>CM031233.1:111515521-112115521 GCA_018340775.1 Taxus wallichiana var. yunnanensis
AGAAGGGGCGATGATTGATCTAGAAAGAGTAGAGGCCATCAACAAGGTCCCATTTCCAAGAACCAAGAAAGGAATTCAGTCCTTCTTTGGGTAGATAAACTTCATTAGAAGATTCATATCAAACTTTGCTGAGTTGACCATTCCAATCACTTCTATGCTAATGAAAGACCCGGTCATCAAATGGGAGGAGGTTGCTATCTAAGATTTCAATGGGATCAAGGATGCACTAAAGCATGCACCACTTCTGGCAGCTCTAGACTATAAGAAGCCTTTCCAACTCTTTTCCTTTGCTTGAGAGAACACTATTGATTTTTTCTTGCTGCGAAAGGATGATGAAGTGGTTGAGAGGCCAACTACCTTTTCAGTAAGGCCTTGTAAGGCTCGAGATGAAGTACACTATAATGGAGAAACAAGCATTTTCCTTGGTAAAAGTAACAATGGTTTTCATGCCTTACATTTTGAGTTCTAAGATTGTTTCTTATGTTTCCCACACCATGGTGAAAGATATTTTATCAAGAGATGGAAGTCTCAAGAAAAAGGTGCATGTGGGTGAAAAAGTTGCAAGAATATGATATGGATATCCAAACCACAAATTTGGTGAGAGGTTTGGGCTTATCTAAGCTTATGACTCGAGAGCAACTTGCAAACTATTGAGGTAAATGAGGTAGAAGAAGAAAGGGTAGGTTTTTTTGGAGGTTGATGAGTTTTGAGTGGTACAAGGATGTAATTTTATATCTTAGACATTTATATTTCTGAGTATTTAAGTAAGAACCAAAAAGAGATCTTAAGTTGACATTCTAGAAATATGTCATTACTGATTATGAGTTAGCTTTGAAAAACCCGGAGGGAGTTTTCTTAAGGTGCATTATCAAGAAGAAGCCCCAAAGATAATATCTTATCTCCATGGAGGAGTTTATGGGGGAATTTTTTTGCAAGAGTCACAAGACACAAGATCCCGAGGGCTAGATATTGGTGGCGAAATCTCTTCAAGGATACAACTCTTTTTGTTAGAAGATGTGACAGCTTCAACGCTTCTCTGGAAGACTAAAAGCTTCGGCTCCCTTCCTTTAGAGCTCAGTATCGATTGAAGCTCCATTGAATAAATGGGGGATGGATTTCATTGGTGAAATTTCAAACCCTTCAAGTGCTAGCCATAAGTGCATTCTTGTAGAAGAATGATTATTTTACTAAGTGGGTCGAGGCAATCCCCACCAAAAAGCAACACACCAAATTGTCATGGATTTTCTCTTGAACCATATCATTTGCAGGTTTGGGGTGTGTTGTCCTCTCAAAATTTCCCCTCTTTTGAAAGTAAAAAATTGAAAATTTTGAGTTAGCACCCTTTTATGATGTTCTAGTGAAGTGAAAAGTTGAGGAGATAGTGAAAATTCACATTTTTGGAGTCATTTTGGTGAATTGCGGGTCTGTCGGACATTTTTGTCCCTCATGTCCCAAGTCCGTATTGGGCCTTTTGTTCCCCGATCGGCTGCATTCCCTGAAAATATTTTAACTTTCAGTTCTATCGAAACTTTTGGTCTATTTGTTCCAAGTTCACTCGGGCTTTCTGTTCCCCGATCACCCACATCGGCCGCATCGGGTCCTTCACATACTTTTGTCTCATCTGTCCCAAAAGCATCTGTGCATTCTATCCCCGCTTTTCCTACATCACAAACAATGGCCAAATCACATCTTTGTGTCCTTCGTGTCCCTCACATTTCCAAGTTCCCAGACTACCCATGCTCTTTTGACCCACATTACCTACATCGCCCGCATCGGCCGGATCGCGTCTTCGCATCCCACATGTCCCAAATGTACCAAAGACCATCTGGGCTAGTTTTTATCTTTCCAATTCATTCCTTTTTGAGTCGGTGCATATTAATTTAATGCACATTTATAACCTTCTCTCTCCTAAATATCTATTTAATGGGACTACCCTCTATGCATTTTGCACACTACTTTCTTGCTACCATTCACTCAAATCCTTACAATTAAGATCATCTGCTTGTGCTCCCATTCCCTTTGCATTTTAATTATGAATTCAAGATGTGAAGGTTGTTTCTCTATACGTTGCCAACATGAAGATCAAATTTCAAGGTCAAGAACATGTTTCACCGCTTGAATCCTCTGTTCCCGATATTGGGGATAGTGAGGTTCATCACCTAGATTTTGGTGATTTCTGGAATAGGTTAACTAACCCTAATCCTTCTCCCATGGCACAAATGATCAATGATAGTGGCCTTACATTTTCTGGGGTTTCCCAATCTCAGTACAATGTGCCGACACTGTGCTCACCTATGGGGCTCACTTCAACCCCGACACAAAGGAATTGTCTAACATGCACAGGGAACTGATTGCTAAACTAGATGTTGCTACCATTGCCGCTACTCTATGAATCCTAGAAGTTGAAGACTCCATTGTTATCTCTCAAGCTCAAGCACGACTCTTTTCAAGAAAGACAGTGATAAATACAAAGCAAGGATAGATAATTCATGGTTGAAGAACTCTAAAAGGGAGTATCCCAACTTTCCAAGGCATTATTCAGGATAATTTTAATGAAGAACTATCTGATTTCATTATCTTGTTAGCCCGTGTCATGGGATTACCCTCCACCAATGAATTTCAATTTTGGATGTGCCCACTCATCAACATCATCTACAAAGGTAGCCAGAGCATAAATTGGGTAGAAATCATTTGCATGAATTTGAGAGCAGTTTGTCCAATGTGCAACAGACCAAGAAGTTCTATATGACTTCTTATCTCATGTATACCCTAGCAGCATCTTGGCAATGGTTTGGTTTCACTTACATCGAGGGTCAGAAGGATGAACCCATTTATGCATACTGCCCTCAGTTCACCCTTGAAACCAACAACCATAACTTCAGGAGGGTGAATGATGCCTTTACCATGTATATTGTGAGGCTTTTGGAAAGTGATACTTGCCAGAGATTTTCTGATGAGGCCATGAACCTGATAGCAAAATATGGAGCTTTCTTCATTCAGTTCAGAAGATTTTCATATATCAGGTTAGCTGGTTATGAGAACACACCTCTCAAGCTCCCCATGTTTTGTAATGATAAGATGGCTTTGATTGAAGTATGCAGGCAATTCTGGATAAGTTGCATAGAACCTACAGAGACAAGAAAATATTTGGGCTACATTTTCCTATATCCTTGGGTAATTACACATGCAAGACAACTTTGGATGCTCAAAACATAGAAAGGGCCCTCGCTCCCATCACTATTCACTTCTTTAGGCCCAGGACCTGCTTTGATTTGAAGAAGTTCATTGAGCTAAATCTCAGAATTAATTATCATCACAGATCAGATACTGAGGACTACTGGGCTGATTGTGCAGATGACTTTGAATCAAGGTGGAGACATTATGGTAGATTCTCCCTGCAGCTAATCAAGGACCTCAATATCTACTAAATTCCTGAAGGGATTCAAGATGATAATGAAGACTTGTTGTCATATGAATATGATACATTGATCAAGCATACTCCCTTGGAAGATCTAGACTGGTATAAGAGGGAGAAGGACGACTTAGTTAAAATTATGGCCCCTGTCCTTGTAAGAACCAAGGTCTGGTTTGACAGAAAGGTCTCGAGAGCTTAAGAAGAATCTAGGTGAATCTTCCTCCAAAGATACTTCAACCCCTAGGAAGGAGTCACATACACCTAGCTCGGAGGTACCTACACAAACTCCTCCTCCTTCCTCAAATAAAGAACCTGAATCATCCACCCCTTCTTCATCTACTCAAGTATACCAAAAGAAGGTGAAAGAGGTTAAACAAGAGTTGATTGAGGAATATCCCCTATTAAAGCATTCAGAACTACCTTTGGGGCTAGAGAACATCATTATTCTCAGTGAAAGTGATGATAGTGAAGTACCAGTCCCTGAAGAACTTTAGAAGCTGCAATAGATAAAGAGAAGGAAGTGCATAGCATTGAACCTCCAAGTACCACTGATTCCTCTACCCAAGAAGCTCCAGATACTTCACTCACATCTCTACTAGAAGCAATAGTAGTAAATACTTTAAGTGCCATGAGTTCTCTTGCTCTTGGATCTCTTGCTCCTTCTTCCCTCCACTTTTGCATGGGTGCAACCCTTGGTTGACAGCAGGAAGAGGAAACCTTCTTCTCAATTAACAGAGCCAAATTTTGATGATGTGGTAGCATTGTTGAGCACTACTCCTCTTGCTCTAGAAAAGAGAGCTAAAACAACCTCAAGGATAGTGACAGATGCTCAAGGTCAACAATTTCTAGAGGTTGCAAAACCTAAGGTGGATAAAGTAGAGCAAGATATGTCAAAGATCGATCTTCACTTTCTAGGATTCCAATGGGAGAATCTACCCCTGAGAGTGAAGTACACAACCTCCAGGAAATAGTAATCAAAGTTATTGAGAGAGTAGAAAAAGGTAAACAGACTATAGAACAAGCTGGAGGAACAAAATCAAGTTCTTTCTAGCTTCATCAAGTCGTTATTATCTAAGGACAAGGTTTTGGATCCTACTCCACTGTCTGCCCTTCCACCACCTATGATTCTTAGTCAAGATGAAGTCCAAAGCATCAAAGATATACGTAGATATTCTAATTACGGGAGGGCTATGGAGGCCATGGTGGATGACATGATCATTGCAGGTTTGAATTTCATTGTAGAAGCCTTCAAAATTAATGATAAGGTGACTAACCTACAACAAAAACTCTCCTTCTCAATTGGAACCATGGATAAGGAACTAACACTTTGGAGTAGCTGCATAATGGATCTTCGCTTGATGGGATAGGCAGATGAAAATATATTGATGGCCAACAATTTTTTTGATGATGCCAAAGATAACTTGTCAAATTCATGGGTTTTCAGTGTGGAATGGAAAATAAAAGTTCTGGAGGAAGCTTTGGGAGAGTTGAGGAGCAGTTGGCAGAAGGGAGAAGCCTTCAAAACTTGTGTTGTGTCTACTTTCAAAGATATTCACTGTCATCTTCACGATGAAACTTCAGGTGTTCCTTTCTCTCTCCAAGAAATTAAAACTTAGTTCAGGGCATTTGTTAAAGAAAAAAATTTCAAGCGAGAATCAATTGAAAAAGAGAAGATAAAGGAGATTTGCTCTCTTCAATCTGCTATTGAAGAGGCTAATAAAGAATACCATGCACATACTGAGTTTGATAAGGACATGGAGAAATGTCTAGGTACTTGGACTCAAGCTACTGCCAACACATCAGTCCCACGAGGTAGAGAAATAGCTGAAGTGTTGAAAAGTTCAGGCAACAAATTCTCAAGTCGGTGGGCCCTCCTCAACAATAAGTAGATGTTTTCCCTTCTAGCTTCTCTCCTCCTTCTTTTCTCAAATCAAGCTTATTGTAATTAATTAAGGGTCTTGTGTCAAGCACCTCCTTAATTAACATTTTAGTTAAAATAAACAGTTACCAAGTGTAACTAATTTGTAAGTTATATAATGGGCTCTCTGCACCATTCTTTGGGGCTAGAACTCTGTTTATTTTTGAAAGTGTGAAGCAAAGAAAATAAATCAATTCAAAAATATCTCTCTTTCTATGTCCATCCGGTCTTGTTCTTTCATTGCTATCTGTTAAAAGTTATTGAATCATTTATTTATGCTACTTCAAGAAGCTTTGTATTCCTGTAGATGTAATCTCTAGAACTTTGTGTCTGTGAAATAACATCTTATTGTCTCAAATGCAAATGATTCTGTTCCAAATAATTTCATTCTGGCATGCGTAAGGAATTATTTTGCTATCTATATTTCTTGAGAGTGCCTTTCTGCCCCTTCCCACTACTTTATTCCTCTATCCTTTTGTATTGATGATCTGTTATATTTTAACACTTTCATGATATCCAAGTTCCTCATTAAAACTATACATTGTACATGTGTAAATAGGTTTTTGCCTTTAAATAAGGGAACCTCTCCCATTAAAGAGGAGGGAATTTCTATCCCCTGACTATTGTTCTCTATAAAGTCCTTTTTGATGACCAACAAGGTGCCAATCAAGATTGTTGTTGACAATGCCATGAGATTTTGAGCTAAACCTTTGGTGGCAATGTGCAAGGAGTATGGGATCAACCTGATATATGCCTGTAATTACAATCCCCAAGGAAATGGACAAGCTGATTTCAGTAATAAAAAATTTCTTAAGATTATCGGAGAACCTTGGAGCTAAACAAGATAAAGTGGGGTGAACAATTGAAGTTTTCTATTTGAGAAGATAGGATCACTATCAAGAGGGTTACTGGGAAGAGTCCATTTGAGTTGGTATATGGGACTCAGGCCCTACTATCCCTTCATATACAACTATCTTCATATAAGTTCATTCAATATTTGGAGGATCAGGAGGTAAGTCCTTATGATGCTTGCATTAACTGTGTTGTTAAGCTTGATGAAGAGAGGAGGAATCCCACCGAGAGGCATGTAAAGTTCGTGAGAAAAGCTGAAGAAGTTATTTGACAAAAGGTCACTCCCATAGCTTTCAATGTTGGGGATCTTGTCTTTCTTTATGGGATAGCAGGCATTAAGATAAGGGCAAGCATGGGAAGTTTGACTCTTTATGGATGGGCCCTTACTCCATTGATATCAGGATTAGTGAACATACCTTCTTCCTTAAGGATTTGGATGGTGAATTGATTGAGTTTCCTATTAATGCCAGGAATTTGAAGTATTTCTTGGATTGATTCCCCTGAATCAAAGCAAAAATCTTGTGTACAATGTATAGTTTGTTGTTTATTTCTTGTCTTTTCTGTTTTTGCTCGTTCTGGTCCTTGGTGACCTTTTTTTGATGGTTTCTCTATTTCATTTTTGGGAGATGGCTCTATTTCTCTACTTTTAAGTTGAATCAATTTCCCAATAAATTTTTTTGCACTTGGTCTAACTTTGTTCTTGTGGCAATCGTAGGAGTGCCCATCCCCGAGTCAAACCCAATATTAGTGCTCGCTTTTGACCTCTCACAAATTTTCCTAATTTTCCACTTGATCTTCATGTTGTGAATAATTTTATTTCTTGATGTGGATGCTTTGAAATATTTTACATCCTTTTGAGTGTCTCAAGTTTTTATAGAATCCATTTTCATGTTCCTCCTTGAAGAAGTCTTCGAGTTTGCCTTGTTTTTACCCTAATTTCTTCAAAATCCATAGGCTTTGTCATTTTTCCTATTTTTCCTCGACCATGGAAGCTCGAGAATGATTGATTTATATTTTTATTCCTTTGAAAATCCAAATCCATGGTCGAAAGATGCTCGGAAGCATGATCCACATAGTTTTGTTTCAAAAAAGTTTTCATCCTTAGCAAAAAATCAGGTTCTGAGCATGAATGGTGAATTTCTATGTTTTTATGGTCTGACGGGTGTCTTTTTCCTATCAAAGTTATTACTCATCATTCGATGGTCATGTGTCTTCCTTTGGTTGGTCAAGGAATGGTGGGAAAATGCTTTAACTTATCACTTTTTACTTTTTGGGAAAAAAGGAAAATTTGGTCCCACAGCCCCACTCAAATCTGATTGGTTCTTTTTTTGTTTACGTGGATTCTTCCAATTGGATGGGGCACGATAGGTTTTTTCTTGAACTTATTATTTTTGGCTAGTTTGCCAAAAAATTTGAACCCACCCTGTGGCCTTGCAGGGATTTGATTAAAGCAAAATTTAAGTTGCAGGGAAAAATTCTTACCTTGACCCCGTAGAAAGACACCTGGAAAAGTTAAAGGCAGAGATGTGGGCCTTCGAGAGGAAAATTGGATGTTTTTCCTTCTTGGTAGAATGGAGTAAAATTCTAAAATGGAAGCACACCCCCGCCAAATCATTTTTGAAACCTTAAGGGTTTTGAAGAAGCGCCAAGAGGACACTTGGAGGCCTCTGCTCACTTTGCATTTTGCTTGGAATTTTCAATGGTCAAAGGAGATTGCCTCGGATACGACACTTGGTGCCTTTCACTTTGAGCTTCAATAATTCAAACAAATTTTTCCAAGCCAAGACACATGGCGAGCCTTCGCTCTTTCAAGATATCAATTTTTGGGGACCATCTCAAGGTGCGCCATAGTGACACATGGCGGTTTGAAAAGTCAAAGGAATGGGGAAGCGAGACCATTGGGGAAACTTAGATTTTTTGCCTCTTTTTATCAAAACGGTTAAGATATCAAAAAGGCCCATGGCCCGACAAAGTATTGGTCGAAGCTTGCTCTAGTGAATGGCAGAGGTGCGGACCATCGGAGGAAATTTGGAAAATTTTCCTTTTAGGAGAAAAGAGTCAAAAGTAAAAAAGGAAGCAAAATTTTGCTTTGGGACCCACATTGGGACACATTTTAGAAGCATTTCTCTAGGGCGGAGGCTGCGGGAAAACTTGGAAATTTTCCCTTTTCTAAAAAGGAGGTAAAATATCGGGAATTTGATTTGTGGTTCCTTTGGGACCCACCTCGGGACACGTGTTAGGCTTATTTCTCAAAGGTGGAGGTGTGGGACAATGTGAAATTTTACCATTTTCCCAAAAGTTGTAAAAATTCAAAGGAAACCCCATGATCTACAATTAAAATTTGAATCTTCTATGTGGTCACCCAAATTCAATGTGAGGATCAATGACAATTGTGAGTCTGAATCGATTTTCCACCCATTTTACTAAAACACGCCTAGAAGTTTGATTCTTCATGATGTTTTGGTATTTCCTACACACAAGGAAGAGAGGGGAGTTAATTTTGATATTTGAGTTTGGTGGGGAGATCTAGAAGACGTCTTTCGCAATTAAAATGGTCTAACTATTGAGTTCAATCGATTTTCTTTTTTCTTCTCCCGAGCACACAATGATCCATATTTGACAGATTAGGGGAGGAAGTGCTTGTAAAATTTAAGAAATAGTGATCTATCGGAGGAAGGAGTTGAATACGGGACATATTTAAAGAGATTTTCCCTCTTGAGCACCCGGTGACTTTTTGTAGATCTCGATTCTAGGAACCACGATCATGATCATGGTGGGCACTTTTGGTAGCACTCAATGTCGTGATTTTTGGGGGAAAAAGGGGATCTTTTATAAGTGTTATAAATGGCACAAATTTTTCATACAAATGGTGGCGGTTGGAGTGTTAGAGGTCGAAGAAAATTCTCAAGAGGAAAATTTGACAAAGCTGTTTTTGTGAGAAGTCATTTGAGAAACTGGTTATCTCTTTTTGTATTAATCTTTATCGTGTAAAGGTGGTTATCTCTTTTGTAATATTTCTGAGATATCTAGAAAATCAAGTTCATTCTTCCTCACATCCCACAAAAATTCATTTAAAACAACTAATCCTACCCATACTACCCATTTTTGTTTTGTGTGTGCACAAAAGCATGATTTCCATTACCAAAGCATGCGAAACAATCAGGATTTCAAATGGATTTAGTAGCCCAGAACCTTTCCCGGAAAATGTCTCCACTATCTAAAGTGATAACACGTGAGAGTTCTATTTTGTTGCATTGATCATATTTTCACCAAGAAATCCTAAACAAATTCATTAGGATGGACATCTCCATCTCCACCATAAAAAAGCAGGCTACAAAAGGGTTCTCTTACCTTGGTTGAAAGGCACAACCTAAAATAGTGAGGATAGATCAAATCCTCTTAAGGTGTTACCCACTCCGTTTCAAATCCTGAGTGCTAAAAAGTCAGATAGATTGCTTCCTCGGCTGTAAAAAAACATACATAATCATCTATCTGGCTCTGAGTGTCCTGTTAAATCCATGATGTTGCTCATCCTTTGAAGGAGATTAAATTTGGGTACCAACAAGTGGAATATATGGTTAATATTTGTGTGTTCCACTAAACCGAACAATGTAAAGTTCTTGCAATATTTAAAATATCATAATTTAATATCTAAAACATTAATTGAAGCACATATTATTGTCAAAGTATGGAATACTTATATACTCACTATGTAATTTAAAGATGGTAATATTGACAATGAGTATGGTGTTCTTTTTATGAATATGTTGTTAATATTATCATTCCCCCAATATTAAACTAAATAATGGAAATTAGAAGGAATGATAACTAGATCATACCAAGCCAAGAACATAGATGCTAATCAAACACCACGATCAATAAGATGAAAGCAATTTGGCAGAATAACTTTACATAAAACCTTTACAAAAAAATGAGCAACAATATCATATATTATTATGGAACTGAATGAAATACAATGAGAATGGGCCTTGCTTATATAGGCAAGGAATAACAATCTAAGAACCAGTCAAGGTCGTATATCAAGCCATAAATCAAGGAAATAACTAGTCATTAAAGAACTAGTCAAGACCATAGATTTAGGAGAGAACTAGACATCAAGGATCTAGTCAATACCATAGATCAAGGAAAGAACTATACCTAACAACTAGATAATATCTCCTAATATCTAAATAAATAAGAAGAAATATCCACGCACATAAGTGGGTGAGGATAAATACAATAAAGGTAAATAATGTACCTAGGTGAACATGAGCTAAGGTAAATACCTACTCTAACACCCCCCCTCAAGTGAAGCTAGGGCCCAAAATAGAAGTGGCATGTCCACAGTATGAGTCCCGAAACTAGGCCTGATGAGGTACTCATGTACAATATATCCATGAAGAAATCTCGAACCAAAAGAAGGAAAGAATCTGTTATAAGGAAAGAGAAAGAAGAAGAAGAAGAAGGAAGATGTTCTCACGAACACCCCCAAAACAACTTCCGAAACCCCAAGCATTCCACGCAACTCAAGGTAGCGAGGTGATGCAAAAGGCTTCGTAAAGATGTCTGCAACTTGTTGCTGAGTCGGAAGGTACTCTAAGCAAAGAAATCCATCTTGAATGTGCTTTGCCAAATGAAGTGGATGTGTATCTCGATATGCTTGGTCCGCTGGTGCTCAACTAGGTTGTGAGAAATGTGAATTGCACTTTGGTTGTCACAAAAAGTACAGTCGGTGAATCCTGTGGGAATCTAAACTCAATCGATAGCGGCGAAGCCAAAGAATCTCGCCGACTCACTATAAGCTGCTGCCCTATACTCGCCTCACGAAGATGAAAGTGCAATAGCATATTACTTTTACACGCCTAAGCAACTAGAGAAGAACCAAGACAAAAAGATAGCCAGAAGTGGAATGCCTATCATCAATAGAACCTTCCCAATCTGAATCTGTATACCCAACCAACTGAGTAGAGCCCCTAGTGTAGTGTAGGCCAAAGTGGGAAGTGCCATGCAAATAGCGTAAAATCCTTTTAGCAGCCTGCCAGTGACTACTATGAGGAGAATGTGCAAACCGAGATACAAGCCCTACTGCAAATGAAATATCAGGGTGAGTATGGGTCAAGTACATGAGACTCCCAACCAACTGCCTATACAATGTAGGATCACAAAGTGGTGTGGTACATGTGGATGTAAGAGTAACTCCAGACTAAAAGGAGATGGACTTGGCTTGTAATCAGCCATATCAAAGTGCCTAAGAAGATCATGGGTGTACTTTTGTTGACTCAAATGAATCCTTGAATCTATCTAAGAAATCTGCAAACCAAGGAAATAATGCAATAGCCCAAGATCTGTCATGTCAAACTGTGTAGAAAGAGCCCTCTGAATACTCTAAATGTGGGAAGAAGAGCTGTTAGTAAGTAACAGATCATCAACATACAAGACAAGTATCACAATATCCTCACCGACATGCTAGAGATACACTGTATAATCGGAGTGGCAACGAACAAAACTAGTAGATAGAAGAAAACAATCCATCTTCTCATACCAAGCCCGAGGGGCTTGTTTGAAACCGTAGAGAGACCTTCAGAGCCAAAAAACAAGAGAAGAATCCTGAACAAATACGATCGGTTACTTCATATATATTTCCTCTTTTAGATCTCCATGTAAGAAGGCACTCTTCACATCCATCCGGTATACGGGCCACCCCGTGATGAAGCAATAACAAGTATAAGGCGTCTGAGAATCCATCTTGGAAATGGGTGCAAAGTCTCGAGATTAATCAATACCTTCAACTTGTGAAAAACCCTTTGTAACAAGACGAGGCCTTATACTTGTCAATGGACCCATTAGCTACGTATTTCGTTCGGTATACCCACTTACACCTAACCATCTTTCTTCCTTTTTGAAGAGATACCAAATCCCAAGTATGATTCTTCATCAAAGAAGAATACTCAACTATCATTGCATCATCCCACTTCGGTATCCCATGAGCCTTTGAAAAAGATATTGGATCCTCAAAAACTACCTAACATAAAATTCTAGAACTGGTAGAATGTGTGTGATGATACCTAGTGGGTGGAAGATCCTCTATGAAAGGTGCTACTTGAAACGTAGTACGAGCCCTCTTAGGCATAGTGACAACATCGGTGGGAATAGGATCCTCAACGGCATCTATAACCTCCTCATCAATCTCCTCAAAGAAAAGATTCTCAAAATGAGATGAATAAGGAGTGGAAGAATATGAAGAATCACGAGGAGTGAAATGCTCATCAAACTCGAGCATGTGTTTTACTTGTTTGGTTTTCCCTTGCCACTTAGGATTAGATGCAACTAATGCCTTTTGAGAGGTGGAAGACTCAAGGTGAGATAATTTGGATTCTTCCCTAGTAATTATTTCAAAAAAAGTTCTAACTTAGGCATTTCAAAGGTGTCACCTAAGGTGTCCATGCTAGAGAAAAAGGTAGAAGCAAAAATTTGGAATGGTCCTCTCAACTTGGATAGAATCAAGTAAAGACACTCTTCATCTTTCTTATCTCTTCCACTCCCCTTCAAATGTGTCAACAAATGCTTGAACTTGGTAAGATAGTCTATAATTGTTGGAAAATATTCGGGATTAAGAGAGGTGATCTCAATTTCAAGTTGCATAGCTCTCATATGATCCACATAAGTTCCTATCAAACCCATACACTCATCAAATTTACACGATACTAAAATTTCTCATGTTCTCTAGTGAACACTAGTTGTTCTTTATAAGTTAAAACCCATAATCTTTTAACTTAATTATTGTTTTCATTCTTGGTTTCCATGTGTGGTAATTATGTGTTGTTAATGGCTCAACATGAGTTGATGTATAATTAGATGCCATCTTTAAAAAATCACCAAAATAAATGGAAGAACCAAGTAATGCAACAAGAGCCCCCACAGATTTTTGCCACTTTATAATGAGTGCATGTTATAATATGGCACTTTATAATTATAGTTCGATTCTCAAAATAAATATTTCCAATCGAAATATAATTAAAAAATTTACAAAAAATGGCACTCAAAATCGAGTTACCGATCAAAAGATACAAGGTTTTCAATTTTATGCTCTACTATTTATTTTAGTTTCCACTAAAATAGAATAAAATGCTCTTGCCTTCACCACACAAATAAAATGAAAGGGGCACTGGAGTTAAGCACCTACTAGTAGGAATCACAAGCTTTAAGCCTTCATATGACCAGGGGCTAAGGATTTCAATGGGTGTGTGAAACTTACTATTTTGGGAGATGTCACTTTGGTTTTGAGAGAGTCACATCCAACACGCTTCTTACAGTAAAAGCTGTTATTTTCCACCTTCCGGATCGATGGAAGCCTCTGTTTTGCATAAAATGCATGAAACAACAAAATATGAGCAAATCCTGAAATATATGAATATATAAAAATTTATTTCTAAAATAAAACTTACAGAGATGAATGTCGATAGTAATCTCCTACTCTGATACCATAAAAGGAACGATAACCAAATCATACCAAGCCAAGAACACAGATGCTAGTCAAACACCACGATCAATAAGATGAAAGCAATTCTTGAATAACTTTACACAAAACCTTTGCAACAAATGAGCAACAATATCATATATTATTATGGAACTTAATGAAATACAATGAGAATGGGCCTTGCTTATATAGGCAAGGAATAACAATCTAAGAACCAGTCAAGGTCGTAGATCAAGCCATAAATCAAGGAAATAACTAGTCATCAAAGAACTAGTCAAGACCATAGATTTAGGAGAGAACTAGACATTAAGGATCTAGTCAATACCATAGATCAAGGAAATAACTAGTCAATACCATAGATCAAGGAAAGAACTATACCTAACAACTAGATAATATCCCCTAATATATAAATAAATAAAAATAAATATCCACACACATAAGTGGGTGAGGATAAATACAATAAAGGTAAATAATGTACCTAGATGAACATGAGCTAAGGTAAATACCTACTCTAACAGAAATTTTGTGTGATATTCAAAATTTTTCATTCCATTTGATAAGCATTAATTTGGCATTAAATATAAATAAAATTAATGGGAGACGCGTGTCTTTGGAATTCGTGCATCAAAGAAAGTGACAGGTTGGAAGTTTCGGTTCCATGTAATTATAGATTGTCATTTATTAGTCTATATCGAGGACACTTTAATTTGTGAAGCTTAGCGAGAAAATTAGCATAAGGGAAAAAATATGTAAGCGTAATAATTCATTGGAAAATATGATCCCGAGTTTGATTTCCAAAATTCTAAGGATGGGTTGTTTTTGTGAAGGTGTCGAAAATAGGTATGCATTTGCACCTTTGCTCCTAAAATTTTGAAATTCTAGGAATGTAGAATTTTACAGTAGCCTTTATATGAAACCATATTTTTCTACTTCCAGTACTCAAATCTATCTATTATTTAATGCTCTTTGATAAACACTTCTCAATTGATAGGTTTTGACATCATTTTGTCATTCTATTTTCCGATCCCTAAATGATTTGCTAAATATGTGTGTACCCCACTTGTGAGTAATGTAAAACATGTTATGAGTATTTTTTGCAAGCGGTGGTGATGACAAATGATTTGTAAAAAACCTAACATGGATATCAATGATTACTAGAAGTAAAAAAATGGGTGTTCTGAATAGGCTAAGAAAGATATATTTTGTTGATTAGGGTTGTTATTCGATTAGGGATTTTAGACCGCTAGCGACCGGTTTCTATAAACATTTTGTTATAAATTAAATTGTAGTAATGAAATAGTGATAATACCTTCCAAGTAGATGAAATAGAAATAGTAAAACAAATAAATTTTTACTTGTTTATAGTAATTTTTGATTACATATGCAAAATGTTGGAAATAAAATTTTATAAAAACATATATGTTACGAGATAAACCAACAATGAAAAGAGTTCCATCTGTGTAGGTTCCTCTTTGAAAAATAGTGAATCGGGGAATTATAAAACCTAATATTTGAGAAGTTAGGCTAAACAAGATTTTAAATAATGTTTCACTTAATTGATAGTTCTAGAAAGACATATACAACATTTAGAGATCAATATTACAGAGCTCACGGTTGTTTTAGTTAAATAAGCAAATGATGTATCAACCTAAAAATTATAAGATGTCATGGTTTTTCTTTCTTAATTTGAAAATAAGGAGATGTGATATCTTGGGAAATTACGATGTTTAATGAAAATTGAGATTATACATGGCATTCGAGTCGGTGTGTTCATATTAAAACTACAAAGAGCATGCACATTATATTTATTAAAATTATACCATGGCCTTTGAGACTTCATTTACTAACTAATTATAGATCACCATCACTTTTGATATTTTATTTATAATTAAAATGTGGAATTTTATATTCCTTTCAATAACTTATAGTAAATAGTATGATAACTACATAAGTCTTGATCCCTCTTGAGGGTATGTAGTGCAGCACTTGGCTCTGCTAGGGATAGTCTAGCCAATATAGTACAATTATAAATAAGTAAAGAGATGTATACAAATTCATGGAACAAACTAATCAGAGATAAGTAAAGCATGACCCATGAAGAAAACATGTAATGCAACTCTTTTCTCAATTCAATAATAGATGTCCATTGAATGATGCCTAATGAACACTAAGTTCAAAATATTTTTGATATTGATCATAAAGGCTGTTAAGCTTTAAAATGTTTTGTTTTGGTTGACCTTAGAGACCACTAGGAAAAAAATTTGTATCTGTGACTCCTCATAGTGAATTTTCTTTTAATTTTGCCTAGTTCCTACTAAGATAAAAATATTTCAATATTTTTCTCATTGCATTAATATTTTTACTATTAATGAAGCCTAACGACAACTTAGATTTAAATATTTTGTTGTTGCACATATTAGCGATGGATAGGAACAAAAGTACATATGTTGTGACCAAGCTGATAGTGTATTTATTGCCACATACAAATCATTGCATTTATATTTTCATGTTAATGTTGATTAGTGACAACCAAGCTCTAAATATTTATTTGGGAAAAATTATGCAAAACAAAATCCATTTTATCACTTCCCAATTATTGATATTTTGTAAAAGTAGAATTTCCCATATCCTATTCAAAGTAAAACCCATTTTGTGTCCTTTCGATAGTCAATTATTTTCATGGTAAATTATTCTTTCATGTATTTTAATAAAAAAATCCTTAGTGCATAAGTTTTGACATCGATGATCCATAAATAATTACAAAATATTTGTATATCGTAAATTAACTTTACAAGAAATGCATTTTTTTGCAAGAGGGCTGAGAACTATTTTATAAAATTATTGACATGGAAAAAAATGATTGTTTGAAGATAAAAAAGTGGTTACTCTTGGAAAAGTGAGAGAAAACAAATTTCTGTTTGGAAAGGGCTATTATTCCTTCATTTCTTTCGTAGACAATCGACTTTAAGTTAATGTTAGGACTGCTAATTTAACTAAAGTTATAAATTGATTATTGAAATTACTTTTGTGGGTGGAAGCATATGGAAATTGTGATATTTAATGACCCAAGAGATAATAAAATTAAAATTAATTAAAGAGACATCCATTGAATGGTGTTTAGCTAGCACTAAGTTCAAAATATTTTGTCGAGGCAGATGTTATTGACCACTAAGATTTATATATTTTCTTGTTAATGCATTACTAGTTTTCATATTAATAATGCCTAATGACCACTAAGCTATAGGTATATCCTTTTGGTTGATCATAGTAACAACAAGGATAAGAGTTGTGTATTTATTTATTCATGACTCTTATACCTTTGCTAAACTCTAAAAACATTACGGTTGACCTAACAATAACTAGGATATAAGAAATAGTTATTTTTGTACCCCTTAGTAGTTCGGATTAGCATTCTTCTTCTCGTTATAATAACAAATATTATTTGTAATAATCCTAGATAAGGAGAAGCTATAAATAATTCGTTGTGTCTAAACTTAGTATTCTTTAAGATCAACACTATGTATATCAGATCCCACACCCTTTCAAAAGATTGTAGAAACTTATCTCCTTCTAATAATAGTTGTCTTGTGAATAGTGCCTAGATATGGCCAATCTCTAGATATTTCATTCTTAATGAACTTAGTGACCCCTAATATCGAACTTCGTAAGCTTTGAAGCCTCAAGAGTGCTTGTATTGACATAATTTTCTCATTGCATTAATATTTTTATTGGAGTGACACCTAGTGAATGCCATGGTTAAAACTACATATATCTTGACCCTCAGTGGTGCATGTATAGTAGTGCTTTGCTCATTCCATTAATAGTAAGTCTGTGAATGATGCCTAACAACAAGACATATTCATGATCCTGTAATGAACTAATCAGACATAAGTAAAGGTTGATCCCTTAAGAATACATGTATTACAATAATTTTCTCAAGTTAATAATAGATGTCCATTGAATGGTGTTTAACTAACACTAAGTTTAAAATATTTTATCGAGGAGGATGTTATTGACCACTAATATTTATATGATTTATTTTTAAACATATAAAGGCATATCATTTCGGCTGGTCATAGTAATAGTAATAACTAGGATAAAGGCATATCATTTCGGCTGGTCATAGTGATAACTAGGATAATAAGTATGTATTTATTTTTTAGTGATTTTTATAAACCGTTAACCTCTAAAAATATGTTTCGGCTAAAACTAGAAACCACTAGGATAATAAATACTAATGTCATGTACCCCTTAGTAGTGAAAGGATTTGCATTATTTTACTCATTATAAGAATAATTGTTCTTTGAAATAAGCCTAGATATATAGAACGTCTAAATAGTTCATTATGACTGAAGTGAGTGACCACTAAGATCAACACTATGTATATCATGACCCCCCACAAGTTCAAATATTGTAAATTTTTTTATGATTCTAATAATTGTTGTCCCTCGAATAATGCCTAAATAATGCCAATCTCTGAATATTTCGTTGTTAATAAACTTAGTGACCTCAAGGATTTGAATTACATAAGCCTTGAAGCCTCAAGAGTGCTTGTATTGACAGAATTTTCTCATTACATTAATATTTTTACTAGAGTGATGTCTAAAAAATGCCATGGTTAAAAATCTATATTACTTGACCCCTTGGTGGTGCATGTATAGCATTGCTTCTCTCATTCCATTAATATTAAGTTCATGAATGATGCCAAGTAATGAGACGTATTCATGATCTTACAACAAACTAATAAAACCTAAGTAAAGTTGATCCCTTACGAATACATGTATTGACACTTTTCTCCGAGTTAATAATATATGTCCATTGAATGGTGTTTAGCTAACACTAAGCTCAAAATATTTTTGTGAAGTGAATATTGTTGAAGAGCAATATTTTATATTTTCTTGTTAGTGTATTAGAATTTTTCTGTTAATGATGCCTAACAATTGTTAAGCTAAAGGTTTATCATTTTGGTTGGTCATAGTAATAGCTAGGATAAGAAGTATGTATTTATTTGTTAATGATTATTTTAAAACATTAAGATATACTTCTCATTAGTTCCAGGATTGGCATTCTATATCTCATCGCAATAATTGTCTTAGATTCACAATAAATGGAAAAGGTATCCCGACTAGCGTCGTGCTCGATTTAGTAAGAACCGCGACTGGTTAGGTGACTTACACCGGTCTCTTATGTGTGAAACCCTTTTTCAAACAAAGTGATTTTCATCCCAAGTATGTATTTTTAACAAATATTTGTAAAAAAATGTAGATCCATCTTAGATATGGATACATATACATGTAGATACATATATACATGCATGTATATATGTATATAAGTGTATATACACACTAGATCAAAAAAATGGGATTTTCTCCAAATGTTGAACTCAAGGAAATGTGAGCAACTAAATACCCAAAACCAGATTTATGGTGGGATCTCTACAACAAAACAAATAGATAACTTTGTTATACCAAACCTAAGAATCAACTAAACTAAATAAAGAGTAGAATGGAGGAAGTTTCCTCCCATTTGCAAAACTAGAACCAAAGAAATTTCTCCATGGTTTCCCCTCATGCTTCCATGGCTTCCACTCCTCCAACCTGCAAATCACAAAAGAACAAATGAAGAGATTAAGGAAAAGGGAAGAATAAAAAGGCATCATAAGGAAAATTAGGGTTCTTTGGGAAAAACCTAAATCTAAGGGTCCATATTAATCTAATCTAAGGGTGGAGGATTGTCCCTACATATTTCAAGTTGTGGCATTATATGGGAATGGGTATTTCTTTTTAAATAAAGGTATGGGTATTAAATGAATGGGGCCACTTAGTGGGTTAGGGTAAGTTGAGACCCTTTGCTTTAGATTTATAAATAAACAATTGAAATTTGGTTATAAGGATTAAATAAATAATATTGAGAATGGGTACCATAGATAATGATTTAAAAGGATTAAATTAATTAGCATTTAAATGTATAGTTAGATTACTATATGATGGAATTGGATATTAGGTTTAACCAACTTAGGAAATGACCCTTGTATAAACTTAAGAGGATTTTAATTAAGGTAAAATAATGGGAATTGACCTAGCTAATATTTTAAATTAGAATTAATGGAAACCTTAGAAGAGGATTTAAATCCAAAATGATTTTGGAATAAATTAATAATATTTAATTATTAAATTAGTTATGACTAGTTCACGAATATGTTGAACTTATTAAACAGAAATAATTAAACATAGTTGATGTTTATCTCCTTGCAACCCTCTTTTAAACAAAAAATATATATTTTGAATTTTTTCCTAAGTAATTAATGAGGTTTTAGCATGGGTTTTGGTCCATCGAAATTATGGGTGTTACACATAAAAATGAGTCTGAAATAGAACTTTACATTATCATGTTTTCGTATCCACAATTTTGAATATAAGATATACTTATTCATACGTTGGTAAAATGTTACAAGTAGTGGCTATAGAATTTAAGATAGTGAATCAAAACTTATACAATAGTAGAGATAACGGATCACAATATAAGATATCTATTGATATTTGTTTATAAAAATATTTCATTATGATTGTTGTCTCTTTTATTGAACTATGAGCTTGTAGTTATGCTCATTGTAAGGAATTGCAATTGTCATATATGTTCCAAGAATATATTTCTTCCTTGTCTTGGGATTATTTTTATAAATTGTAAAATTTATATTCTTGATATTTATTTATAATTATTTCTATGAATAGGTATAATTGTGAGAAAATGGCTTCTATTGGTCATCCTAAGAAGGATAAAAAACAACTATCACTTGTTGATGCATTTGGTTTCCCTCAACGTTCACATCAACAAATTCATTCCCAAAATGAAGACTTTGTTGTTAATCCACATGAAGAACATGAATCAGATGGAGCAAAACTTCTAGAAGAGGAACACATATCAAAGAAATGCAAAAGAACATTCAAGTCCAAATGGAAAACCATATTTCCATGGGCTTATGCTATAAAAGATTGCAATGGAATTGAAAGGATAAAGTGTTCTTGGTGCGTAAAATATAAGAGAGATACTCCATTTGCTAAAGATGGAAGTACCACCCTTCAAGTCAGTGGTCTAATTACCCATGCAGAATCAGAGCCTCATAAATTTTCTTCACAACGTTTAGAAGGGGAATCTAAACAAACTAGTATTCCAATAACCAAACATGTAGAGCTCATGGTAGATGCTGAAAAGGAGAGAATCATATCAGTGATTGAAAATATTATTTTTGTCACCCATGATTTTCCTTTAGAACTCTATAAGCCAATTTGTGATTTGAATAGGTACAAGGGAACTCCACACATGCCTCTAACAGATGAATACTCAGCATATACAAATACTACTTCTAGAAAAGAGTTTCTACAAGATGCATAGCTCACCGAGAAGCATTGGCAGAAAATGATGCTTCTTCTTATTTTCCAGAGTTACAATTTATTGATAAATTTGCAAACAAAGTTTATTCATGGCTTGGGAAATCTACTAAACGACATGGAGCATTAAGAGAGTTAATGGATTCATTTCAAATCAATAGGTTGGAGGTGTTACAAATCCATCAAATCAGGTGGCTCTCTAGAGGAAAGGTTATGGAAAGACTTGTACAGGTCATGCCTGCTTTGTTGAAAGAATGGGAGTTAGAAGAGAAAAAATGTATGATTTGGCAACAATATTTCAAGTGCAGTTTTGTATCCATTTACTTGCAGATGTGCTTACTGAGTTAAATAAGTTGAACAAAAAATTCCAAGATGATCATGTTGACATTACTTCCATTGGCACTACTTTAGATATTACAGTTGATATGCTTCGTAGGAGATTTCAAAGAGGCATATTTGGGGCAGGTATTGTACATATGTCATCTTTTCTAAGTAAAATGCAAAGAACTCTTGAGTTTGCAGATGAAACAGGTATGATACATGTGCATACATTAAGATTTGAAATCTTTCCTAAGTCACAAAGATCAGGGACATTGGATGATTGTATTTTATTGGGAAAAGATTTTATAGTGAAGGTGATTGATTCTCTAGATTCAAGGTTCACAGATTTACCTATATTCAATGTTGCTAAGTTTTTTAGTCCTCGTAATTATTATGAGGAAATGGATGATAGAGATCGACAAACAAAAATATGGTTAACATGTTTATGTGAGAAATTTAGTGTTGGGAATTCACCTATTGTGGACACTATTAAATGTTTGGGTGAGATGGATGAATTTGTTTGTACTATTTATAAATCATATCAATAAAAACATATGTTTGTAGCATGGGATTTATGTTGGGGTGATCCTAAATGTTTTGAATCATTTCCATATTTAATGCAATTATGGCAAGCTATTCTTGTTATTCCAGCAAGCACAACAGTATGTGAAAGGGGTTTTCAAAGTTAAACAAGATAAAGAATGATGAAAGATCTAGACTATCTTTGAATACATTGGATATGTTGATGTTTCTCTCTCTTTGTGCACCTCATGCTTTAAATGAGGTAGATTGGAATTCTATCTATGATGCATGGAAGCATATGAAAGCTCAAAAGCCTCTTTCACTAGACAAATAGCTAGTGAGTTTATGAGCCCTTTGAATATGAAACATGTTCTTTATTATTTTTACACAAATAAATCTAATTGAATTATGTATATATTTTTTGTTTGTTCCATTCTAACTAAATTCAAATTGTATTTGCAGATGGTTACTACAATTCCAATACCAATAAGGGGATTTTATTTTGAACTTTTTTGGGACTCCTCCCATAAATAATGTGAATATGCATATACCCTTTGAATACGTGATTCAAAGGAAATGTAATATGTTACATTTTAGGTGGAGTTACTCTTCTTAACACATTTGATATGAACTAGTATATCTATTATTAACTCTCTTAGTATGGAAAACACTTGAGATATTTGAAAGGGGTTTGAACTTAATGTGTAATGCATCATTTACTTTATTGTAGTCATAGTACTATGAACCAAAGTTTTTATGCTTTTATATAATCACTTATTTAAAAAAATGTTCTTAATTTTTAGGACGTGTTGATTAGATTTTCTCTTGTCATATGAAGTGTAAATTTTTATATTGCTTTTCATCATGGAAGGGCTACTTAAAAATGAGCCCTTCAAGATAAAATTTTGACTAGCCCTTCAAATTTGATCCCTGCTAATGATAACATTCATCTCTTCTTCTCAAGGTTGTATCAAAATTAAATACCCAAATTTCAACATACTTCAAAATTTATTGTGTCGAGAATCCTCAAACGTCAATCGATTTAGTGTAATTAAAGGGAAGAACCAAAAGTTCTTAGTTGTCATTTACTTCAGAGATTTTTCGTATGGTTGATTGTTTGTAGAAAGAGGGAGTGTGACAATATTGTGTTTTATGAGAGAGTGATTCCTCGTGGTAGAACTGATAATGGAACACTATTCACATACTCTCTTATATGAAAATATCTGCTAATAAACATGTAAATTTTTATTCATAATGGTGAATATATCATTGTATGCATAGAAAATATATCAATGTTGTGGCATATAATGTGATAAATTATTTTTTATTTTATTTGATCAAACTACCAAGATAAAAATTAATTAATTATTTGATATGATGGTATTGTTAAATACAGAATGAAATTCATCACCTTTAATGCTATTATGATATTCATGAAAAGTTTGGCATTTTTACTATTGTGTTGGTGTTTTGTACATGAGGATGTATTCCTCCCCTGCCACATTAATTAAATTTAGTTTAGTATGAGGAGGATCACAAAATGTTCAATTTTCATAACGTTATTAGATAACTTGTGCTAAGGTTTTATTATTGTCTTTCTATAACCAACACACACTTAAAGACATTAGTCAAACTTTGGTAGCATATAGAGATTCTCACTACTCTTCAAAAGTGAACCACTAAATGCTTAAGTTTGATACTGACATTTTATAAGTTACTCTTCAAAAGGGAACAACTAAATTCTTAAGTTTCATACCGCCATTTTACAAACTACTCTTCAAAAACACAACACTAAATGCTTAAGTTTCATATTGCCATTATACAACTAGTATCTATGTTTCATAATGCCTTCTTACACACTCAGTACATCGATCATATTACTCTAACAATGCATAGGAATCAAGCACGAGAATTCTCATGAAGTTTAAACATTGGACCGCATCTTTTGAGTGCTCGACCTTACCAATCCCTCAACAACCAATCGATCTTAATTTATATGTTTCCATTTATTTTTTTAAATTTTTTTGATAACTTGGAGGAGCAACATCGAGATTCAAGTCATGACTCAAACCTATGCCAACTATTTGGTAGGCCCCAAACCATATCACTTGCACCCAACCCTTAATCCTAGATTACGTGTTAGTGTTGTAATTTTGTTCAATTTGATCTCTAATTTTGGTAACACATCTAAAGTGAAACAAATTCATACACAAATGTAATTTTTCTTAATTTTTCTTGAAAACTGGCCATCGGGATAGAAACTTCCCTTATAATGATACGAAAAAAACCAATACATAATAAAAACAAAAACTTATGATTTGAAAACAAGTGGTTTAATTTTCCACTTTAAAATCATTTTCAAGGATCGTTAATTTTTAATAAACTTAAAAGGCTCCAATACTCCAAAAATTGATTAAAATATGATTTAGGACTGATTTTTAAAATTGAAATTAAGTATCCATCTTACTCAAAATTTCGTTGTTTGATCAACTCCCCAAATTACACTATTTCCGATTCAAATTGCTTAGGACACAAGAATTGATTTTCAAACCGATTTTCAAAGTTATCTAAGCTGATTAAAATTGCATCCCAAATTAATTTAAAGCACTTAATTAATTTCAAATATCAATAAACTTAAAATAAAAATCGTAAAGTACACAAAATTGTTTACGAGCGTTCATACTTCCTATGTCCCCGAGTTCGTATACAACTAATCCATTAATAATGTTATAATTATAAATACATTTAAATTTTACAATAACCAATAATGAATTAAAAAAATGTAAAAATGTGTTTCAGACCATCAAAGGACTTTGGAGTGTCCAAAGAACTACCCCTAACCTTCTTGATTCACTTCTTGACGTTGTGTCTCCCTTTGGTTCTACACCTTCCTATGAATTTAAAAGAAAATAAATAATTCACAAGTGCTCCAAAATGATCACATAATTATTATTGTCTCAAAATTATAATCCATTTTCATCTATAACTCGAGATCTGATTTTTAGTGGAAGTACTCCAAAAATAGCATTTTCTGCAAACTGGTCAATTTCATTCTACATAGACCTGCAAAATTCTCTTTAAATATAAGTGAACTCATTATATATCAATTCTAAAAAAATTCGGATTGGTAAGG
The DNA here is from genome assembly GCA_018340775.1 of Taxus wallichiana var. yunnanensis. Lineage (NCBI taxonomy): Eukaryota > Viridiplantae > Streptophyta > Pinopsida > Cupressales > Taxaceae > Taxus > Taxus wallichiana. The sequence goes on from CM031233.1 coordinate 111,540,548, forward strand.
CCACTTATTATTTTATCACAAATCATGGGTTCCATTCCTTGAAAAGTGGTTGACCCCTAAGTTTGTCTTTTTGACTTACCAAATAAAACGAAACATCTTACCAAGTAAAACAACATATCCCACATTAACAAGATAAGGATTATTTTAAAGCCTTTTAAAACGATTTTTCCCACTATTCTTTCATGCCTTAGAGCACATTTTTCATTATTTTGTTTCCCATGTTTAATGTTTGGTGAGTTAGTTTGGCCACATTGGAATGTTGGGAGTGAATGTTGATAAGGCTTCCTATGCCACGTACTGGCCAATGTGAAAGTTGTTTGAGCCCATATCGGCCTCCCAAGACAAATGTGATCCCACCAAATTGATTGTAAAACATATCCCAAGCCATGTTATAAGGAATAAATCCCATGTAATATGGCTTTGGGATCACCGATATATATGTGGATTCGGTTAGACCTAATTGATACCCCCTCTATGCCATATAAGGGGATTAGCCCAATTAATGTGGAGATCAAATGAACAACTCGCCAAGCTAAGAAATAGCTCACCCAAGCATAATTCACCTATTGATACACAAATCAACTCTCCAGAACAACATAGTACCACATTGGGAGAGTTAGAAAATATTTAGCATATGAAATCGTAAATACGATACTAACTGACAATAAGAGAATAGGTGGAAAATGCCCCCTTCCTACAAAAGAGTGTGTCGAACTTGGTTGAGGGCCCCCAGCTAGAAAATAATGGGATCCACCAAATATTTTCATGTCTCGAAAACCGTAGGCTCGAAAAGACAAAAATTTATCCTTTTTACATTTTTGCTAATTTGTTACGTGCAATGCATTATTCACTTGTTGACCCTCGTTGACTAGTTTTCAAACTCGAACAATGAGTGGCAAAATTTTTGCATCTAGACTTTGTTTCTAGAGTTCTACATACCGTTGGAAAGGTCTCATAACACTCTACAATGTGGTAATGGTTTAGGGAGGTTTAGGAAAATTCAAACACCTATAAAATCATCTGGATATAAAAAGTTGTGTTTCAACCCCCGAAAACATGCCAACTCATCCTACAAATGCAAAATCACATACAAGAACCTAAAAAAGCATTATAGGTTAATCAAATGTAAATAGTTGATTAGCTAGTCACATAAATTGATCAGATAATAACACCCAATTAAGCTAGTGTCCAACTAATACGTTGCGAACTCACAACTCGCACACACCATGTGAACTATCAAATCCTAGATATTGCCATCACAAACAACTAACCATATAATAACACTCAATTAATCTAGTAGTAAAATATCACTTTATGATATGGCCAATTACTTAAGTTATAATTCCTTAAAATAACTCGGTTTATGTACATCTAATCTACCCCTAATTAGGTTAGGCCCACTATCTATATGAAATCTGTAACAAAACTAAAAATATTCACTCTCTAGAATACATTTACACTATCAATTCCCAGAAATAGCTATAGTCAAAACTTAATCAACGTGAATCTAAAAATTCTATCCATACAAACTGAACTGTAAAAGGATAGATCAAACTATAACTATGCTTACCCAAAATGGTGAACCGAAAGCAATGTTGCATAGAATGATCACCGGGAATACCTACACACTAGTTTGTTAGTGCAAATAATTTACAAAATAATTGTAACTAAACAAGGTAGTTACAAATAAATTCCCTAAAAATAAGGGTCATCATTTATGTGCAAGTACTCAATAGACAAAATAAGTTTGTATATTACCTACAATATCAAACAAGTGTCACAGAATTGCATAATGACATTTAACAACAGTAATAGAAATGTAAATTTCCAAAAATAGACATTTACCACATGCCCACTAAATCTACATACTGCTACTAAAAATAGAAAATGGTACACTATCATCCTTACAAGTAACCCCATTTCCAAATTTCAAAGCAATTAAAAATATGTGAATCTTCCTTTCATCATACATTGGAAATCCACAAAATTACTTTTTAATTTTTTTGCATGCTTTTCAACAAATACTGCTATGCAAAAGTAAATCTATCCATTTCACATGAGCCTACATTATCTGTATTAAAATAGAATGGACTCATTAGTGGTTCAACTATGGATAGATTAGAGGTTGATTCATTTTTAACTGATGGTTTAAAAACTTCTTTTACCTTATATACCAACTTTTTCTTACCATGCATCGGATGGCTTATTGGATGAAGTTTCTAGCAGTTATCAACCTTGTGTCCACTCATATGACAATGAGTGTAATAGTTCCTTTTTTCTCCTGCTTCTGAGGTGAGGAATTATTTTTACCATTTCTCACTCATTTTCCATGAGATTGATTTTTCAGCTCATCTGGGAAATTCTTCTACAAAAATTATTTCCTCTTCCAACAAAAGGCTACAGAATGATTAGTTCCTCCACAAAATGTGCATGGAAAAGCATTCATCATATGTTGTATATTAAACCCATATTGATTTAAATAAAAGAGTGGATCCTCGGAAGGTTTACCTTGTTTCTCGAGACTTATGACTATGATAAGAAACAAGAGGTGGAATTTTGTTACCTCATCTTTGAACCTTCTTACCATTCCCATTTTGATGTTGTGCTAGTGGGGTTTTCACTTTGTTATTGGAAGCTCGTCTTCCTTCAGCATTCTTGGATGAATATCCAGGTTCCTTTCCCACACTAGAATAACTCAAAATTTCATAATGAGGATGATCCTTAACTTTGTATTGGTCAGTCAAATCTTGGTTTTTCTTACCAAGGCCGATTCCATTAAAACCCATTTTATCTAACAATTTAGATCCAATGCCTCTAGTGTATCTTTTAAAACCACCAAACTATATTGTACCTAAATCGAATCCAAATGGGACGAGGAATATGATGGTGTGATACTTACAAAGAATTCATCCGTCATTATTTTTACATCTCGTAGTCAAGGGCTTCTCCCCTTTCTCACCATTGTGTAATCTTTCCAAGATCTCATCCTTGGCTTGCATTTCCATTTTTAGTCGAGCATTCTCCTCTTCTAAGGAGAAATACGTGGATCTCAGGAGATAATTCTCTTCCTATATCTTTTGATTGTAAGCCTCAATTTCTTCGAGCTTCGCCTATGTAGACACTCTGCCCATAGTTCACATGTACCCTATTCACACAAACTAAACCAACTGCATCAACTTGAAGCAATCACATTGTTAATCAGCCTAAACTCGAAGAAAAATATCAAGCTAAACAACCTCGATATGAAAAATTGATCCAAAAACAGAGTTTTAATTTTCTAATTTAAAATTGTTTTCAAGGATTTTTAATTTATAATCAACTTAAAAGGCTCCGATAATCCAAATAATTGATTAAAATCTAATTTAGGACATTTTAAAAACTGAAATTAAGTATCCATCTTACTCAAATTTTCATTATTTGATCAATGCCCCAAATTACACTATTTCCGATTCAACTAATTTTCAAAGTTATCAAAGCTGATTAAACTTGCATCCCAAATTCATATAAAGCACTTAATTAATTGCAAATATCATACAACTGAAAATAAAAATCCGAAATGACACAAAATTGTTTTTTGGGTTCGAATTCCTACGTCACCGGTTCATATAGAATCAACCATTAATAATCTTATAATTGTAAATACATTTAACCTTTGATAAACAATAATGAACAAAAAACCCTACAAAAAAATTTCAAACCTTTAAGGGACTCTGGAATGTCTAGCCACTTTGCCCTCACCTTCCTGATTCACTTGCAGTTGTGTCTCCCTGTGGTTTTATGCCTTTGTGTGACTTTAACGAAAAATAAATCATGCACAAAATCTCAAAATAGGAGAATGTTCACACCATTGTGGCCTGTCTCAAAATTTGGAGCAATTTTCATACATAAATCGAAATCTTGTTTTGAGTGGAAGTGCTCCAAAAATGGCCTTTTCTACAAATTGGTCACTTCTATCCATACACGACCTACCACAACGTCCTTTAAATATAAGTGAAACCATTATATTTCACTTCTCAAAAAGTAGGAGATTGGTAAGGCCTCTTATTATTTTTTTCATAAGTCATGGGTTCCATTCCTTAAAAATTTGTTGACCCCTATGTTTTTTTTTGAGTTACCAAATAAAGCAAAACATCTTACCAAATAGAACAAATGATCCCGTGATTCACGAGATAGGGATTATTTTTAATCCTTTTAAAAGGATATTTCCCCTATTTTTCATGTCTTAGACCACGTTTAGCATGGTTTTGTTCCCATGTTGAATGTTTGGTGGGTTATTTTGGCCACATTAGTATATTGGTAGTGAATGTTGATAAGTCTTCCATGCCACGTAGTGGCCAATGTGAAAGTTATTTGAGCCCATATGGGCCTCCTAAGATAAATATAATCCCACCAAATTGATTGTAAAATGTATCCCTACCAATGGTATAAGGAATAAAGCCTAAGTAGTATGGTGTTGGGCTTTCCTAGATATATGTGGATTCAGTCAAGATAATAGATATCCCCTCATGCCATATAAGGGTCTTAGCCTGATTAATTATGTGGAGATCAAAGGACCAACTCTCCAAGCTCGAAATAGCTCACACGAGCACAATTCACCTTGAAATGCACAAATAAACTCTCCAGAACAACATAGTCTCATACTTTGGGAGAGTTAGAAAAATATGTAGCTTATAATATCGTAAATACGATAACGATAATATGAAAATAGGTTGCAAAGGCACCCCTCCTACAAAGGAGTGTGTCGAACTTGGCTGAGGGCCCCCATCTAGAAAATAGTGGTTTCCACAAAAAATTTCATGTGTCAAAGACCGGAGGCTCAAAAATACAAAATTTAACCTTTTCATCTTTTTATCAAATGTCCACATGTCAATGTGTTATTTACCATTGACCCTCTTTGATGAGTTTTCAAACTGAACTTTGATCGACAATAACTTCGCATCCAAAGTCTATTTCTAGATTTCTACACACCTTCGAAAGGTTTGAGAATGATATATAGTGTGGTAATGGATTAGGATGTTTAGGTAAATTCCAACACCTAAAAATCCTCTATATCAGCTTCCCTTATCGGTGAGTCAAGGAATGGAAGAGAAAGTTTTTGTCAAAAGGAACTATAAGTTGTCTTTAGGGAAAGCTTGAAGAATAAGAAGCATTTCTTAATTCTAAAAATTTCAAATATCCATACCCATCATTAATGGAAGAGAGCAGTCATGTAATTACAAACTAGATTCCTAATTATCCAACTAATCCCATGTCAAAATTTGTGGAAGTAATTCCATGTAGCTTAAATCAATCCACGGAGGTTGTGAAGGAATCTCGCATCAAGAATGCAGAGAAACATTCACAATGGAATGGAGGGATAGAAGAGAATCCTAGGGGGAGTGGGATATAATATTATTTTACAAACATTTCATGTATTTATTATCCACAAAATATTGAAAGTTAAAATATAGCCAAAGATATGGCAATGGAAATATTAATTATTAAGCATATAAGAGTACCCCTAAAACAATAGCTTAATCAAATGCAATTATTGTGTGTAAAACTAGATTCCATCTCCTTTTCCAGCATCTTTCCATCATGTGCTACAATGAGAGCTCTAGAGCAGGGAATTAATATCCATCAAAGCATAATAAAAAGCAATTTTATTGTCATATGTTGTAGTAGCAAATGTCTCTGGCTTAGATGGATGTAAAACATGGTTTTGTTGAAAGCAAGTATTATACAAGGGAGCCTCCAATTTTTAGTCTTAATCTCACTACATTATGTAGAAGGGAAGTGAATCACAACGCCTCCAGCCATAGCAAAAAGGAGAATCCATTATTATTATTATTTTACTTTATCTCCTTGTTTTCCTGCATATGATGTAATGGTTCTAAGTATGGTATGCTTAAATCCCATTTCCAAAACCTTTTTTACAACGCCTCCTCTAACTTGGAATATGGAAAAATGACATGAGTTTGAGATTAGCAGTGGGTGGTTTTGGCATTGTATGATTTTATTTGTTTCAGCGTTGATTTGTGGAAGCATGTGCCTGGCAAGCAAGCTATTGAAAAAACACCTCTAGGGGGGACGTCTTTCTTGGGAGGCAATAAGTGTAGGCTATGCACAAATTGGTTTTGTAGAAATGGCTTCAAATAATTTCAAAAATGTAAAGAGCAGGTAAAGAGCTAGATTCCCAACCCCTTTCTGGTGTTCTTATGCATACAAATATGCAGGTTATGCATGAAGTGGGTTTGTTAAAAACACTTTAGAACTTTCGAGAAAATGCAACTAGAAGATTTAAATCCAAATCCCCATCTTTTCAATGTCCTCCTCTACCTGCATTATTCATCGCCTGAATCGATGCTTCCTAATGCTCAGCTCGGCATGGTTTCTAGTTGGGTTCGAGTTGTTTTAAGGAGCTTGAGATGGGGATTGAACTACTGGTGCCTGAGTTGTATTTGATTTTTGGTCCCTTGGAGTGTGAGGAGGAGAAGGTCTTTCTTCACTACCAGTAGGCTTCTAACTTGTGTAGAATAAGAGCTTTGTAATAAGATATGTGTACTAAATGTCACAAATTAGATTTGTCATGACAAATGTCGGTCGGGGTGGTTAGAAGGATTAAAATATCCTAAGCAAGGATGTGTCTTGAATGGTCCAAAAATAGAGGTGTTTTGTTGCATGCGGACTGATGGAATACTAAAAGAGATATGAAGCTTGTGGAATGCAGGTGAATCCGCTTGAGAACCTCATGGACTTAGATGTTAATATTATCAGGCATGGTCTCCTTACCTTTTCTTTTATAATTTTTGAAATTTGGTTCTTCATTTGCAATATGATAGAAACATTAAACCACTAGATAATCTTATAAATGGATATGTAGCCAAATTTAAATAGTGTAAAATAAAATAAAACTCCACCTTGTGATTTTTGAAACCGATTTACAATTTAAACATTAATTGTGGTTGCTACCATAACCTTATACAATGATACTTGAGTATCTAAATTAGATTCTCATACCTGTTGGTATTGGTGAGAGCTAGATGATGTCGTCAAATCAAACAACCATTTTTCTACCTTACAAAACTAGAAAAAATGTGATTTCTAGAGACTTGCAAAACAACATTTTGAGCCTCGTTAAAGAGATGCCAAGCGTCGTATGTGTTATTTGTATGTATGGAGTCACGTCAAGCATTAACTTGGCCTCGTTTGATGATTTGTTCTCTCTTCTATGTTTCTCTAGGAGCCATGTCACTCCATTTTGCACTTTTAGGGAGATGTTAAAACTAAAAATTTGGCTTTCATTTTGAACCATTGTTTGAACCATGAGCAACAAAATACTTATCCACCTTCACAAACCTCTAGTATATTTACTATAAAATTACTTGTAACCTTCATTTAGGAAAAACACTCTTCTTGATAGTTTGGCAAAGCCATTTTGTAGGCCTCTGATCACTGTTTGACTAGGTCAAACTAGACCAATTATGACCGATGGCTCCAGAAAACCTCTCATCGTTTGAAAACCATTTACTAGTTCTCAGGCCCATCGACTCTGGTGAATTATTCATATATAGGGAACTTGTAGGAAGTTTCTCATTTTACGTTCCTCCTCTCATTTAGTTTTGGTTTTACGAGCCTCGAGCTAACTATTGATCATTTACAACTAGGTCAATTACAATTGATGGCCTCAAAACTAGCCACCAATCATAAAATTTTCACCAGTTGTGAATTCCATCAAGTCCTATGAATTCTTGGTGTATATGAGGAAATGTATAAACTTTCTCGTGGTATGTTTTCTCACCGAGAGGACAACGTTTCAAAGTGGTTTCTTCACCTCTCGAGCCTAAATTGAACATTTTTGCATCTAGCAAGAAAACGTAAAAATAAAGTTATAGGATCCCTATCGGGTTGCCAAACCATCATGGAAACTTGTTTTCACATGTAAATAATTATTTAAAACTCTATCATGTTACTTGTTGTGTGAAATTTAACTTTTGAAAAAATAGTGTTTCTCTCTCTCCCTAGCTCTTTCTCTCTCCTTGGTTAAGAAATGAAGTGAAATGAAATGAAATCAATCCACGTCTCTAACCTTCTCCTTTTGAATGAAAATTATTATTTTCATGTAAATGGAAAATGAAAATGTTAATTATGCTAGATCTAGGTGGATGCCATACCAGTGATTTATCATTGATTTCATGCTCACTTGGTTTTGCAAGATGCAAGAAAGATGGAGAAAAGGTGTGGTGTAATTCATTTTTGTATTATAATTTATATAGGTCAATATAGAATGTATATATGTATAATGTATTTCCATGTTATAGAAAATTTTATATTTGAAATTTGGTAATATGTATGAGATGTTAGTTTTAGGTATACCTTGGGAAATGTGCATTTAATCATAGGTGTAATTTTAATTCATATTTACGTATGGTAAAAAGGTTGATATATATATGTTAAATGAATTTGAATTTAATATCTTGTAGTGTATTTCCAGTGAACAATAGACGATTAATTAATTGGGGTGCCATGTTTTCCTTACCTTGAAAATGTAATAAAGAAATCCAAATGAAACAGTCAACCCTAGTTCAAATTCATGCATAACTAACCTGCCTGTGTTAATCCCTTAGCATAGAAAACTGAGACCTTCGAATGAACCTTGCACTTGATGACACCTCCTAGTTTAGGTAAATAAGAGCCCAAGAATGGGTTTATCATCTTAGTCGGTATGTTTAGTGACATCATCATAAACCCGAAAGATAGGAGTGACACGGTCAAAATTATCTGGAGTAAGTAGAACTAGCACTTCCTTAGTATCCTAGTGGACTACCTTGTCTTCCAAAGTTAGATTTAGAATTAAATTTCTTCATCAAATGATTTTCTTGTGGGATCTAGATGACACAATGGAGCTAGTGAAATAGTTGTACTATTACTTAAACTCTTGTTAATGACCTCTTTAGATCCTCTCAACTAAATGTGTTATCTTGGCTAGTGAAAGTATAATGCATGGGTCCTTTGCAGAGGCTTTATTGGGTAAATATATTTTTTTCACCTTAATTTGATCTGTTATAGGGCGTAGATCCTTGAGTGTAAATCGGAATTAAACTAAACCATAGTTGTTTTGGAGGTTAACTGGTGGGTAGAAAATTGTAAGTAACTCTTTGCAAATGAAATTGATTTGAAATATGTTGACTTAAGAGAAATCAGAAACTAAAAACTTGGTTCCGTAATTCCTTGTTATGTCAGCTTTATGACATTAAGAATAAAATAAATTCCTCATGTGGAATCGTGAAATGTGGAAACATGGGATCTCACTTTGAAAACAAATCACTTGTGGTTCATGTATGGTTCTAATGCTTCCAATCATGTACTTATTTAATATATTAGACAAGTACTTTCGTAACTCTTTTGTTACAAAGTGATGCCAATAATGAGACCATAGTGCAATGTTAGAGTAAAGCATATAAGAATAAAATGAGATTCGAGGTTAGGAATAATGTCACTCTTGGAGTCCTTGTAACTCAATTAGACATTTAATTGTGTTAAAAAGAATATGAATTGCCTTGGTGTGATCTAAACTTTGGAAAACAATATATATATAATCTAAATAAAATTTCTTGATGTGGAAATGTTGAATGGATTCAACAAGTTTTTAATATATCTTAACTACGATGGGAAATAAGAATATCATGATCAAAAAATGTTTTGGGAAAAGGTATCTTGAATCTAAATCTGCCACAAATCCTAAGATTTATGTCTTGACATCATTTCAGATCCACTATTGTAGTAAGGGTAAAATTTAAACATTGAATAAACGTTTGAGAAACATAAGCTTAACATAAGAATGAGCGAATTAGAACTTTGTATGCATTTTGAAAGATGGCAAATAATAATGTAAGTTCGGAGATCGTTGTAAGGGATAAAGAGCTAATCTAAATGGTCGAACTATAAGTTGAATGTGAAATTAATTTAAGAACATGTAGGTGGAAAAATGACAAAATTATCCTTGCATAGTAATGTTCTTGGAATGTTAATCATAACTAAGATGTAATCATGGTAATGATGTGTGTGGGCTTGCCAATCCTTGGGTCCCTTTTCTTGTGGTTGGGTCATTGCTAGCATTCGTTCATTAGGGAAAGTGTGGCATTGACATTTATATGGTGTTGGCATGTGTCTATGTGATTCAATGACTTTTGTAAGTGTCTTATGCATTGTTGAGTTTCTCTTCTTAGAGCCTTGTGGTGTTGTGTAGTGAACAATGTAAGTAAAATAAAAAGTTATTTCGATATTTTTACTGTTGTAATTTTCAGTGAAATTTGTGTGGATTACAGCAGTGGTGAGGATCGAGCATAACTGAGGAGAGCAAGTGACCTTGCTCAAAGCGCAGTTCATGGCAGAATGTGGCTGGAAATGTAATACTTCATGTGGGGTATGAGTTGACGTCTCGTGAATATAAAATATCTCGCGAGTGGTTTAAGGGTTTCATGTTCTTCTTACAGATTAAGGGTTTCGTGTTTTTCTTGCAGGGTGTACGTGGACGCAGGAATAGGTCGGACTCTACACACAAGAGGTAGAGTTGTTGGAAAAAACAGAAGTTGAGAAAGTAAGACCGACTAGACTTTGGTGAACCCGGCTATAAATATATGTGTAAAGGGTGACTTGTTTTGCTTTTTCCAACGGTGTCACCATGGTTTTAGTTATTGTGTGGATCGGTTAAGTGGTGGGTTTTGGTTTATTTTTTCCTTCGTGAATGAAAAACCAGTTTTCAAATAACTGTTTGACCAGCTATTTCGCTTTGCCGTCGTGCGTCTTGAAAGTTTGTTCTCCGCAGTTGAAAGGGTTGTAGGAAGGCGGTGGGAAACATATACCTTCATCTCGGGGTCTATTGGGAAACGTATCTACCTGCGCCATGTAAGTTCCTCAGGATTTTTTTTTGTTTTTGCTGTATTCTGGCTCTCTTGGCTGCCATTAATGGGTTGGGTTACAGGGTTTTAGTTTTTATTGCTTGTTCCTTCCTGTTTGGTCACCGTAAACAAGAATAAACATGTATATGTCCAACAAAGGAACAAATATCAAACAATCTTCTTTTGTTATATAAAATTGTTTGGCCATAACAGTTTTAGATCTAGTCGTAATGTTGTGAACTTTAATTTAAAATACATTTCAACTGCCAAAAGGCGTCACAAACAGACGAGGAAAAAAGTTTAGGGTGTTGTATTCTTTGCTTATCTGTATTGAATGTACAATAATATATGGTTTCGTGTCTATTGTTTTTAATCTTTCGAACATTATCCTCAGTTTTTATTCATCGTTTGTTAAGAGAGAGATGAAAACAATTGTTTCATGGTTCGATACTTTTCACTGCAAAAGTGGAAGTTTAAAGAGCAAACTCGAATTGTAACAACCAGTACAAATGTTGTCTTTTATATCGGATTTTATACTAATTACTTACGCCCTCCTTGCGTATATGAGCTGAGCAACTGTGGTCTTTGTAAACATAGGTGGTTGTAGTATATTGTTTATCATTTTTTTATTTTAATAATTTAGACTTTTGTCTGTTGACAAATAAGATGAAGTTTTTACTATACCTTTACTATATACTTTTCCTTATAGATGCTTCTAGCTTTGTAGAATGCCTTCAGACGTTATTACTATTGTCTGGGATGTTTGTTAGTAGATAACGTAGGGAAATAAAATTATTTGTTTAGGGTACTTATTGTTGTGTATGGTAGTTGTTAGCTATATTGTACTCGGTGCAGATACTTTTCTAATTTGTAAATTGCAAGAGGTTGATATTTCATGTTTCGACCTTGCTCCATATATTGTAATTTGCATATCATTTCATTCAACAATGTTTGTGAAGTTACTAAGTCCATCTTGTTATGAATGTTATATGGATTGGTTGTTTAGAAAGTCATATGACTATGACCCAAGAATGGCCTACACACCTAAGAGTTTCTTACCTCGGCTGAAAATAAGGAAATAGATTGTTGTTGTGTGTCCTTTTGTTATGTAATGTTTGCATTTCTTTTTTTGAAGTGAGCAGAAAAAAAGTGGAGAATAATATGTTGTCATTTTTCCTTGTTTGGATGCACAACAACTTTTTGTTAGGCTTCTTCTGGGAGTGGAAAACTAGAGGTTTTTTGGAGGGACAAAAGGTAATCATACGTTACGGTTGCTCGGATTGGCTGAATACTAGGAAAAGTATTGTTATTTTGTGTCCTTTTTTTTGGTAAGTTTTGCATTTCTTTGGATGATGCAAGAAAGAAAAAGGTAGACAATAAAAAGTTGTCCTTTTTCTTGTTTGGATGCACAACAACTTGTTGTGAGGCTTCTTCGGGAAGCGGGAAAATAGAGGCTTTTGGGAGGAAAGAAAAGGTAACCTTATGTCTTTCTGGATTTTTTCATCTTAATAGAAAACAATGCCTTTCTTTTCTTGTAAGTTTTATGTGTTTGTTTTCGTATGTCTTGCAACCTGAAACTATCCAAACTAGTACATGGGAAACCATTAAACTTAACCTCCGACTCTGTCCTTTAGAACTTCACTTAATCAATTTTCAATGTCACTTTATTTATATTTCATTGTGCTTTGATATTCAAACCAGCTCCACCTCCGTATTGACCCATTTTAAAATTTCATAGATTCGGCTGCCATCTTGGTTTCTATTGATGCTTTAGCCCTCTATTTACTATGTGTTAGCCCATTTAATGAACTTTAGGGGAAAATTCTATTGTTAACATGTCTACTACTTGCTCCTTTGACATTGTTGTCAATGAATAATTCCTTCCTTGACCAACTGACAAATGAAAAAAACAATCAAATCTTTTTTTGCATTTAGCTTGGTTAGATGGTTTAGTGAATAAAAATTATATTGCACTAGTCTATTTTGTGGTGAAGTTTCTTTTGGTTAAAACCTTTGGCTTTGCAATATTATTCTTATGATTGTTAAAGATAGAACAACATCCACCCTTAATTATAATGGCATGTAAGGGCACATGCCTCTACTATTAGCGAGGATTCGTTGTGTGTTGAGGAGCTAGCTCCCGTGAGGCCTCTTCCAAACATCCCCATTTGGACATTATACTTCTCAAAATCAAGGATATTTAAGCTGCCCACCAAATGAGAAACCTTCATTTACATCTTGGTGAACATAACTTTGATTGTTGATTGCCTAAATAATTGTTTTCTTGTTTTCATTTTTAGCTTTCGGGAATGAAGACTAGAAACTCAATTTCCTCTCCCCCAAAGGTGTGACTATCACCACACCGCACTTGCAAAGAGAAGAATAGTTTAGAAGGATTCAACATGTGGTAAATGTATTACATTGCATGAACCAAAACCACCTAAACCAATTATAGTGGATTTGGTTAGAGAGCACCTTCATCTTTCACCCCAAAGCCACTTGTATTTGTCCAAATTCCATACATCTAGGCTTATTTCTCATGGATTTTTCTAGCTTATGTTTCTAATGGGGATGCTCAAAATGTGAACCATGGTACAAATTAAAGAAAATGAGTGTCTCGACTATGAAAAGATTTGTGGGAAAAAACAAAAAAATGTTGCAGTAAAGAAAATCCATGGTCTTTAGGAAGAGATAAATAGGGAAAATCAAGAAATGAATGTGTCCTTCCTTACAACATTGCAAAGTAGTAAAGTTATAGATTTTATACATATATAGGAATTTGTATATCGCTTTATGTTAAATCTATACCAATGAAACTAAAACCATATTTTGTAACTAGGTAGAATGGTCCCATAGACTTGCTTACTCTATCTATGCCATTGTGCTTTCCTTTCTTATTGTTGTTATTATAGTAAAATGATATTTTGTAATTACATATAATGGCTGTAGTATATGTGTTTATTGCATCTGTCTCATTCTACTTTTGTGTCATTGCAATTCCTATTATCAATGCTTTGGAATTTAGCTAATGTCTTGTGTGTGTTCTTTGGTGTTACAAATATGCATTGTGCATCTCAAAAAAATATGAAGCGTTTTTTCCACCATAATTTTTTGATGCATTTATTTGTGTCCTAGTGTTATAAGTTGTATTTGTTTTAGAAATTCATATATAAATTTGAATTTACTCTTGAATGTAGGGCATTTTGTGTGATTCATGTTTACAACTCGTTTGATTGATGAAGTATAAATCTACGCATCTTAGTTACTGAGTAAAAAAATAATAGTGAATAGCTTTATTTTGATAATACTTGTTATAGATATGGTTTCCATCACTAAATTCAGGAATTTAGGTAATATTTCATGATATTAAGTTGTTTAGGTCGATTTGAGGTGCGGTAGCATTCAAGTGATAGATAGATGAGTTTATTTTTATTTTTGTTGAAATATGCATATAATTCCAATCGTATATTTTTAGGAATATTAAAAATACATTTAGTTTCCTTAGTTAATCTCTACTTTATCCTATTTTTAGGATTATATTTAATAAATATGCTTTAAATTCATGCACAACATGTAGCTATTTTAAAGCGTGAGTTTAAATCTAGAATGCTCAATTGAAGAGTTGTTTGTGGGTGAGTTATTCTATTTAAATAACAATAGTTGTAATTGCTTTGTATGCACACACAAAGGTGTGAAATCTGCACAAGTAAGTAAGGATGTGCATTGAAAGAAAATAGTTGCACACACAACTTGATTGTAAAGAGCTAAAGCTCTGAGTATGATGAAGCTTTTATTAATGGAGATTACGCACAACAATGTTGGTTTGAGTATTCTTTTGTTTATGCAAGTTAATTAATTGTTCTGTTTATTTTCTTTTATGTTGTTCATTGTGTTAGACTGAATATTTTCTACAAATTGGTATTAGAGTAGGTTATTCCAGGTAAGAGCTTATTAAATTGATAGGTAGCTATGGCTTCAACATCGACATACGCAGACACATGCAATTTAATGGAAAGAATTATGAGTACTAGTCATTGACCATGAAGGAACTATTCAAATCTCAAGAAGTGTGGGAGATTTTTAAAGATGGGTACATAGAGCCCACGCAGATGCAAAGATATACTACACTCTCTCACGAAAAGAAATATACTTTGAAGGAGTTTCAAAAGAAGGATGAAAAATCTCTTTTCTATAATTATCGTGTGATGCAAAAAATCATTCTTCCAAGAGTGGCAACAACCAATCAAGCAAATAACGCATGGGATACTTTACAAGTTGCATATCAAGGTAAGGAGAAAGTAAAAACTACCAAGCTATAGTTACTTCGTAGAGATTTTGAGAATTTAACAATGAAAGATTCAGATTCCATAGAATCATTTTTTACTTATGTAGTTGGCTTAGTCAATCAAATCAAATCCCATGGTGAGACTCTTGAAGAAAGAAGGATTATTGAAAAATTTCTTAGGAGTTTGCCTATGAAATTTGATCCTTTAGTTGTTGTTATTGAAGAAACTAAGGATCTGAGTTAGTTTTCTATTGATGAGTTGCATGCATCACTAATCAATCATGAACAGGGGATGAATAGATCACATGCAAGTGTATATCAGGATTTTGCATATCAGACAATAGGTAGTCGTGGCAAAAGAAGAGGTAGTTTCAAACCAAGAGGTAGAGGAAGAATTCCATGTAGAGGACGCATAGCTATTCATCAAGATCAAGTGGAAGAGGTCAAAATCAAGAACAAAGTTATGGTCAAGACAATATAAGTCTCACGTTCAATGTCATTATTGCAAAAAGTATGGGTACTATGCTTATGATTTTAAGAAAAAGAAATATGATTAGGAGAGGAAAAATCAAAATCAAGTTAGAAGTTCTATTTCTAAACCTATGTTTATTGCATGCACAAGGATTGCCAAAGAAATATATTCTTTATCTCCTACCAATATAATTTGTAAAAAGAGAATCCATGTGATGTACGGTATTTGATTCATGTTGCAGTAATCACATGACAGTAATCTAGATTTTTTTAGTTTGGATGATTCGATTAAGAGTGATGTAACTCTTGGAAATAACAATATTGTTTCTATGAAACGAAAAGGCATGGTTAGTATTCTAACAAGATAGGGGAAAAAACAAGTATGCAAGATCTTTACTTTGTTATGGGTTTGAAACATAACCTATGAGTATTGGACAACTAGTACGTAAAGGATACAAAGTATATATGGAAGACAATGAGTGCATGATTGTGGACAAAGCTCCTAACACTCAGTTGATTGCAAAAGTGAAGATGAGCAGCAATAGGATGTTTCCATTGATTTTAAAACCTAGAAAAAGAAGAAATCATATATGTTTGAATTAGTAGCTCAGTTCACATCAAAGTCTTGCACTAAACCAAATCAGCCTTTTGTTGAGTCCTACACTCAAATAGATGAGTCATGCGTCAAGGTAAAATATTCCTACGCTAGTGTAACAGTTCTGCTGCGCCAATGTAAATCAGGTCTACGTGAATAACAAGTGATCCTACGATAAAAGAACACAATCATCTTTTCATTCAGTCATGAAGGATGAATCATGGATTTGGCATATAAGGTATGGACATTTGAATTTTGGAGGTTTAAATTTATTACATAAAAATAATATGGTTAAAGGTTTTCCATTGATTCGAAACTAGAAAGAGTATGTGAAGGTTGTATTTTGAGGAAGCAACACGAGAGATTCATTCTCGGTTGGCAAAATAACAAGAGCGACCGCACCACTTCGATTGTACACTCGGATTTATGTGGATCTATGAAGACACCTTCTATTAGAGGTTGTATTTATTTTATAACATTCATTGATGATTACATAAGGAATAAATAGGTTTATTTTCTCGAGAAATAAATCAGATGCCTTTGATACATTTAAGTAATTCAAGGCATTAGTGGAGAAGCAAAGTGGATACTACATCAAAGTTCTCATAATGGAAAGAGGAGGTGAGTATGTTTCTAATGATTTTATAAATTTTTGCAGATATCATGGTTTAAAAATTAGTTTACTTCAAGGTATACACCACACCGAATCGTGTGGCGAGAGAGGAAAAATAAAACCATCATGGAGATGAAGAGAAGCATGTTGAAGGTAAAACATCTTCCAAATGATTATTGGGTAAAATCAATAGCAAATTCTATTTATATTTTGAATAGGTGTCCAACAAAACTTGTTAAGAACATGGTTCCTCAACAAGCATGGACTAATAGGAAACACAAAGTGTTTCACATTTTAGAGTTTTTACTTGTGTAGTGTATGCACATGTACCTAATGAGATAAAGAAGAAATTAGACAACAAAGAAGAAAAGTGTATTTTTTGGGTATTCGGATAATACAAAAACTTACAAGTTGTAAAATCCAATCACTAGAAAGGTTTTGATCAGCAGGGATGTACGGTTTGTTGAGAATGAAGCATGAGATGGAAGTATAGAAAACAATGAGTATAGAAACAGTTGTTGTTATGTATGATGATATGGATGAAACTTTAGAGCAGCAAGGTGTCTGTATCTAAAAATCATGGACATGCACCATAAGTTTTAGCACAAGCTAGACCTCCATCTACAATCGGGAGGTCACCAAGATTTCAACAAACTTCAGCCATGCAAGAGACACCATAGAGAACACCAAAAGCTACTCCATCACCACAAAGCAGTCCTGTATTTAATAGTCCCGCATAGCGGAAAACAAAAATTCTAAGTGAGATTTATAATGTTGATACAAATAATTCATTTTTAGTTTTTGCATTATTTTCTTAGGTTGCAGATCCAATATATTACGAAGAGGCTATAAAAAATTAATTCTGGGAAAAATTCATGGATGATGAGATCGATGCTATAGAGAATAATCAGACACCTAATGGATCTTCCAAAGGAAAGGACGTGATAGGAGTCAGGTTGGTCTACAAGAAAAATAAAATTCTGATTGAAAAGCATAGAAACATAAAGCAAGGCTAGTTGCAGAGGTTTTATGCGGCAATATGGAGTTGACTATAATGAAACATTTGCACCAAGTAGCACGTTTGGATACGGTAAGAATGGTTTTACCAATTGCGAACTCAAAACAAATGGTTTTTTTATCATATGGATGTTAAATCAAAATTCTTAAATGGATTCCTTGAAGAGGAAGTTTATTTAAATCAACCAAAAGGTTATGAGATTGAAGGTCATGAACAAAACAATACAGATTGAAGAAAACACTCTATGGTCTCAAGTAAGCACCTAGATCTTAGTACAACAAAATAGATTTTTATTTGATTGAGAATTGTTTCAAGTAGGAGAAGTAGTGAGCCTACCTTATACACCAAGATAAATGAGCAAGGTAAAATTTTAATTATTTTTTTATATGTAGATGATTTGATCATTACTAGAAATCTATCTACAGAGTCATTCAAATCAGCCATGAAGAAGGAGTTTGAGATGACATATCTTGGTCTTATGCATCATTTTGTGGGCATTGAAGTTCAACAATCAAAAGGTGAAGTTTTTATCTCACAAGAAAAATATGCAAATGATTTTTTGAAAAGGTTTAACATGTTGAATTGTAAGCCAACGCTAATACCAGTTGTAGTAGGTTTGAAGTTGAGCAAAGAGGATAAATGATCGTTTGTGGATCAAACATTGTTTAAAAAATTAGTTGGAAGTCTTATGTATTTGATGGCCACAAGGCCTAATATCATGTATGGTGTGAGCCTCATATCAAGGTTGATGGAATCTTCAAAAGCTTCACATTGGAAAGCTGGAAAAAGAATTTTGAGGTATGTACATGGAACAAGGAATCATGGAATTCTTTATTCAAGTTCAGAAGAGTTCAAATTAATTGGGTATACAGATAGTGACAGTGCTGGAAGTATAGATGATCGGAAAAGCACATCCAAACATACTTTTCACTTTGGAACAGGAGTGGTTTCATGGGCATCAAAGAAGCAGCTCATTGTCACGTTATCTTTAGCAAAAGTAGAGTATGTAGTAGCAATAGGAGCAGCATGTCAATTTGTTTGGATGAGAAGAGTGTTAACAGATTTACAATAGAAACAAGAGGAAGCTACACAATTTTTTTGTGACAACAACTCAGCCATAACATTGTCCAAAAATCATGTTTTTCATAAGAGGAGAAAGCATATTGATACGAGGTATCATTTCATCATGGAGCTAGTATAAAACAAGGAAATTCATCTTGAATTTTGTAGATCTAAAGATCAGTTTGCAGAAATTATTACAAAGGATTTGGCAAAATAAGTTTTTGAATATCTGAGAGATTGTTTGGGAGTTTGTGATCTTGCGCATGGCAGGCACATGGTAGATCTCAAAAAGTAAACGAAGCTCCAGAAGAGTGAAATCTAGAAATTTAAAATTAAGGGGGAGTGTTGGAAATATGCATGTAATTCCAACCGTAGCTTTTAGGAATATTAAAAATAGATTTAGTTTCCTTAGTTATCTCTGTTTTATCCTATTTTTAGGATTAGACTTAATTCAAGTAAATATGCTTTAATTCTTACACAATATGCAGCTATTTTAAAGCATGAGTTTAAATTTAGAATGCTCATTGAAGAGTCATTTGTGGGTGAGTTAGTCTATTTAAATAACAACGATTGTGATTGCTTTGTATGCACACACAGAGGTGTGAAATCTGCACAAGCAAGTAAAGATTTGCATTGAAAGTACATAGTTGCACTTACAAATTGATTGTAAAGAGCTGAAGCTTTGAGTACGATAGAACTTTTATTAATGGAGATTACGCACAATAGTGTTGGTTCGAGTATTCTTTTGTTTATACAAGTTAATTAATTATTCTGTTTATTTTCTTTTATGTTGTTCATTGTGTTAGACTAGAGATTTTCTACAATTTTTATCCGAAGTATATATTTTTTTCCAAACTAATTGATAATATAATAAATTATTATTCTTGTTACTGTTTATTGAACCATTCTTTAAAAATTAGTATTCTTGTTATTGTGTTAATTCAGTTTTGGAAGATATTTACTAGTTTGCATTATGATCGGTTGTAGACATTGCATTGGTTCATCAATTAATGATTTATGGAGCCAAGACAGAAAATGTTGGTTGCATTATTCCTTTTTGTCAGATAAAATTGTTAATTGGTTTTGTTAACGTTGATAGATTACAATTATTCTTAATTTGATTAATGTCGGAAAAAATATTGATAGAAGGTACTGATATAAATGAAAACTAAAAACATACAAACTCCTCGTATGTGGTAAAATGGCAACTATAAATTTTGTTTAAATAATGGCTTAGTTCAATTAAATTCATGATTGTTTGAAATTTGAAGTCATGGCGGAGTTGACAGTAAAAACTCTTTGTAAATAATTAAAATTTCAAGTACAGTCACGAATGTTAGAAGTTCTCTCTTTTAAAGCCATGTAAAATCAAATGTCGATAAATCTTGCTTCATTACTTTAATGTCTTGTGGACTAAAAAATTTGAAAATTACTTAATTCAACATTTACTCATTTACTATTGTATGCTTGCTTGATTAATCTATTTGTATCTTGATATACTTTTCAAAAAGGACAACGCAAGCATTTACTCAATTAATAAAAACCATCCTTAACAATTTATTTCCAGTGGAATAGAATTTTCCTGATCACATTTCAGCCTTTCTTTTGCAAACCACACTGGAGAGGTGTTTATACGAGTAAGTTATTTGATGGCAAGGTATAAATTAACTTTTAGTAGATATTTTATAAAGTATCATATGTTGTTTTGAGGAGGACATAAATAACTTGTTAATATTACTTAGACATTCAAAAATATGCGGGTGGTCTTATACCTTTTTCATTCCCCTTATGAACGGTTGCACCCTTACTAGCTACTATTATTCATTCACAAAATAGCTATCCCGATCTCAACACCGTTTTTTCGAAGTAATGTTTTCGGAAAATTTGTTGCGTGGATTTTTTTTTAAAATTGTCTCGCTTGGGATTGGTTGCATAGCATTCGATTTTCCTACTTACACTATCAGCTTTGTTGTTGACCTTTGCAATTGTCAACAAAAGTCACAAGGTTAATGTCTAGTCCCTCGGATATGGATTCGACATTCTAGCTCCTAAACCATTATCCGGTTTGTTCCTTATTGAATACAGAAACCCAACATTGAGTTGACCTTTACGACAGTGTTCACATTTAAACAACATTATTGCCTTGTAAATTTTCAAAAATGGTTGTCGATGAAACATTGAAGGAAGGAATTATTGTTCACCTACAGAAAGTCGTTTTCAGGATTGTCAAGCATGAAATGTATGTACCCATTGTTTTGGATTTACTAAATGTCTCGTGAGGCCCGTAAAGGATTCATAAGGTTTTTCTTGTTCACACTGCCTTCCTGTAGGACCGATTTAATTACCGATATGGAGATAGTGACAGAAACATATCCGCAAATTGGTCTCCTTTTCGAATCGCCAATCATATTATTCGCGGGGAAAAAGAGCAGGTGGACCAAACTGAGGGTGTGGCCAAGAATTTGTTTCCACATACACCGCCTCAGAAGATATATGCTTCCTCAAAATCGTCGCCGAATCCCATCTTCATTACCGAGTTGAACATAACCATGTGGGTATGGTCTATTCGGGGATAGCACTAGCGAAAAATACCATGCTGACATATAGTAATGCTAAAGGCAACGAGTATTTTTTTGGGTTCGATTTTGTTGACAACAAAAGTGGGGAAATCCATGTCACTTGTTTCAATGAGATTGCAAAAATTCTATGACAAGATAGAAAGTGGAAAACTATAACAAAGTGTGAGGTTGTCGTCCCTCTTCTACACTTTCATTGCCTCAAAATTTTATTAAAAGTCAATCAAATCGAATTACAAAGGATGGGTTGCGATATTTATAGATATTGCACATCCAAGTACAGAAAAACAATATGTTGCACATGTGCAACAAAATATGCATCCGAGAATAATACAAACAAATAATTTTTACAACTATGTAACAATAAAACCTACGACAATATAATATGACAAATATGGTATAAAAACCATATAACAATACTTAAACTAATTACCTTAGTAAAAAATAATTACCTAATACAATGCATAATTACTATTTTACCTAACATTCCCCCCTTAATTTTGCATTGTTTCAAGAGATGAGGAGAGGAACTCTCTAAACAACTCAAACTTGTCACGTGCAAGTGACTTTGTGAAGATATATGCTCGTTGTTTAACTATTGGACAAAATTGAAGTTGTATGTTGTGTTTCAAGACATGCTCGTGTATGAAATGAACTTGTACCTCAATGTGCTTTGTTCTCTCATGAAACACTGGATTGTGAACAAGTTTGAGAACACCTTCATTGTCAACATACAAGGTGGTCGGTTTGTCCTATGGTATTCCAAGTCCTTCAAGTATGCGACATAGCCATATCGCCATGAGATAAATTCACCTACGAATGATATTTTTCTTACGTAGAGAAGAGCGAGAAACAAAGTGTTGTTTCTTGCTTCCCCATGATATTGTTCTAGATCCCAAAAAGAACACAAACCCTGAAGTGGATTTTATGTCATCAATATTACTGTATGATCCGAATCTGAATATCCACTCAAGAAGAATTTATCATTCTTCTTGTATTCTAGACCAAGATCTATTGTACCCTTGATATATCTCAAGATTCGCCTTGCTACCTTCCAATGATAAACTTTGGGTTCTTGCATGAACTGGATAAATAGCTTACTACAAAGCTAATATCTTTTCTAGTGTAGGTTAGGTAAATGAGATTCTCAATCAACTACCAATATAGAGTTACATTCACCATAGGAGATGGATCTGAATGAGATAACTGTAGTCTCATCGCCATAGGTGTAGCAATAGGTGTGAAATCCATCTTCACGAATTTCTCGAGCATTGTTTTGGTATAATTCAATTGAGAAATAAAGCATGTGATTCTCTTTCTATCATACTTCCAATCCAAGACAATAGTGAATCAGCTCGAGATCTTTCATGTCAAATGATCATTTAAGATCTTTCTTCGTTCCATCAATCATCTTCACCTTTGAACTACCAATGATGACTAGATCGTCGACATAGACAACAAGAATCATAATCTCCCCCTTTCTTTTTGAGGTAGAGATTAAGATCGTATGGATTTCTCACAAATCCTTGTTGTACGAGATGCTCATGAAATTTGATGTATCAAGCACTGGGTGCATATTTAAGGCCATACAAAGATTTCCTTAATCTGCATACCTTTTTTCTTTACCGGATACAAAATATCCCTCAGGTTGAGTCTTGTAGACTTCCTCTTGTAGATATTTGTTCAAATAGGCACTTTTCATGTCCATCTGATGGAATTTCAAATCAAACTGTGCAACTATAGCAAAAATCATCCTAGTCATTTTGATCTTAGTTGTGGCAGCAATTATTTCCTCATAGTCAATACCTTATTTTTGTGCATACCCCTTTACTGCAACTAGTCTCACTTTTTACTTCTCTATCATCCCATCTACTTGTACTTTGTTTTAAATATCCATCTACAACCAATGGGTTTCTTCCCTGGTAGAGGATCAACAAGTTGTCAAGTGTTGTTTTTCATCGATGATTTATACTCAACATCCATGACATCTTTCCAATATTTTGACTGTGGACTTCTGGACAATAAAGGGCTCATCAAATTCAATAACTCTACTCATCAAATAAAATTTTACTTCTTCTTGTACTTTCTTTGCGATTATGTGGTCAAGTGGTGGATGTATCCATTCGAGAATCCTATTTTACATCTCGTAGCATGCCAGGTATATCACTTGGGTATACATTCAACTGCTCTCGTGGGTCGTGGTTCTATCTGATCATCACCATCATCCCCATCATCAGTTTCATCATCTATGGGAACATCAACTTTTGTTTTTACAATAGGTGAAAAATCTACATCAGGTAAGTCTTGAGGAGGAGTCTCTGTTTCCTTCTTCTCAAAAAATTCAACATCTCTTAAATTGTTGAATTTCTTGGTCTTCGGATCCATCAATCTTCTCCCAAGAGTCTCTTCACCGTAGCCAATGAATATGATTTTTGTGACTTAATATACAATTTCTTTCCATTTTGCTTGGGTATGTGCATACTTTATTTACACCCAAATACTATGAGGTGTACAATAGATGGCTTCCTCTTCTACCATGCTTCTTGTGGCATTACTCCATCTAGAGAACTATAGGCACTTTGTTCAACAAATACACTGTTGTCTTTGTTGTTTCTCCCCAAAATGTTCTCACTAGTCTTGAATCATCAATCATGCATTGCACCATTTCCATGATAGTATGATTTATTCTCTCAACAACACCATTCTGTTGTGGTGTCTGTGGAGGAGGCATTTGTTGACGAATCATGTGATCTTGTAGGTAGGATTTGAACTCATCACTCATGAATTCCCCCACTTGATCTGATTAGAGAGTTATAATGTGCAACCAGCTTTGTTCCCAATAGCCACCTTGAATTTTTGAAGTTTTCAATAGCTTCACTTTTCTTGCGAAGACAATAAATCCACATTTTTCTTGAATAATCATCAACACAAAGCATGAAGTATTGGAATCTAGAATGATTTGGTTGCATTTCTCTCGTAAAGATTGACATGAACTAGATCAAGCTTACAATGATCTTGATAAGTACTCTTCTAGAGTGAAGCTCTTTGTTGTTTTCTTGCTAGTCAGTGATGAAACTTATATGTATCCTTCTCGAGAGATGGCAATCCTTTTACCATGTTATACTAGCGAAGTGTTTTGAGATACTTGAAACTGATGTGACCAAGTCTCTGATGCCACAACTATGCAGAGGTAGAATTCTTAGCCATAAGTGCATGATCATCTCTGTGGAAAAAATCAAGCTGGAACATATGTCCCACATTAGAGGCTTTTGCAACAATTTTCGAGCCTCATGATTTGTCTCGAATTAAACACATTTTCTTACCAAAATGAGTATCAAAATAAATTTTCAAATTTTGATCTAGGATTTAACCCCGATAACATGATTCTTTGTCAACCTGGATATACAATACATTTGATAGTCTACAATTTTGTGAACCAATGGGTAGAGAAATGTTCCCAATTCACTGTACTGTGTAAAAATAATCATCACCTAACCAAACATGATTTTTTGAAGGTGTGTCCCTCATTGCGGTAACCTAGTCTATATGGAAATTCATGTGTTGATTTGTTCCCGAATCAACATACCAAACATCACTAGATGATGTGGAAGGTTCACTTGATCGAGCAGTGTACAAGAAGTCTTCATTATCCGAATGTTCTTCTTGCTGAGCTATATTTCCTTGTTGATGGGATTTTATTTTTCAATTCCCCTTCTTCTACCCTTGATTGTAGTTAGAATTCCCCTTGTGAGATAGTGTATTTGAACGTCCAAAGTTACTATATGAACCTTTCTTGTATGTATTATACCAACAATCTTTTAACTCGTGTCCTCTTTTGGAGATAGGACATTTCTTCTTCTTTTTCTTGTCCCCTTGGTGATGTTGTGTTTGGGAATTTTGAGAGGAATAATTTTTTTCATTTTCCTTTCCATTTCGATGAGAGGAAATTTCATGCTTCTCTTCGTCATCTTTGTTGTACATCACTTCTTCTTGTTTGAGTAGATTCACTAGCTTATCTAAATTTATTGTTTGATCGACAAGTTGAGTGTTGTAAAAAAAAATTGGTATGAAGGAGGGAGTGCTCTTAGAATAATGGGAATGAGAGATTCATCAGTGACCTCCTCTTCTAGGGATAGAAGTGAAGCCCTCAACTCTGCAACTCTTCTCAAGAAAGATTCTATTTTCTTTTTTTTATAAATTCGGTGTGTGTAATTGACTCTGTAAATTCAGATTGTATTCTTGATTTTGGCCTCATACACTTTTCTCAACTTACCCCATGCTTCTTTGGTTGTTTTGGCATCTTGAATGTGGGGTTGCACATCGTCGAAAATTGCAAACAAGATTATCAATTTGGCCTTCTAATTGGATCTATCATATTTTTGTTGTTAAGTTGTATTAGTGCTAATCTAGTTAAAGTAACATTCACAACATTCTAAATCTCTTCAAACTCAAGTCATGTTTCGATTTTTTTCTTCCATACTGCATAGTTATTTCCTCTTAGAAGTTGTGAATCTAGAAGAAATAACTTGGGGGCATTGGTGCCCATTTTGTAGAATCAACTGAAAAGGGTAAGGCTCTTATCACTTCAAGTATATGGTCTCCCAATCTATATACCATCAATATGATATGTTAAACCTTTCTATATATGCGCCCTTCCTATATATCCATTGAGTACGTGGAAGAATCTCGCCTTTGTATATACTCAAAGAAAGATGTGAAAGAGGCGTTAACATACGTGAAAGAATCTGATACATGGTACCAAGATAGTACTGAAAGGGGTGCTGTCGATTATTTACATAGGCGTAAAGAATATCCTCATATGTGTGTGTAACTTCGCTATATACTCGATAATTTCTCATTCTAGATTTATGTCGTCCAATCATTCACAAATAAATGGGAAGGCTTAAAGTGTGTGCACTATATCCTTATTACTCCTCCTTGATTTAAAGGGTCATCGATGCTTAGATGATGTTGTTGCCACTATATTATGCATTAAGTGTAGTAGTAGTCATCATCGATTTACCGTAAGCACCTCTCGGATGTACTTTTTATATTGAACATTGTGAATGTGATCAAAGATCTCATTAGTATTATAGAACCAATTTTTTTAATTTTTGATTACAAAAATCCACCACTTTTAAAGCGATTACAATATTTGTGGTTGAATATGGCACCTGCAATTATTAGTACAATACACTTTGAAAATACTATGAAATACTACAATTTCATCCAATATGCAAAAAAATTGAATGGAAGGAAAAATATTTTTGTCTTTTGAGGCCCTAGTGGCCTCTTGAGCTCAATATGACTCTCTATGGGAAAAACCACAAAAAAATAGGAAAAATTGCGCTTTTAAGTACCCCTTCTTTGGAAAAAATATGCCCCGAATGAAAAAATAAGCAAATTAGGATAATTTTGTTTTGCCCTAATTAGGTTTTTATCTCTATTTTTAATGGTTGGTTTAGTAGTAGTTAAGGTCTCTAGAGAAGGTTTGGTGGCCCTAAATTTTTTGCTAAATTTCATCCACTAATAACTAACCAAAATGGTGTTTGATGTGCTTATGCAAGAAAGTAAAGCAATTTGTATTTAAATAAGAACAAATTTGACTAACCTTTGAAAATCAATTTGGTCACCTTGTTGGAGATCCATGTGTCAATGCTTAGGTGAATGATGATTTAAGGTGTTTCCTAAAAATAAGGATATGATCCTTCATATTTAATGCCACTGCTTTTTTGTTTGCAAATAATTTTGTTAATCTTTTTATTTATTTTCCACCACTTCTAATTTGCTTTCACTATTTTTCTTTTGTGAAGGTCACAAGGGGCTATGTGCTTGTGGTCTTTGTTTGGAGAAGAGTAAGGAGACTTAAACATTTATTAGGATCCTTTGTGTGGACGGATCGCTTTTGTGTGTAGGGTCGCCAAGTTGTGCTTAGCTACTAAATAGAGTTTGATTAGAATGTGCTCGTGTGGAGGTGTAGGTATTTTTACAACTTGCAAATGCATATATAATTGCAAAGATCAATCAGTCTATTGAATGATAACACAGTCCAATATGCCCAATTCATGAATAACATGGCTAAAATTGAAGCATTACAGGGATCAACTTGGTTAGGGGTTGAATAGCTAGCGCGATCACATGCGATGTGGGATTGACTCCAATGTAGGATATAACTCACTCGATTTGAGTAAATCAGCTTGCCCGAATGCACAAAAATTGTAACTCACCTTTTAATGTAGATATCATCCAAAATTGACTCACTGTTGGGTTTTAAAATGGTACTTTAACAAAACCACATTCAGGGGACAACAAGTCCCTCCTCTTTATGGGAGAGGTTCCCTTATTGAAAGCAAATAGCAAAGCTTATATACAAATGTAAAACTTTCATCTTAAGGTTGGACTTCTGACATCTTGAAATGTTTTTTTACCAAAATAGCTTATCAATACAAACGAATGGAAGAAACTGAAGAAAGGGAAGAGAAGAATATAACAATACTTTCAGGAAATATAGATAGTAGAGTATAACCTTATACGTACTGAGCAAAGGTGATATAGAATAGAATCATTCACATTCACAACATTATACATCATTCCATAAAAACAAAGTTATAGAAATCATATCAATAAGAACACAAAGTTTCCTATTACAGGGGATAAATGTTCCACAGATTTCAGGCAAGCAAGAAGAGACAATAGTTGAAGATAGAGAGAAAGGATAAATTCTTTTGTATTGATTGCTTTCGATTCTATTTACACTTCAAAATAACAGAGTCCAACATTTGCAATGAGCAAATCTCTTAGATTTATAGATGAAGCAAAGAGAGGAGAAGAAGATAAGGAAGAAAATATGATTTGGAAGCTCAACCACCAATTATAAGTTCCCCCGTAAATCCACCTACAATCTATCAAATGTGGTTTTGCATGTCTTTGGCATGCTGAAGAAGGAATAATGGAAGATCATATCAAATTTGATCTAGTTGAAGCAGTCCAATCACATATTAATGGCACAAAATATGTTTTTCATATTTTCACCCAAATTAATATATCTAGTCGGTTCTCCATGTTTTTTTAGCATGTTGGAGAAGGAAGGATGGAAGATCAAATCAAATTTGATCTATTAGAAGAAATCAGATCACATATTAATGGCATGAAAGACATTTTCCAGATTTCCAACCATCAAATCCTGCTGAGAAGAATATTTTATGATTCCATGGCTTAGAAGAGACCAAGATATTTACAACAGTATAAAATTTGTTGGATTTTAAGCATTAGAGAAAAATTCATGCTCTTTTGAATATTTGAATCGAATCTGTACAAAAATGGTGAAAATGCAATTTTTGCAAAATAGATTCATGGGTCTGAAATTGAAATTGCACCTTTAGCGCAAAAGATTAAAAGTGCAAAATTCTCCCTTAAAGCCCACAGTTCCCGAAAATTCACTTTTGATATATCTCGGACATGTGGCTTTACTCGAGTGGTAATGGAGTCACAACTCACTTTATAATTAGTCTTCATTTGGAAACAAGGCTCAAAATCTCAAAGTTCTCTACCGACCCACTTCTCCATTTGCCTTTTCAATGCGGGCTCAACTTTTGAATTTATCCCTTGGCATGAGCGAGCCCACGGTTCAATTTATCACTTTACGCCTTTTATGGAAACAAAACAAAAATTCCTAAAGTGTCCTGATAACTCGCCTCTCCACTTTTACTTTTCAACAGATATTCAATACATGGATACAATGGAGTTATGACTCATTTTGTAACTTTACTCCCTTTGCAAATAAAGGAAAAATCTTCAAAGTGCTCCAACGATCCACCTTCTTGCTTTGACTTTTGACACGGGCTTAACAGCTTGAATTTTTCCCTTTTGGAAACAAAACAAAAAATTCCAAACTGCCTAATGACCCGACAGGACGTGGAGGGATGGCACACGTTGGAACCGCCCCCTAAAATTTTCTTTTAAAAGATCACCGATTAGATGCGTGGAGGCTTCCGAGACTCTATACTTTCAACGACCGCTCTGTCTCCTTTTCGAACCTCGGGACACGTGGACGGTTGGCGCTAGCTAAGGGTCTCTCTTTGGGCCGCACCTTTGAATTTGCACCAATGAGGCATGTGGAGAGTTCATGCTCACTTAGGATCCATCTTTGAACTTATCCTTTACAGTGTACTTGTTGGGATGCATGGAGGCTTCCGTCGGCTCTTTATACTTAGCTGATTCAACGGCTGGCTTTTTCTTTTTAGACTCTGACCATGTGGAGGACCTGCACACGTTTGGGGTCTCCGCATTTGTGTACCATACCAAAATGTGTCAAAGAGACACGTGTAGAGATGGCGCATGGTTTGGACCTTCTTTTGGATTCACCCGCGAAAAAAAGAGCCACAGGGGACACGTGGGGATTTCTGCTAGTTCTCTTCATATTTAGTCAATTCAATGGTCGGTTATGCCCCTTTTGACTTCTATTGAACCCTAGACACATGGAGAGCTAACGATTTTTTTGGGAACTACCTTTAGCTTCAACCCTTGAAGGTGTGCTGATGAGACACGTGGTTCCTTCGTGGTCTGCTTTCTTTGCCCCTAGTCGACTATCATGCGAAGTCTAAAAACTTTGAGCCTTTTCTACAATCTTCTCCTGTGAGCTCTTATTTCCTTTGACACCGTTGGCCTCCTTCGCCGACCCTTCCCCTTCATTGTTGGATTTATAATGTGGGCTCACATGAATGAACCACCCCTTCTGATTTTCTTCTATGTGGGGTCATGTTTGATCAATTTTTCGAGGGGCAAAATTGGGATAACAGGCACCAACTCAAAAATTTTGAAACTTGACTTGAAAAATGAGGGGAATTTTGAGGGTGACCATAGTGGCTCTTCTTGGGACAACTTGGTTGGGAAAGAGGAATGAGGAAAGATCAAGAACCACCGAAAATTATGGGAAAGTAGACCAGTGCCTTATCCATTGGGTAAATAGAGTCAAAGGCGAAGCAATACAGAAGACAACACACACAAATGGGAAACAAACCTTAAAGGAAAAACAAAACACTACACACAATATATATATAAAAGGACCGCCTAATCACCTAGGACTTGAAAAACTTGAAATATCACCCACTATAAAGAAGTGGGAGAGAGGAATATGTGGGATTGCTTGAAATCTTTCTGGATCTATCTTGATCCCTTATTTGGAAACAATATGCCCCAGCAACTTGCCTTCAGTAACACAAAAGACATATTTCTTAGGATTGAGGGAAACTTCATGTTCTCTGCATTTTTCAAGAATTATTTTGTAGATGTTGAAGATAATCTTCCCTTGTTTTGGAAAAAAAAGCAGTCAAATCATCAAGGTACACAACAATACACTTTCCCTTTATACTGCCAAAAGCTAAATTCATTTCCCTCTAGAAAGTGGCACCAACATTGATAAGACCAAATGACATTCTCTTGTAGGAAAAGGTGCCCCAAGGGGTAGTAAATACAGTCTTGTGTTGATCTGGGGTACTTACTTCCACTTTATTATATTCAGAGAATCCATCTAGCATAGACAACATCTCAAAGCCTGAGATATCTTGCAAAAACTTGATCCATCATGAGGAGTGGATAGTTGTCTTTTAGAGAGGCGTGATTCAAATTCCTTAAGTCTACACAAATGTGGATCTCACCATATTTTTTTCTACCAGCCACAATGTTGGAAATCCATGTTTAATGATGTATAGGGGAAATAATCTTGGCTTTTAGTAACTTCTGGATCTCTTGAAAATTAGTATCAACAACCTTAGGATTGTACTTCCTTTTCTTCTTCTTGAAGGGTTTGATCTCAGGTTTCAGAGGGATATAGTGCTGCATCACCTTTGGTTGAAAAACCTTAAGATCATCATATGAATAGGCAAGAACATCAAAATACTTCTTTAATAGGTTTACTTCTTTCTTCTTCTCTTCTAGAGTGTAGCATTTTCCAATATTCAGCACCTTGGGTTCATCATTACTGCCAATATTGACCTTCTCATACTCAGCAAATTGTTGAGTCCCTTGAGAAGCTTCAGACTTGATGAACCTATCATGTTTGTCAAACAGATCTTCTAGACTCACCAATCCTTTGGGAATCTTGTTACCCTTCAACTTAATACAGCCATCCTGATCCATCTCTTCCTTGATATCTCTCATTAGAGGCACATGTTCTCAGTAGGCAGAGTCTCACTTCCTTCAAAATATAACTAATTGAAGTTATCTTTAAGCTCCAAGAAAGAGAGCAAGTGTTGATCATCATTGAAAACCTTCCAGTTGCTTGCATTATCCGGCACACTAGGCCTATGAATCATTTCAATGGTAAATTTCTCTTGAGAGAAATATGGATGAGGAATCAACAAAGATCTTGAGATAGCTAGAGAATCAGCTCTAGTATTCTTTTCTCTTGGCACAACTTCAATTGAGAAAGCATCAAGGAATTCAATGGAATCCCAAAAAGATTTCTATAATGTTTCAATCTCCTATTCTTGACTTGGTAAAGATCCCTTACATGTTTCACAATCAACTTTGCATCACCACGAGAAAAATATTCTTTACTCCTATTTCTTTTTCCATGCTCAACCCAAGGATGAGAGCCTCATACTCATCTATATTATTTGTATTTTCAAAATGAAGCTTGAAATAAAATGGATTAATCTTCCCTTCTTGAGAGATTAACACCACACCAACTCCAGAAATAACTAAAGAGCAGCTTCCATCAAACTCCAAAGTCCAAATGCCATTGGGATCATGAATCACTCCCTTAGGAATACTTTCCTCATCCTATGACATGATCATATAGTTTCCATGCCCTATATCTTCATAGAGTATTTGTGCTTTTGGATCATCAGTCTTTTGCACAATATACTCAGTTTTCTTTTCTGGTAACAACTTTCTTATTTTTCCATTGATCGAGATCAAAGCATGTGACTATTCCATTTGAATTTCACCTCCTACCTCTTTATAGAAATTCCTACTAAGCAACATACCATATGAGGGAGGAATATCAACAACCAAAATAGTGGCTATAACCCTTTTCTCTAGAAAAGCAACAAAAGATACTTGTGCATTTTTAATTCTTCCAACCAAAGGCACTTCTCTAATCTCCATGGAATACTATGAACCAAAGGCATGTCTTAGAGTCAGGCCCAAAGCATGAGCTACTTTTATAGGTATTACATTTTCTTATGCTTCTGAGTCTATAACACAATTATTGAGTTTATGGCCAGCTATGAGAAGAGTCACATAGAATGGTTCAATTTTCTCATTAAGGGAAGTGACTGTAACCACAAGGATTTGTTGAGGTGAGGAAAAGAGAGTGGGAAAAATACCTTTAGAATTATTGGATGAGGCTTTGGATTTGTAATTGACAAAGTTTTCCATTTTATCAAAGTCTTTTAGACGGGTTTGGTAAAACTATGCCTCTAAAATTTGGATTTTTGTCTTTTTAAGGTGATCAATGATATCAAAAGACCCAGAGGTGAATGGGGCATCACTACTAGGAACAAGAGAAAATTTTGATTCATCAACTTTACGATTTGAAGGACAAGAAGTTTTGGAAATAGAGGTAGAAGGAGGAGGATTAGCATTACTCACCTTTTGCATGAAGGTAGTGGGAATAGGAGCTCCTCTTCTAGCAACCATTGGAATAGTTATAGGAAACTCCTTGGATTTCTTCACAGGTTGTATCACTTTTTCTTTTCTTTTCATTTTCTCCTAAGTCATAACAGCATATGACTCACTATTAATCTTTGCCACTCTTTCATCATATTCATCTTTGTCATCCATACCTTCAGTGGTAAGGAAATGAACTTGAGATCCACCAAGCTCCTCAAGTTCTTCATCAACCTCTTCTTCTGGTTCTTCATAGAGTTCATTAAAATCCTCATTATCAAGTTTTTGAACTTCACAAGTTACATTGACTGGAACCTTAATAGGTGGGCCTTCAATAGCCAATTTATTCTGAGAAGGAGGTAACCGGTTCCTAGGCTGAAAATTCCTTCTTGGAATATCTTGATAAGGAGTATGTTGAGCCAATTTATTTTTTATGGAAATTACATCATTTGCAATCTTCTATACTAATTGATCATAATTGGATCTAGAGGAAGAGGAAAAGAAGATGCTCTATATTTGGAGGATTCTCTTAGTTTTACCAAACATGATTAAATCATCCTCAACACTAATAGCCAAACATTGATCAACATCCAGAGTTTCAAGGTTAGCTCTCCTTAGTGCATATCTTACTTTAGGTAATTGAGCATTGAGGAAGAAGCATTTTTGGATTTTATCTATAGGATGAGTGTTCTATGGAATTTTATGAATGAGCTTGTTGAATTTGGCCACAAATTCTCTCATGGGCTCATGTGGTTCCTTCTTGATATGAGAAATTTGAGCCAAGAGAGCATGCACATCTTCAACAAGTTTGAAATGTTGCTCAAATTAAGTTGTCAAGGTGGTCCAATCAGTAATTGACCCAACAGGAAGATGATAGAACCAATCAATAGCATTATCCTGCAATGTTTCTACAAATAGCCTGATAGAAACATCTTCATGCTCAATCCCAAGAATCCCACATGCAACGCTAAATGCTGCATTTTGTTCATCTAGGTGTATCTTCCCATCACCTCGGAATTTAGGAAAACCTTTCCTACTACTCTAGGGTACTTCATGTAATGGTTGAGGAAGAGCAAGAGACCCAATCCGTTGCCCCCAAAGTAGAGGTGCTACCATCCTATGGGAAGATTGTTTGAAAGGGAATTGAAACATCATGCAAGTATCGATAACGACGATTAGGGCTGAGTTTTTCTAGAGGAATGTTATTCTTGGAATTTTTGTCTTTAAAAAGAGGTGTCCTTACAGAACGAGTTCCTTTGTTTCTTCTCTTTGGAAGAAGAGAGACGTTTTGTTGCTTGTAGAAGTTGAAAATGATAATCTTCAACCGCGAGATATTTCTTCTCACGTGTATATCATAGAATCACCAGACCGAAAAATATGATTTTGAAGCTTTTTTAGAAAGGGATACGATGTAACGAAATCCCCAACGGAGTTGCCAAAACTATTGGGTTTTAAAATGGTACTTTAACAAAACCACATTTAGGGGACAACAAGTCCCTCCTCTTTATGGGATAGGTTCCCTTATTGAAAGCAATCAAAGAAAGCTTATATACAAATGTACAACTTTCATCTTAAGGTTGGACTTTTGACCTCTTGAAATGCTTTTTTACCAAAATAGCTTATCAATAAAAATGAATGGAAGAAACTGAAGAAAGGAAAGAGCAGAATATAATAGTACTTTTAGGAAATATATATAGCAGAGTATAACCTTATACGTACTGAGGAAAGGTGATATAGAGTAGAATCATTCACATTCACATCATAAGACATCATTCCATATACACAAAGTTCTATAAATCATATCAACAAGAACACAAAGTTTCTTATTATAAAAGATAAATGATCCACAAATTTTAGGAAAGCAAGAAAAGACAATAGATGAAGATAGAGAGAAAGGGGAAACTCTTCTCTATTGATTCATTTCGATTCTATTTACACTTCAAAAGTATCAGAGTCCAACATTTGTAATGAGCCAAGCTCTTACATTTATAGATGAAGTGAAGAGAGGAGAAGAAGAGAAGGAAGAAAATATGATTTGGAAGCTCAACCACCAACCATAAATGCCCTTGCAAATCCTCCTACAATCTATCAAATCTGGTTTTGCATGTCTTTGGCATGCTGAAGAAGGAAGGATGGAAGATCAGATCAAATTTGATCTAGTTGAAGTAGTCTAATCACATATTAATGGTACGAAAGATGTTTTCCATATTTTCACCCAAATCAAGATATCTAGTCGGTTCTCCATGTCTGTTTGGCGTGTTGGAGAAGGAAGGATGAAAGATCGGATCAAATATGATCTATTTGAAGTAATCAAATCACGTATTAATGGCATGAAATACATTTTCCAGATTTTTAACCATAGAACCTTGCTAAAAATAATATTTTATACTTACATGGCATAAATAATACCAAGATCTTTCCAATGGTATAAAATTTGTTGAATTTTGAGCACTGGAGTGAAAGTTATGCTCATTTGAATATTTGAATCGAATCCATACAAAAATGGTGAAAATGCAATTTTCACAAAATGGATCTACGGGCCCGAAATTGAAATTGTGCCTTTAGCGCAAAATATGCAAAGTGAAAAAGTCTCCCTCAAACCCCATAGGCCCGCAAATTCACTTTTGATATAGGTCTGACACGTGGCTTTACCTGAGTGGTAACAAAGTCGCAGCTCACTTTATAATTTTACTTCTTTTGGAAACAAGGCTCAAAATCTCAAAGTTCTCACCAACCCACTTCCCCATTTTAAATATTCAATGTAGGCTTAACTTTTGACTTTATATCTTGTCATGAGTGGAGCCGTAGTTCACTTTATCACTTTACGCATTTTACGAAAACAAAACAAAATTCCTAAAATTTCCCAACAACCCACCTCTCCGCTTTGACTTTCCAACTGAAAATTCAATACATGGTGTTAGTGGAGTTGTGGCTCATTTTGTAACTTTACTCTCTTTGCAAATAAAGGCAAAATCTTCAAAGTGCTCTGACGATCTGCCTTCCCACTTTGAATTTCGACTCGGCTTAACATTTGAATTTTTCCCTTTTGGAAACAAAACCAAAAATTTCCAAAGTGCCCCGACGACCCGAGACATGTGGAGGGTTGATGCACGTTGGAACTATCCCCCAAACTTTTCTTTTGAAAGAGCGTCGATTGGACGTGTGGAGGCTTCTATAGACTATGGAATTTTCAACGGATGGCTATGTCCCCTTTTCAGACCTGGGACACGTGGAGGGTTGGCGCTAGCTCAGGGTCTCTCTTTGGGTTGTGCCTTTGAAGTTACGTCGATGAGGCACGTGGAGAGTCTGCGCTCACTTAGGATCTTGCTTTGAGGTTGGCATTTGGAGGTACATCGTTCTCGGACATGTGGAGGCTTCCACCGGCTCTTTATTCTTATCCAATTCAACGAATTTCTTTGTATTTTCAGACTCGACCATGTGGAGGGGTCAGCACATTTGGGGTCTTCACATTTATGCACCATACTAGAAGTGCGCCAAGAGACATGTGGAGAGCCTGCGCATGTTTGGGACCTAAATATGGATTCACCCCCTGAAAGAGCGCTAAAGGGACATGTGGGGATTTCTACTGGTTCTCTTTATACTTAGTTAATTCAATAGCCGGTTCTTCACCTTTTGAATTCTGTTGGACCATACACACTTGGAGAGCTCGCGCTTATTTGGGGAACTACCTTTGGCTTCGAAACTTGAAAGTGTGCCAATGAGACATGTGGAACCTTCCGTGGGTTTTTTTCTTTTCCCAAAGTTGACTCACATGTGAAGTCCAAAACTTTGATCCTTTTCTTCAATCTTCTCCTGCGCGCCTCGATATCCTTTGACGTTGTTTACCTCCTTCGCTGACCCTACCCCTTCATTATTGGATATAGAATGTCACTCACATGACTAAATTGCCCCTTCTAATTTTCTTCTGTGTGGGGTCATGTTTGACTAATTTTTCTGGTGGGGGGAAAATTTGGATAACAGGCACCAACTCAAAATTTTCAAAATTTGACTTGAAAAATGAGGGGAATTTTGAGGGTGACAACACTCACCCGAAATTGGCTCACCTGATCTAATGCAAACAACTCGATCTACAAAGCTAGTAATCGACATAGCAACTTGGTGGGGGAGACACCTCCAAATAAGGAAGGGAATCAATAAAACTCTATATTTAGAGGCAAAACCCCTAATGGTGAATTTTTCTTTTTATTATATTTTCCTAGAACAAATTTTTCTTTGTGCAGGGGGCACCAATGCAGAAACAATTTTCATTCCTAACACGTGGATCAAACAGAGGTTATCCGAAGGAAGGGATGGGGTTGGGAAGTTGCACGATATTACATAGGCTCTCCAAATGTGTAAATGTTTCTCGAAGATACGTGACCTATCTCTTCTACTTTCTCTTTCCACACCTTTACACCTTCTTTGTTCACATGTCTAGATTAACCAGCTCTAGTACCAAATGAAATTGCAAAAGATAGACAAAAGCCTCACACTTTTATTAATAATCAATCAAGTTGAATAACAATGTATGGGCTGCAATATTTATAGATATTTCACAACCAAGTACAAACAATCAATATGTTGCACACGTCCAACAAAATATGCATCCATGAAAAATACAATCAA
This sequence comes from Taxus wallichiana var. yunnanensis, assembly GCA_018340775.1. Taxonomy (NCBI): domain Eukaryota; kingdom Viridiplantae; phylum Streptophyta; class Pinopsida; order Cupressales; family Taxaceae; genus Taxus; species Taxus wallichiana. Next base: position 111,578,287 of record CM031233.1, read on the forward strand.
ATAATTATTACAACTATGTAAAAATAAAACCTTTGACAATATAATATGACAAATTTGGTATAAAAACCATATAACAATACTTAAACTAATTACCTTAGTAAGATACTAATTACCTAATACAATGCATAATTATTATTTTACCTAAATAACTATACACCATTTGTAATGGAAGAATTGGAAAATCAAAATAAAATTACAACCCGAACATCTCTTTTGAAATTTTATTGTTGCCAACGCGATTGTTCACCCTCTCAATGTCAATAGAGAAATCATACCTTTGCACATTTTCCACTTTTTCATCATCAAATAAATAGTTGAAAGACCTGATAGTTTTTTTTTCAACATCATTGGAGTTGTTCTTGCCATTTCTCCATGATCCACCATTCTTAAGCATGATGATACTTAAATGGTGAAGAGGACACTGCAACCCTAAAGACATGTCTCATATAGTGTTTTCATCACATGGTGGGGTCAACATTTAACTTCTCTTGGTGAAGAGATAGAAATATTCCTTTGTATTCTATACAAACAAGTGCTTTCTCTTAAAACTACATTTGTTTACATCTTTAATGAAACATCTCTGATACTATATTCATTACAACATGGTTTTTCAACTCCGCTAATCCCTAAAATTGGCTCGCTAAAATAATGGGCTACATATGATGGTTTTTATTTCCCTACACCATCTATAACAAATAGGATCTAAGGCCCTCCACCTTCCTTATCCTCTCCAAAAATAATATCTCAAGTTCTAGAAATGGGTAACATAGAAAAAATTGAATGGGCTGCAATTACTGCAATAATCGCATACATTACATTAGACATTTTGTTTTACTTCGCTTTCCCTATGATGAAAGGTGGTAAACAATGTCGAAGAAAGTGTAGATATTGGAAAATGGGTCCTGGTTTTGTGGGAAATGTAATGTTGTTGTCCAGAAATGTGACTATAGGTATGCGTTCCATGTCACTTTAAAAGAAGACACAGGGGAACTTCAATTTGTAACAACATTTGATGAGACCACAGAGAATATAATGGATGTCAAATCTGAAGACTTGCAATTTTTAAGCATCGATGAAGATGGAACATCTGAGATCACAAATCATGTTATAGGATGATAATACCAATTTACACTTTTCATCAAAATTGAAACATACCGTGTGAACAGGAGGTTAAAATGTCTTATTATTGATTTGTGGAAGCTTAGTTTTGGCTTCCCTTCCCTGAATGATATTGATGTGAAATTATAGTAGTTTCCCTCGATTGATGTTCTTCCCATATTGACCTGTCTTTGTCTCTATATGTGCTACCCCCCATTCAAGGAATTTTCTTTAAGACAATTGAATATTTATATATACCTTTTTGCTTTTTGGTTGTTTAGGGAAACTTGCCTTTAATGAATATCATTAAATGGAACTCCTAATAATTGTTTCTTGAAAAATATATATTTGTAATAGTAGTTTATATGATATGTAAATGTTATTGTTTTCGACTCTTTACTTTATTTTAAATTTACATTAAATGTACTTTCCTAGTGTAATGTTCCTTGACTTTTAATATATGTGCACAATCAAAATTTCTTAATTTTTTATTTTACTACACACATGACTATATACACTTTTCTTTCCTAAAATATACCATGGGAACAAGTAGTTGAAATGTGTCATTATTAATTCACGTGCTTGAAATTTCTAGCTTTCCTTCCCGAATGATTTTGATGTAAAATTATAGTAGCTTCCCTCCATTGATGTTCTCCCCATATTGACCCATCTTGGTCTCTTTATGTGCTACCCCCTCACACAAGGAATTTTATTTAACACAATTGAATAGTTATAGATACCTTGTTACTTTGTGGTTATTTATAGAAACTCTCCTTTAATGACTTTCAATGAATGACACTCCTAGCCATTATTGCTTTAAAAATATATAGTTGTAATGGTTTTTATAATGATATAGACATGCTATTGTCTTTTGACTCTTTACTATATTTTAAATTTTCATTTTATGTACTTTCCTACTTGCATTGTTCCTTGACTTTTAATATACGTGCACACTCAAAATTCCTTAATGTTTTATTTTACTACATACACATTGTTATTCTTCCTTTGCCTCACGTTTTCATTCCTTGTGCAGAGCATGCCAACATTTTCAATGTGTGCGGATAAATAGTTAGAGAAAAGAACAAAGCTATATGCAAAAAAAAAGAACGGTTAAATACAGATTAGTTCGCCATTACCAAAAAGAAAAAACACACGTTGCTAAAAAAATTTGTCCAATGTAACACCTTTCCAGTCCCCTTCCCTCCTCTTTCCTTCCTTGGTTCTACCTCTGTAGTTACCTCCTTTCCTAAAGCCACTTCATTTTTTGAATCTCCAATTTCTAATTTTCATTCCCTTTCCAAACGGAAAACACTTCCATCCATTCCTTGATTCGGTATGTGTAGCCTTAATACCACCCCATTTCCATAGAAAACTGAATCCTTCCTCTTCCCCCTTCCCTTCCATGTATTATCCCCTTCCCTCTTCTTTCTCCCTTCCTTTGCTGACTCTACCAAACCCTACACAATCTTTTGTGCATCATTCCTCTTATTGTACTACATGTTAGTTGGTTCAAAAATGTTCTTCAACATCCTTTTTCCGTTTCAAACACTCTCACTCTTCTTCAACCCCATTTCGAGAAGCACAAAGGTGGTTCCTCAAACGGATAGATTCCATCTCCGATATAATAATTTGCACTATATGTTTGGAGAATTATCTAGGCATAGAAACAAAGTGTTATTTAGGATATGTCATTTGCTCGAGATGCAAGTTAGAGAAGAAAGGACATTGATTTTCTTCTTGGATCAATATGGACCCTATAATCAATCCCTTTGTCCTTAAATATTTGACACAAGTTGAATAAATGTTCATATATAGATTAAAACACATTCTCCAAGTAACCCATGAATGTGGTGGACAATACAAATACTTCGAGAACACTATAAGATTTACCCAAAATATCTCATCGATAGAAAAGTACCTCCATTATCATCTCGAGCTTTAGATATGATTTTTTACAAATTTCAGATCTCAACAAAAAAACTATTTCTAGGTTAGTATATCCCATTTATGGAAGGCACTTCAATAGAAAATTTCCCACGAACCTTTTGATAGAGATGTTCTTATTGAAAGTGATGCCTCAATTTTGTTCCTATAGAACCAACATATATTACCACCTTTATTAACTTAATAACAATGGACATCCTAACTTCTACAAATGCCACCACACATGATCTCATTGAGTATCCTTCACTCTACATATACATTGGAACCCATAATCCTTCTTTCATCACTTCTACCCACAACTCGGCACCAAAGATGATGAAATATTGCAATTCCTTTTATCCTGTGACCTAAACATGCCCTCCACCATGCCTTGGTTCGACAAAGGTCTTTCGCCAATAAATGAATACACAACCGAGGGTATATTTTCCATGGTATTTCCAACATTATTTCCTAAATGTAAGGTTATGTTTAGGAAACCTCTCATGAAATATGTCCTTTTTCATAAATATTCCCTCCATTTGATCTCGTTATCATGATGACCACTTTGGTTCACACCAATAATTTCATTACTTTTCCTTAACCTCATCATATAACATAGAATTTGGTCAATATCTTTGATCCTCATACAACAAAACCTTGAATGACATACCAACTACTATAGTGGATCTATGGAAAAAAGCTGCTAGAAACACCTACATACTCCCTTCAAGATGTACCCTATTGTTCTTTGGAAATAACCTCTGAGGGACATGATCCTTCTTGTAAAAATGTAGAGGGGAAATCTAGGACATGGTTGATCATTTAGGCACATTAACATTCTTCTTTACTCTTAGTGCTTTAGACACTAAATGACTTGATCTTCATAAATGCATGCCACGTGGTCCACCCCCTAATCCTTGATGCACACAGAAATTCAAAACGCTCAAAATTATCAACCACCCCATCATTTATCTACTTACGTACACAAAAGGTTCATAATATTCCAAGAATAAGTGCCCCAAAATCACCTTGGGGCTAAGGAATATTGGTATAGGTAGGAATATTCAATTTGCGCATTTTCATTTCCTCTCTTTTGCATCATTTCTAAGAGCCTACTTCCTGTAAGTATGAATCGAAACATAGAGTGTTTTCACATGTTCGTGGTTTTCGTGGGCTTGAAGGTTCCCATGATTTTGAGGTAATTGATTGGATTTACATTACTTACATCTATGTAAAAAAACAATACTTTGATCAATATGTTTCTTCTTGGAACCCTCGGCCTTCAAAACACAAGAGAGTAGAATATATACAAAGTTCACTAAATGATGATCCTTGTTTTCTTTCCTCTATAGAGCTACGGCTTCTAACCCTCTACACAACCTAGAGGAAATTATAAACCTAGTTCAATGCCACATTAAGTGTTATTAAGAAAAATTTCTACAGAAAAAAGGTTTAAGGGCTATATGTCGATACAACGCACCTTCGGAAACAAAACTTCTTTATTCCTTAACCATTGATGAAAAACAAACTATTAGATACTTTCCTTCTGTTTGTATCCAAATTGATTCTTCCGCAAGGGCCAAGTAGTATCATGAAACTGGTAGGATGCTTAGAGACAGGTGAACCATGATATGAGTCATTTTGTAGCCGGGGATAGGATTCGGCTGACTCTTTGTCACTCGGGCATTGGAGAAGTGGATAGCACCTCACTGAGGGTTTGATCTACCCCCACTACTTTAGGTTGTGCCTTTAACCAGGGTGAGAGGACCTGTTCGGTAACCCGTGTTGGTGAAGGACATCAAGAGATCCTTCTCTGCACAATGTTAATGAGAACCTTGAGGAAATATGATCAATATAGCACAATCTAACTCTCACGAGTTGTCACACTAGAGAGTGGAGATGTTTCCTAGTCAAGGTTCGGGTTACTAAAGATAATGATCGAATCCTGATTTTCCCTGCATACTTTGGCACTAGAATTTTTCATTTGTGGATACACAATACAAACAGGGGTGGTTTGTGTAGGATTCATCATTTGAGAAATTTTTTTCGTGGGAAGTTAAGCAAGATAGAGTTGATTATACGAGATCTTTGAGAGCCTTTACAAAACTTGGAAAAGTCACCAACATAATGCTTCAAAACAACCAAAATATTCCTTCAACTAGAAGGTGTGTCTCAGTGGAGGCCCAGATATACATGGTTTCACACACTCTTTGAGAATTCAACACAAAGGCTTGTGTTAAAGACTCAATTAAACATTAGAAATCCCTAGTTTGTCATGCCTAAGATACACTCATAGGCTTACAAACAATCTTTATCAACATAGTGAGAGTAAAGTGATTTTAAATTATTTATTTCATTACCAAATGAAGGCTCTTCTCATAATGAAATTTAAAATGCCACAATACTAACACATGGATGAGATCTTGTGTGACTCAGAGAGATTTTAACATAAGATTGCAATAGGAATAAGAAAAACTATTTGAAAACATTCTGAAATAATAGCAAATGCAATTATGCTCATGATCAACACAAATTTATTTGAGGTTCATTAGATTCATTAGTAGGGGAAAGTTTCTTGAAAAATCTCAAAGCTTTTCAATGGTTGTACACTTGCAACCACCTTGACGTGATTGAATCTAAAACAGATGAAAACAAAATGGTTTCTCAGACGGTTTCTCGGGAAAAAGGGTTTTCTCTCAAATTTATTCAGAAAAGTTAACCCCCCTTCTTATGCAAGATTATTCTTATTGCATTTATACAATTCACTCACTCACTCATCCCAAATTTCCCCCAAAAGAATAATATTCGAGGAATCCTTTGTTTGTTACAAGTTGTTTTCCAGAAAGTGATGTTTATAAAATTTACACCCAAAGTTACCAAGTGGATAAATCATGAACTGATCACGTTTCTCAGACCCTCAACTATGAATGGGATGCCATATCATAATTTTTTTGACATTATTCTTAATATTTCTTTTATTCTTTCATGCAAGAAATCACATTTTTAAATAATTTTCAGGTGCCTCCATATGGTTAGATCTGACAAGTAATTCTTTTAACCCTAGAGAATACACCTTGAGAAATGAGTTCCATCGCATGGATACCTGCATTTTTTCCCTTATAAATGAGTGTCCTTACATGGATTATATCATATATTTGCGCTGTGAGTTCGAGTCACCCAAGTACAAAAGTAGCTAACGCGAAACCTCCACGTGTTTCCTTGGCATTACCGCAAAGGTAAAGTTCATAGTTAGGTTCCCAAATGAGTGTAGGCCCTCCACATGTTTAGAACCCTAGAGAGTTTCACCAGTTGCTGAAAATTCAGAGTATGGGAAGGTCCAACGGAAGCTTCCACATGTCTATTCAGCATAACTTCAAAGATGGAGTCTAGAGGCGGGACCTCAAATGAGCGCAAGCTCTCCACATGCCCTCGGCCATTAAAAATGTCTCGATATAAAGAGGAGCCAATGGAATCCTCCACATATCTCTTTAGCGCACGTTTGATATGGTGCCCAAAAGTGAAGACCCCAAACAAGCATGGGCTTACCACGTTTCTCAGTCCGGCAAAGTTGTTGAAAGAGTTTAAGGACCAGCAGAAGGTCTCACGTGCTTAGGGTCGAGAAAGTTTCATCGACCATTGAAAAGTCTAAGTATGAGTAGAGCCAATGGAATCTTCCACATGTCTCTTTGGCACATTTTTGGTATGAAGCTCAAAAAGGACTCCCAAATAAGCGTGTGCCTTCCACATGTCCCAACCATTGAAACATTTTAAGAACCAGTGGAAGGTGCCACATGCTCTAGGCTTAATAAAGTTACATCGAGCACTTGAAAAGTCTAAGTATGAGAAGAGCCAGCAAAAACCTCCACGTGTCTCCTTGGCGCAACTCCAAAGGTCGACCAAGAGGTGAATCCTCAAATGAGTGTAGGCCCTCCACATGCAAAAGATTTGAGTTGAGGTGGGTCAAAAATCTTCAAAATTTCCCCGTGACCCGCCTCTCGATTTTAAATTTTGATGTGGGCCCTGAATGGAGTCGTAACTCACTTTTATACTTTTTCTTCATTTCAAAAAAAAATTAAAAACTTGAAAGAGCTCTTCGACCCACCTCCCCACTTTGAATTTTCAATGATGACTCAAACATGTGACACTAATTTTTCCTCCGCAGATTTGTGGATCATTTTATAGCTTTGCTCCTTTTCATAAAATGGCAAAAATCTTCAAACCGCTTCTAAGACCTACCTCCATGCTTCTATCTTGAAAAACAGCCATGTGGCCATCTTCGGGGTCAAAGTAAGAAATTTTCCTTTCACTTCATATTGTTGAATAGCCAATTATATACTATCGGGGCCTCGGGACCAATTTGGCATTTTTACAAATGTAACAAAAGTGAAAAGTTTCACCAAAAAGACCCACTCGGGCCACATCCAATCAGAAAGGACCATGTATCCATGGATGTTGGGATAGGATTTACAAAGGAGACATAGTCGTGGAAAACACCCAACAAAAATAAATTCCCCACGGAGATGAAGATTGTAAGTAAAACCGAGACTCAATGTGATCCACGACCCAAGGAAAGGACTAATAGTGGCAACCAAATGAAGGAAAAATCTTTCATGCATCCATACAGGGAGACAGATAAAACTTCAAACCATGTGGACTGAGAAGTTTTGAACAAACAGAGCGAGATTAAATTGAGCACCAACACTTTCCATGAAAGATGACAGATTAAACATTCTCAACAAATCCATGCTAGCTATATAGAGAGTTAACATTGACTATGAGCCTATACTATCACGACACATTCCAAAGTACACCTCCAAAGTAAAGCAGCGCTCTGAGACATACCACCAAATGCTCTTTTTGCAAATGTAAATCCTAATTTTCCAGCATCTTTTTCAATACATAAGATGCTCATAGAGAGTGTTTTTTAACATGACATAAGTACGCAAGAATCTTGTCACATGCTTCTCAAACTGCCTCTCGTTATGTCTAGCCACCAAATCATCTATTTAAATATGGGGAAAAAATATTTAGGCTTCTTTCAGCATCATATTCTCAACCACAAGAAACAACATAAATTTTATATGCATACCTTGTCCACCCTCCTTGGATGGATTCCCTCTCCCTTATCCAGGTTGCTCAAAATTGATGTTACAACAAATACAAAAATGGTGAAAAATAGGAACACCAGAAATTATCCGTGTCTATCCATGGTTTTCCATCATCCCACCAGAAAATTCAGACTTTTCCCAACTTTTTGTTGCTCTTAACTCCTACTGTGTAAACTATTTTATAACATTCCTTCAGAGATTGGTTCTTCACCAAATATTTTTGCCTCCAATTGGCATTTCTTTAATAATTCCTACAAACCTTGGCATGTTACAAGAACAAACATAGAAACTAAAAATATTCTTGATGCCTCGTCCAATTCGACACGGAAACCATGTAGGTGATAGAAGAAATCTATGTATGAGATCTTTTGTCCCGACTCCATCCAGACAAACAAAAGATCTTGACAACCTCTATATGCCGGGCCTCTAAGAATTTGACAACCTCCATGAATTCTCCTGCCATAACATTCTACTATAGCTGCTAGACATCATGCCTTCTTTTATCAAAAAAAATAAGTCCAAATATTCCCCTCCTCACCTTCTCTTTTGAGTGACGAACAACAAATGGATTTTGACATAACTATCTACCAATTTTCTTCTACGAAAATCCTACCACCCCTTCATATCATTATTCAAGGCACTATAGGAATAGGAAAATCATTCCTAATCAACTCTTTCAAATCCTCCTCCTTCCTCGCAATCCCATTGTTTTCCCCTTCTTTTACTAGCCCCTACTGAGTCGCTACTTTTAACATTTCCGCATCGACCGTTCATTCCTACCTCCAAATTACCATCGAAAATTGAAATCCCTGAAGGATAAGCATTTTCCTCCTTCCATTTCTCGTTTAAATATATCGATACACTTTGACCGATCAAATTAGTTTAATTGGCTCTAAATCGCTTACAAAATTTGACTACCATCTTCGTGAGGTGATTCCGAATTTCGACATCCTCGTTCAGAAATAGATCCATCATTATGCTTAGAGACGTTGGCCAACTTCCACCCAACCTTGACATTCCACTCTATGCCAATAATTCCTACGGTTCCTCCCTCTAGAGAGCATTTCCAAATTCAATCTCTTTAAGATCTCGTATTCAGACAACAAGGATCAACTCCATCCCATATTTCCTTTTGCAACTTGCTCCTAAACATCTACAATGGTGTTCCTACTCTTCTAGATTTGGAGATATTGATGTCTCCGACAGATTCCTTCCTCTCAAAACAAGAGCTTCTCGACTTCCATAGTGCCCCGCACCTTTTGCAATAAATGACCAGGTTGAGAGGCATAATTTACGGATGTTAAGGGAGTTTAATTCTCCAACTTCAATGTCCATTTCTCAAAATACAAGAATAAAAAAGTCCCATGATTTTTAAGACGTCCAACTAGAAAGAAAAGTACTCCTTTGCAAAAATCAAAAGATGTTGCTTTCCACTAATTTATGGTTTGTTATAGGCCTTATAAATGGCACATCCGGTACTATCATAGAAATTTTCTTTTTCCCTTCCTCCGCTCCACCTTTTCCTTCTTTTGTTCTTTTCATCTTTTATCGGTATACTTGTCCTCCTTGGATCCCTCTAATCCCTCCCATGTCCCCATTCCCCCCATTTAAAGAGGTTGTCGTAGACAGTTGCCTTTAAAAATGGCTTGGGCTTTATCTATCCATAAATCTCAAGGGCTCACCCTTCCTCGGGTTATTATTGACATTGGCTCAACCGAGAGACTTGAACTTACTTTTCTTTGCATTATCAAGAGTTCCTTACTTCAACAATATTTGAATCTCTCCGGATTTCTCCTTCAAACGTTACTCCAAAATGTCCAAAGTGCCCCTCCTCCAATTTTGTAGAAATGAAGAGCTCTGGGCCTCCAATTTCTTCCTCCAACCCCTCCCCTCCCGAACCTAACTCCTTAGCTTTTCGGAAAATTTCCTCCCCAACCTTCCCTAGCTCCACACCTATTTCTCATTAGCATTTACTTGTTTTGAAGTGTCTCGATTCCTTTCAGTTTCCTCTTCGTGCCTTGATGATTGATTACTCAACGTGCACTATAATAGCTTATGTTTTCCAGATTTATTTTTGTACCACAAATGGCGATTTCTAGAATGAGGAACTAAGACACCAATATCATACTTTAGATAGCACACATGCTTCTCATCATGTAGACTATGACGATTATTTTCTTGACTATAATTATATCGATATTTAATTATGTCGAGAGGCATTTTATAATGGTATGCAAGGTTCTAGTGGAGTGTGTTGTTCAGTTTTATTCCCAACATTAAATTCGACATTCATATGATAGTTAACTCGATATTACATTCATAAATTTGAATTCTATGTAAGTGTCACTTAAATAATTTTGTTTCTTTTTTCTTATAAAAGTCAATAAAAATAATAATATCTTGGTAATGTAGTAATTTTTGGGTCTTTTTCTCATGAACAAATATTTTTGAGACTAACACATACATGTAGCTACATGATTCTATTTTCCAAAAATCAACAAGAAATAAAACTTCAGAATTTAAAAAGTTGTTGATAAAACGATATGTAAAAATCAAACATATGAACCTTGAAATTGATATCTATTGGTGTATTTCATAAATATAAATTTATTATAATATAATTATTATACTATATTAAATTTTAGTTGTTACTATTTCTCGTTACTTATACTACACTTGCATAATTTTATAGTGCCTCGTGATTGATATCTCTCGGCGTATTTTAGATAGATGTATATAAGATATCTATACTAATTTATTTATATTTGCCATTTGCATGTGGAAATGAGATCTCTCAATTGACTATACATATTTTTCTTTCTCTCATTTATTTCTTCATGTAGATGGTTTCCTTTTATTCAATTATTGCTTCTCATGTGCATAATATTCTCTTGTTTCATTATCTATTTTGATCTATGATTTGAGTTAAGATTTTTCTTTTCTTTATTTTTTTGGCTGATTTGGATTTCGATCCTTTTAGTCTAATTTACTCTATAGTTTTTCATCTTTTCTCTCATTTATAATATTGAGGTATTAAACCCAAACTTTCGTGTTGTTTTCAATATTGTTTTAAGCATAAGAGGTTATTGTTTGATTGAATCCAAAGTTTTCATATGTCAAGATAAAGAAAGGACGAGTTGTTAAGGACTTGGTGGTACCCATTCGGTTAAATTTTCTCGAGGCATGATCCTAACTTCACAACTTAATTTTTATATCACCTAGGATTTTTAAATTGATGGATGGTAGGAAACACATTCTACTCCATCATAGACAATATTAGAATACAACAAATGTTAGAGAATATGATATTTTTACTTTCCTTAATTTAATGCATTTATCTAATTATTTGAATTTCAATCCTTACTTATTATTTAGGGGTAAGTGCACAAAGATGGTGGACAAAAAAGGGGTCATAAGTGGACGTCATATTGCAAAAAATAGCAAAATCTCAACTTGTAGGGATTATTAGCAATACGCGCACTCAAAATTAGAAAAATTTATATAAATATGAATCGTAGTATCCAGAATCTAGTTTCTAAAATACTATTTTTTTAAAAATGAACAAGCTTAGCTATATTAAAAACTTGAAATTATATGACTTGGTTTTGTTTTTCAAAAAAACCTATAAGATTGTAGTCTGTTTGCCCATGATTTGGATGACCAAATCTTGTTTTTTTTTCCTTTGGTGAAAAGTTAGATGTAGTTGTCTATCTTGGGATGGATTTTATTTTTATTTTTCCAGCAATATTCTTTTTATGCTTTTTTCTGAAAGTGGTCTAAAAATTTTTAAAAATGGAGCACTTTCCATTTGCCCGCCATAACTATATCAAAAATATCGAAATCAAATTTTTTTTTTAACGTGTATAGAATTTCTTCACGCTTGGGATGGTATAAGTTTTATCGCATTTTGATAAGCAAAACAAAAATTACATTCTTGAACGTAGACATGAACATTCACGGAAAAAATCTCTTAAAGACCTATTGTTAGTAAAAATTATAAAATGATATTTATCTTATTCTATTCACTTTAAAATCAATATTTCTATGAAGCTAACATTTTTATGAAATGTTTTCAATCTTTTAGCATGGTTCAACTCTGTGGAAGAGAAAATTTGAAGTTGTTTGACCCTTTACACTTCATAATGACCTTCCATAGCTTTGGTTGGGGCAAAAAAATATTTCCCGAGCCTTAGGATCGTATTTGATAATACATATAGAACCGCGATCATGGGGTTTTAAACAAGAACCATGATAACGCTTTATAAACCATGAGCTCGGTTTATAAAGTGCAATCGCGGTTCATAAATCATATTTATACACATCCCAATGTTCTAATTACCATGTTATTTTTACGGTTTGACTTTACCGTACAAATTACTATGAAATTATGTCATTTTCTACACGTTTTTCTTATCACCAGAAGTAATACATCATGGAAGACAAGAAACAAAGTCAAAAAAGTAAGTCATTAAGTAAAAAACACCAAACGAATTAGAGGCAAACAGATTTCAAAATGCTAAGTGAATGCGGAATCTTCGTGAATCAAGAAGAGGTTCATATTCAACCCCTACTATTGTAAGCAATAAGGAACTAAGTAATTTTTATACTATCAATGTTGAAGTTGAATTAAATAATCGTGATGAATATTTTTTTACCATCAATGTTGAAGAAGAATTAAATACTCATGACGTAGCAAATGTTGAAATTGAAGGAGATAATGAAAATGTGAATAAATAAATTCAGGTTGAAACTATAGATAGGCAAAATTTGACAAAAACCTCCTAGGATTTTCCATAAGAAACCTAATTATTTTATTGAAATTGATGAAAACATTTTAAAACCAATGTCCGACAAACTTTCGAATAAAAATCGGAAGAAAAGCCACTAAAATTTGGGATAATAATTTTAAAATTTTAAATGATTCCCAAAGTTGTTAGTTGTTGGTTAGTTTGATGAAATTGAATAAAATGAGACTTACATTAAACACCTTATGATTGACAACATCTAATATACGTGGTCAAACCTCTACAATTGTTGAAAACCTTCATGATGCATATCACACTGTTGGTGTTAAGAGACGCACTAGGGATAGTAATATTGTGTGTCGTGTACTTGCTACTAGTTTTGTAAGTGAATCAATAAAAAAATAACGTTTGATTATGCAAACAATTCGAATGTTGCAAGTTAATTGAAAAACTCTAATGAAAGCAATTGAAAGACGTAATATCCTTCAATCACTCAATAACACCGATTTTTGGGCATTTTCTGCTAGAGCACCATATAAGGACAAATATAATACTAATGCTATAAGAGAAGTTATTTAATTTTGGCATGATAACACTAGAGTTTCACCTAATACAAGAGACGTTGTAAAATGGAGACTTGGTTATATTAATCGCAGACCACATACAAAGCATTTCTTAGATATAACTCAAACTCAATTTTTTCATAAGTTTGAACAAGAGCATCTGGAAATTAAAATTAGTCAATGTTTTTTTGAAATATTAAAATCATTCTATGTAAAAATCAACCAGACTCGCACCACTTATTGTTGTAGGCAACATGTTGAATTTGCTATGCATTATGCTAAATTTTTATGTATTCATTCTATTTTTCATTCTAAAACTATGTTATCGGAATGTGGCATTTAATTTCCACCAATATATTTCAGGATTTCATTCCTACGATATTTTGTGAAAAAGAAGTTTGATAATTTGTTTATAGTTAGGATTGTTTATATGGAAGTTTTGATACATGTGGCGGATTACCTAAATTGGAAAGTTGCATCCATGAGAAAATTGAAGGTGCAATAGGAAATAATTTAGTTGAGTTTGATGAATATAAATTAGTTGCATACCAGTTGAAAGATGGAAAAGAGTCTAAACAGTGTGAGCTAGTTATAGAACTTATGCCTATTTTTCAATTTATGAGAAAATTTAAGGATGAAATTGTTTATGAGTATGTTAGGCATACACACAGAGCTTGATGGTTGGATGAATAGTTGAAGATATGCAAAGACACATTTCCTATTGGTACTATTTTTTTAGTGATCAATTCTACAGAGAATTACACATTGCAACGATAAATGGAGATTCAATCACAATATTACAACTCAGTACAAGTTGTCATTTTTGTGCATATAACATTTATACATTCTCTTGATGGTATAAAGAATGATCAATTTTTTTAAGAGAGTACCACTTTTATATCGGTGATGAATTTATTCATTCTACTAAATTTGTGTGAGGGTGTTTCCAGGTTATTTTATGGAAACTTTTCTCGATAGGGACATGCACTTCAAACAACATTATATATGGTCGATAATTACATGTCTCGAGTTTAAGAATGCGTAAATGTTTTATTGGATGAGCAAGATGCACGTCAAGATGGGTGTGCAACATATTTGGAGTCTCACTAAGGCTAGACATAGAAAAGGAGAGCATGATAGTGCAGGGGCATGTGTGAAAAGAGATCTTGTAAGAGAAGAGTTTAAGTATAAATATGGTGCTAAATTGAAAGATGTAAATAGCATAGTGGAATGGTGTAATGACAACATGGCCTGAATTTCTCAAGAAATTTCCACAGTTCACAGATAATTTTTGTTGATAGAGGAACAAAAAATTGCTAACTACAAGGATTATATGACACTCATTGGGTCTAGTGATATGCACTTATTTTGTAGCTCAAACACTACTTCGTGGGCCACATGGACAAAAAAGTTGACATGTTTTTGTGCATCTTGTATCGAATTTGTAACTGTTGAGTGTGATTCATAAGAATGGGTGGATGGATGGATTTGTAGGCCTCTAACTCCGATTCCTAGTTATCAACCTCCACAAGAATTATGACTTGTTTCTGCAGATGAAGTTGCAACATCCAAGGAATTTGACAAAATTTCAATTTTGGTGTGACAAGGTATTTATGGTTATTTACAATTTTTGTATTGAGTTATGTCCATTGAAATTTTAATATGTACAATTTAAATTTGAGTTAAAGCCTTTTTTTTAGGACATGTATTTGCGGTATTGTGATAGAAGACAACAAGAAGAAGGAAAAACTATTTCTTATGTCATTGTATTGAGGAAAGAAAGAAGTTAACTTCTCTTGTTATAGATGGCGAAGATATTGATTACCCTACGGGTCGGTGGTAGTTCTAGAACTTGGATTCGAAGGTATCCATTAAAAAACTCCTTTGTTTGGGTGTTTGAAGAATTTGAGACACATAGGGAAATACTCTTATATTTGCATCTAGTCTTAGCAATAAATATTCAGTGTATAGATATCGAGGAAGGCCTAATAACAAGATTCTTTGGAAGGTTTGAGAGTCAGATCATGAAGCAATCATGTCCACTATTCAGAGTAGATCCGATCCTAATGGTTCATTGGAGCGAATTTATAATGTTCATTTCTTGCATATATAATTTCTTTGGTATATATAAATTTTTAGCTAGATAAATTTAAGTTCATATATTTTATTAAATTTGTGTATTTTGTATATATCTAGTATGGTTTTGATTTGAAACTTAAATTTCTTTGACTAACACTTTTATATGTAGGTTAGTGGTGCCAGAAAATCTTCCACCTTCACGTGGTTGGCACTATTAGTAGAGAATTATAAATTCTTGAATCCAAGAGAAGCTTTCATTGTTTTACAAAAAAGAGAAGCAATTATCAATGATTTATGTACCTATGGAGGGGGTTCTTAGCTCAGAGGAGGTATCCCAGAAGGACTTGGAGCTTAGAGAATTGAAATGATGCCTCCCCAATTGTTTACAACACCATCCCTACACGTGTGCATAGTCGGTTTGGTGCCATAACCCACCATTTGTAAAATATATCGTTTGACAGCCTTACACTATCTCAAACTACACTATTAGGTGTGTTTGCAAACAATATGGTAGCAAGAGCACCAATTGGAGAAGGAAATAACTGAGAAAAAATATTGTAGAGGGTCCCTATACTGAGGTGTAGGATCAGACGAGATGTCTCTAGGTGTCACAGAGTCTGTGTAGCCACCCGTCGAAGTTGAATGATTTTTTGGTCTTAGGGCTCTTAAGGGACTATGCCCGAACAAGGTATATCGAAAATGACACTTTGTTACATACCAAAATGACACCTCCTTTAACATTTACAGCCACCTGAGACATTTCGGTGTAGTCGGTTTGGTGCCTTGACACACCGTTTGCAAAATATACCGTTTGATAGCCTTACACTGCTCAAACTACACTATTCGGTGCATTTGCAAACAATAGGGCAGCGAGAGAACCGATTGGAGAAGGAAAAAATTAAGACAGAGGCTATTGTAGAGGGTCCCTATGCCAATGTGTAGGATCAAACAAGACATCCTTAGGTGCCACGGAGTGCACATAGTCACCGTCGAAGTTGAACAATTTTTTGGTCTCAAGGATCTTAAGGGACTATGCCCGAATGAGGTAGCCCTAAGCAATGATGTTGTGGGATCCTTCGTTGAACTATGCATACATGAGGTCTACTCTATGCAAAACCACCACCTCACCCATAAAAATTAGAAAATTTAAAATAATTTGGGACCTCATTAAGTACAAACTCACAATATAATTTCTTCAGAAAATAGAGAGGAACCTCATTTTTGTTTCTTGGTGGATAATCAAAAACCATCCACCATCGGTCCCAAAAATTGTTCTTGATTCAATCATCATGGCACCAATGGATTGGGAACTATTTTCAAGTAATTGCAGGGGGCATTGGTTCTTAGGTCAGTAAATAATGCACAAATGTGGTCTTTTCCATTTTTTTCTTTTACGGCCGCATGGGATAATTTATTTGCATACCACTACCTACAATCACCTCTAAAGGTATTCCATCTGTCTATTTGGTTGGTTGCAGAGTCAACTTCACCAATCAATGTTTGCAATGTGTTGGCTAAAGTCATGCGGGATGGATTTGTGGCATGATTTTGTCTTATATTCTGAATAAGGTTCTCAATGGCAATTTTATTTTGTCGATTTTTCCAATGATATCAGCTTGTGTTCCTGTTGGTTTTGTGGGGACAGAAGGAGCCACAGGAGGCGGATCTATGTTTGGAGGAGGGTTTTACAGAATGTTGGGAAGGTTTTGAGGATTGTTTGGAGGGTTTAGAGGAATATTTTGACAGTTTTCGAGAATTAAGAGCTTGTAGAGCAACCGACAAAACAAAAAATTGTATACATAAACAAAAAATTGAAAAACCCATGAAAATCACAAAAATAAACTAAAATGCAAACAATTGATCAAAATTGAGGGCTTACCTCTTTGTCTTGGTGGCATAGTTGAAACTATCACGATCCACAAGTTTGAAGACTAATTTTTAGGGGGTATTCAAAGCGTGAGTGCCAAAGGTCTAGGAGAAATTGTGGTTGGAAAGGAAAAATGAGGGAAAATGAGGAGTCATGGGTCTGCTTTTTTTTTGTCTTAGAGGACCGCGATCGCGGTTTGAAAACCGTGATCGTGGTTTTAGGTTTGGAAATCACTGAGCCTATAAAAATAGTTGTGTGAGTGCCGTTTATAAACCGCACTCGCGGTACCTAAATTTCATGTTTTTATTTCCACTTAATTGTCCACCATCTTGGTGCACTTACCCTTTGTCATTTTCCCTTGATTCATCTTTTTTGTATGATGTCAAAATAAATTACCCAATTGAGATAATGTTACTTCTAATTTTTAATAATCTAAATTTATTCATATTTTATCTTTCTTATGTGAGTGGTGACCCAAAATCACCATAAGCATTCATCTTTCAATCTAATTTTATTCATCTTTTATTTCTCTTGTGTTCACTATTTATTTCAACACCATAAGCATTTACTTTCCTTCCTTCAATAGGTTATTATTTAATTCTTTACCCCTAATTTATGTATTTTTATCCCATTGATAAATTTTTTGCCACCCTTGAATTCTAAAAAAATTCAGAGTCATCATACCTCTAACCATACTTTATTTTTAAGGAAGAAGTAGACAAATACCAAATCATCCTAAAAAATTATCTCGCATGCATCTTTACCTATATCTTTCTCATAAAATATTGATTGTTAAATATATTACTCACAACATATTGGATGCCACATATATTGATCTATATATTTCTTGTCGCATTATCTATACTATTTATTACATAACATTGATTGTTACATATCTGAATCACATCACATTTTTCAAAGAAAATAACCATGTCCCATGTTTTTCACTTTTTATCCACTAGAAAACTAATTCTCACAAACAAATATCTAACAAACAAGCATTAAATGATCAATAAAGTAGTTTTTAGAGCTCAAATATACATAAATATTGTACATAAATAATTTTGATAGAAATTTAAAGTATTAATTAAGATTTATTTAGTAATTGTTATACATTTTTCCCTCGTGCGAAAAATGGACCACATGGTAGAACTAGGCCCGAGCATTGGATATGGCCCTTATAGGTAAATCTAGGATTTACAAGCCAAACACCATGTTTCGGGATCAATTACAATGTTTTGGGAAGAATTTGATTCGTTTGAGGAAATTTTTCCTCTTCTTGGTTTTGAAAGGAATCAGAATGGTCTTAAGGTCGAAACAAGGTTTGGCATGTCCACTTTTAGTCCAAAACGAGTTAGAATGTCAAAGTCACATAGCAAGCCCCAAGACAGGTTTTACGTAGTCCCCATTAGCCCTCTAGTATAAGAAAATTCAAGGAAATCTAGAATAAGGAAACCTTTGGGTTCGTGGTTAAAAATTATCTCCGAGCTCAAAACAACTCATCCACTAGCTCGTAGAACTAGTGGGTAATCTTCTCAAATACTGCAATGAGATGAGATGAGTCTGATTTGACTTTGAGCTTGTTGAGTTAGCTCAGAAACCTAGCATGGGATTAGAGGAAAGACGAATTGGCCAAGTTTTTTCAAGAGCTTGGCGAGCTCACAGATTGGGTGTGTAAACATGGCAAGTTAGGGGCTCACATTGAATGGATAGGGTCGCCAAGGTAGGTTAATAGAGCTTGGCATAACGGAGTTTGTGATTGGCATAAGGAAGACCCATGTGAAGGTCAAGCTTGTAGACAAGGCACGATCAAGACCCCCGCACATGGACAGCAAAACCGCCTCCGCGGCGTGCTCGAGGGCAAATGGAGCGCGTCCGTACGCGCCATGCAACCATCCCTCCTGCTGCCTAGGCTGCCCGCATGCTATGTATGTTTCGTGGCAATAAATACGCTGCTGCGCGCCAACAATTGGAGGGAACGCGGTTTGTTCAAAAAAAAACGTTAAACAATTAAAATTTAATAAATACCCCCCAAATAACCGTGCCTGAATGCAGAATCGAATGATGGAGCAAAGAAAAACAATTTACAAAAAGCTAAATACGAGATTTGCCATCAAGAATAAGGTATGAAATCTCCTAAGTTTGTTCATATTCAGTGCATTTACTTAATAATTTAAGAGGTTTGTATGTATTTTTTCTGGAATCAAATTTCAAGTTCCTGATATACAATGATCAATAACAAGAAACATTACATTCTTATTGCAGGTAACAGGAGTGATCAATAGGCATGGATCCTAAATTTATCATTTTTTGGCAAGATTTGATTAGAGATGCATTGACACACTCTTCTTCCACAAGTATATCACACATGTTTTTCAATTATTTTATGCAAATGATGTTGATATATGAAGAAAGAGAAACATTGTCACTGGAATCATATAGAGAATGGTGGATGTTTCCAAGGCAGAGCACATTCTGGAATTTAATTCAACAAGAAATATGGGAGCAACAACCACATTATTGTGATGTTTTATACCGTCGCCATTATAGAATGTCTTTTCCTCTTTTCAATTCACTCTTGTCAGAATTACAACCACATATGCCAAGCTTCTACACAGTTCAATTTGTTAGAGATCCAATACCACCCAGAAAAGCATTATGTTTGGTTTTACACCGTCTTGCACAAGGGACACCTACATATACAATTGCAGAATTGTATTGTGTGGGCGAATCAACTGTGAGAAAATTCACTATGGTCATTGTTAATATTATCATCCAAAAGTTACAAAATCAATATTTAACTGTTCCATCAGGCAGCAGATTGCAGAAGATACTAAGTGATTTTCAGACTTTGACTCTACTTCCTACCATATGCGGTGCAGTTGATGGCACTCATATTAAGTTATCATATTGTCCACAAAAACATTATACTCCTATGAACTATGTAAATAGACATCATTTCTACAGTGTTTTGCTACAAGGAATATGTGATGCTCAAAAAATATTTTGGGATGTCTGCGTCAATGCTCCCGGCGGTGCTCATGATGCTGATCACTGGACTATTCTGCAATTAAAAAAGCATGCAAAAGAGAGAGGTATTAGCATCTCCAACATTTCAGATTGAAGGAAACATTATCTATCCACAACTAATTGGAGATTCTGCCTACCCAATATCGCCATACCTGTTGAAGCCATTTAAAGGAAATATCTCTCCATCGCATACATTGTTTGACAAATACTTGTCTAGAGGTCGTGTAAAAATTGAGAATGCATTTGGCTTACTCAAAAAAAGATGGAGATTTCTTCGCGATGTGGGTGTGGAATTGGAAAAAGTGCCAAAAATTATTGTGGCATGTTGCATACTGCATAATTTCTTACAAATGAATAATGAAGATGAACCAGAGATCCAAGTAGATCCACATCCTAATTCTGAAGTTGAGATTCGTAATCAAGCTATCGAAAGAGATCAAGGTAAGGCACAAAGAGATATTATGCTCCGTGAATGGGATAGACAACATAGAGCTAGTGTGGGGAATTGATATGATTTTCAATCCATAAAATGACAAATATTTTGGTGTTAATGATATATGCACATGTACTTTTTCATACAAAGATAAATATGAAGTTTTACCTGAGAAAAAAGCTTTGCAATTTGGAGCTGCACATCTAATATTTTGTCCATCCGTTTGTTCTCTTGTTCCATTCTTGCAAGTTCAATTTCCTTCATTGTTTGAGTAAAATGCAACAAACTTTTTTCCATCTTCTCTCCAACGTCTTCATGAGAGGCTCTTTTTCTTTTTGCACGTTTGCCTTCAATTCCAATCTTGTTCAAATTGATTTCTTCGTTTGATCTTTTTTCTTCAACATTGTCAATATTTATGGATGGATTTTCTTCAAGTGATTTCTCTTTCATGTCATTTTTGGGTATAGTAGAAGTACTATTGACCCATTCACTTCCATTAAAACCATTCATAAGTCCAATTACTTTTGGAGTGTTCCCTATTATGCGATCCATGTCATCATATAAACTCCAAGAAGATGGTTTTGCTCCTGTGGTATTTTGCAATTGTTTCTCTTTCTTGAATGTCTTTTTCAATCTATTCCACTTATACTTACATTGAATGCCCATAAAATTTGTTCCACACTGTTTGTTTATATCTTCCGCTATTTTATCCCAATGTTTTTTACCAAGATTTCCTTGGTTTAAATCTGTATACACTTCTTCATATTTTAGAATCAAAGCTTGCATAGCAAATTTTGGCCAAAGCTCCTCCTTCTGCTGCTTGGTTGTATCTTGGTTGCAATTAATATCATTGTCAAATGTTTGAGTTGCAGGGACAATTTCCACAACTTCAAAATCTTCTTCCATAAAATTATTAGGCCCATGGTTTAAGTCAATATCATCAGTAAACACACTGTGATTGTCCTCCACATCATAAACATCACGAGGTGTTACATTTATGTTGACTTGCGACTCTGCAACAGATTTACCATATTGCATTGCATCTTTGTTTGTTTCTTGTGAGTGGGGAAAATAATTTCCATCTTGGTATGAAAACCCTGCAGAGTCTTGAAAGCTTCTTGAAGTAGATTGTAACCCTTGTGATTGACAGGGTGAAAATAAACTTGAACGTCTTCTTGAAAATGGATCCATCTACCAGCAAGCCTGGAATGAGGAAAAGAATGAACACAAACAAATTTCAAGTTTTTTTTAAATCTATGAAATTCACAAAATTGAAGAATGTTTTTAAAAATAAAATTGTATATAAATAATATTAAAAAAATCGTTTAAAATTGTCAATAAATCAAAGAGTAAGTCCTCAAGAAAACATTAATTTGAATTATAGTCATTCAACCTTCCATTTCAGCAGTAAAAATCACAGTTTTTCTATAAATTTACTAAGTAAGAAGTCAAAAAATTTCAGTATTTATGACATTATACAGATTAAAAACAATAAGAATGATGGATTATTTGGTTTCAAATGATTACAATATGAAAACTGGGATTAAAAACAAATATATAGATAATAAACAAATGATTTATTATTTGATAATTTTAATTTTAAATATTTTAAAATTACCTGTGTTCTCCTTCACAGCAAATACAGTTGCAGAGCAGTGCAGGGAAAATACAGATTTAACAAGTATTAAATATTGATTTCCAGCAGCTTTAGTTTGGAAGCCTTGTAAAATTGGCGCTAAAATGAACCCCATAAAATTGGCGCTAAAAACTGGTCCGAAGTCAATGTTTTTTACCAAGAAAACAGCGAAGATTAATATTAGGTAAATATTAGGTAACATTCATGAGATTGCATGTGCGCATCCCCGGAGGCAGTGTCCATATGACGTCAGCTTGGGGCGGGCTAGGAAGGCCGTTTTTATAACACATGTGCGGGGTCTATGAGTGGCTCGAAGGTGAACGCAGGGGCATGTAACTCCCGCATGGAGTAGCAAGGTGAATTAGGCCTTAGTCGTGGTGCAAGAGATAGCTCATCGCACACAAGATGAAGGTAAAACCAAGGCCATAAGATCGATCTCATGAGGAGAACAGAATTAGCACTGGAATTATCAGATCGGAGCAGAATGAATGCGGGAGAATTTCAGGGAGCTCGACAAGGTCTTACAGAACTCGTTAGCCGATTTGTAGGGTCAGATCCAGGTTGGATGGATGACAAAGCCCCAGGAGTGTCTACAGAGTTTGATGGTAAAGGGTAAGCTTAGAAGATAGATAGGTGAGATCAGGATGAACTCACAGGATGATCTCGTTGGAATAGGCTAGAAATATCAGAGCGTGAAAATCCCAAAGTCCAAATTTTGGACATCGTGAATTTGGGAGATCAAAGATTACAAGGGCAAGTCTGTAAGAACGGAGGGAAAAGTATGAAGCAGAACAGATCTAAAATCTGAAATTTGTAGTTTGGGTCAACATGGGGCATTTACATCGGAGGTCAGGGCGCGCTTGTTTCAGAGATGGAGGGGTGAAATTTCTGATGATTTTGGACTCCGAAGTCTGAAACGGATGGTTCGCCGATGTGTTCAGGTTTTCAGGGGTTGAGGTAGTTTATAGGTTAGGGGTGTTGGTGATTCATGGAACATGTAAAACCCTAAAATTATGATGAGATAGAGTCTAAAGTCATTGGGGTAGGTGATGTCAACATGTTGAGTTGGATGTTTTGAGGGTCACGTAGGTAGGTGGATTGGTGATCGAATCTAGTGTCGGGCTAGAAATCAATGCAAAGCGAGATATTTCGGATCTAGCGGAAGATGGGAGATGAGGAGTCTGATGTTTTTATGAAGGATTAGTATGTGATCAACCAGTGTATATTGAGCATGGAAAGGTAAGGTCGTGTATTGAACCGAGATGGCCAATGCAATGCATGGCACGAGGAGGCACAAACAAAGCTCGCCATTAAATTATTGGGGTTGATGAAGGACTAGTGAGGAGGCAGAGGAGTGATTGGAGCCCGCCATGAGTGAACTAAAAATCTTGTCACTTATCTGTCTGAGTAGCTCGGTGAGCTGCTTAGCGAGCTACTCGCCACGCAAAACCATGCACATAGTCAAATGGATTAAAATCCCCCATACAAAAAATGATGTAACTTTTACCTTGGTCATCATTTTTCATGAAATTATAGTCCACGGAGAGCTATTTCAGAGACCGGCAATAAATAACCATCAGAAATAGATTTTGGTGGGATTTAGTAACCAAAAATTGTAGAAACTCTTGCAATGATGAACACTTCCCAAGTAGGTGAAGGTGTAATTGATGAAGTATGGGTACACATTCTTCTCCCATAATGTAGAGTACACGAGGCATGGACATCATCAAAGGCCCCCTTATAGTTATGTAATCTAGCATGGTTCCCGTCACTCATATATATCCAAAATTTCTCTCCCTCTTGGAAAAATTTCTTCTATAAAATTTAAAAGGGATGGATATTACAAAAGTTAGACATTTTTTCTCCCTTTTCTCTCCTCTTTCTCTTCTGGCGGATTGTTATGAATTTATGGGATTCAATCCTTCACATTGAATATTATAATGGAAATATTTCCTCTCGCTACATGTGATGTACTTGGGCATATCAATGGAGCAATAAAATTATGTTTGTGTTAACTCTTCTAACCTTTCATGAGTTATTGTTTCCTCTTTCCTCTCTTCATTAACAGGTGTTTTTGCATATTCATGTTTCCATTGTAGGGTTTAAGTGTTATTGTGCTTATTTGGAATGGTTCCTTGTATGTATTATAGTTGTTGAGGCATGTCCACCCTCTCCATGTTCATCCTTATCCATTTGTAGGATGGGAATTTGTATAAAGAACCCCTTCTCTTGGTGCTATCACCCCTTAGTGTAGGATTTGTTACAAATATATTGTGACATTATTAATAAATTGTAATATTATTAATAATGAGTTTATAGAACTCATATTAATAATATAGTTGTAATAGTTAGGTGAGTGTGAGATATTAATATCATATTTGTATGTACGTGAGTTAATCTCACCATTAGAATAGGGATATGAGATGATAGAGAGATATGTGGGATAGGTGAGAGATTCTAGCAGTGGTTGAGAGATATAGGGGATTGGTGATTGATGTTGACTCCTTGGATAAAGGAGATCATCTTCTTATATAATGTAATATTTATCAATGAATAAATCATCCCAAATGAATTCAAATTTTTATATTCTTGTTATTTAGTGTTGTTTATTACAGTTTAGTTTTTATCAGTGGTATCAGAGTAGGTTACAATGCAGAAAATATATTTTTAATTTGTGTTCTCCTTTTTGAGTCATCCATGAGTGGGTCGGCATTTTCTTTGTGATGTACTCCTACATATATATGTAAGTAGATTGATTCACATTACAAGTATTCACTTGACTATATAAAATAAGGCAGATGGTATTCGTGTTTAACTATATTTTTTTGGTTACATCTAAAAGTAGATCTCAGTTACTATATCAGTCGAGTTTGATGATATTTGTTGTGCATAGTTATGAGAATCAACGTATGAATTATATCTTGTATTGGATCGGACTTTCCCACGTTGTTCAAATCCTTGAATTATAGAAAATTTTAAATTGCATTTCATTCAAAGGAGTCATGTCAATAATTAATATCGGAGAGCTTGTTAAGGTGTATGGATATGCAGACTCTATTGGTGTGAGTTATCCTATGTTTCCTCCACTCACATATGGAGGGTCATCTCACATGGGTTAGATTTAGGGTTAGGTTTAGGGTTTGCTATTGAGTAGAGCACTAGGGTTACTCAAAGACCCTATATGTACCCTTTCACTTCTTATTTATGAGCATACCAAGACACTCCGTTGTCTTTTTCTCTCTACATGTGCAAGCTTTGTTCTGTTATGTAAGATTATTTAGTTGTTGATTGATTCTTCCTTGTGATTATGTTGAGCCATTACAATTCAATCAAAGCGCAACTTGATCGTGGTGCACAGCTTCGATATAATTTGTCAATTCTTTCATGGTATCGTAGAGTGAGATCGGGTAAACATGAATTTGTCATTTGAGTTGTGATTACTCTTGGTTTCATTTTTTTACTCGTGCAAGTTTCTCGATCATTATTTTCTGGTATTTCCTTGCTAACATATTTAAAAAGTTGCTCTTGGAAAGATTTCATTCTCATTGTGTTCTTCGTGTATGCGAGATCTTCTCGAGTTTTTCAGAGTTCTATAGCTAAATTTAGCTAGTTACGTTAAATTTAGCAAATCAGCGAAAATAGAGGTTGTTTCTTTTCTTTTTTTTTTTTTTTTTTTGAATTAAAAAAATTAGATCTCTGTTTTTTTTGTTTCTCGTGTTTTTGTATGGTGTTTTTGTAGAGAGATTCCGGTCAAAATTTCAGATATGAAGCCTCCTCCTCTCAAATTTTCTACCTCATTTCAGTTCATGTGGATATGTTTTTCACCGTGTGGTCATTTTAGTTTCTCCATGGTTTTTCCTGCGTGGCGTGGCCTTGTTTTCTTCTCTGTCGGGTTCCCTATACGAGCTTCTCCCTAAGTTTTTTTGGTGAGTTTCTTCAAACCCCGTGAGTCATGGCCATCCGGGTCTCATCCTCTATATTGTCTTCACTACTGGGCTTCATTCCCACTCCCACAAATCCTACCCCTCACTCCCGATCGCGTCCCTTGTCCCACGAGCTACTTTCCTATGACGTTCCCTACCTATCGTGGCTGCATTCCCTTCTTGCCGAGAGTTGTGTGCCTATTACCAACGGAAAATTGTAAGAAACAACCTGTTACACGAATGGTCCACACAGTCCGGCTGAGATCCACTCCAAACTAATCATGCAACCTCTTTTCTGGCACGTAAATCCTGAGTTGCGTGGGAGTTATCTTCGGGAATGGTAAGGACATTTATATTTTGATTTATTTCAATAACCATAAGATGTAAATTTCAAATGGTAAGCTTTTTTTTATGGTATGTTTTATTTTTTCTAACAATCGTAAGTTCTTTGAATTAATCTCTATTAAGAAAAATCCTTTTAATAGAAATTAGTTCATTTGATTTAATAGATCTTAGTAGATCTTTATAGATCTTTAGTTTTCAAATTTTTAGATTTATTTACATCAAATCAATATTTAATTAGGATTTTAATTAGATCTTAATAAGATTTTTAGTAATTAATTACATTTAATTATATTAAATCTATTTCTATTAATTACGATCACTACTTTTTTGATTAGTAAAGTATTTTAAAATTGTCTTTAAAAATAACATTAAATTGTCGGTTTTTTTTCCAAATAGCTCTAAAATTAGCTAAATCGGATGTTTCTAAATGATAATTTTTAGGCGTTATTGACGCTTTTTCACTAACCATGAGCTCAAGTGTGCAAAGTGACACTTTGACCTTTTTTTCCCTTCCGAGCGTTTTTCGACGTTCAAGACCTTTGAACTCCATCGAGTTCATCTAAACCATTGTTTTTTTCTTTTACCCTTATTATTGCTTGCGCACTAGTGAGCGCATTTACCATGATGCTGCAGCAAGGGGGTTTTCATTTTTGATGTGAGACATTTTTTCTCACAACCAAGATTGGCTTTCACCTCCTTCCTTGTTTTTGCTTGTGCTTGTTTACGGTGTCCTATTTGTGTTGCACTCCACGAAACACTTTTGTGGTATCCTCTCTTGCGCGTTATTATGCTAATTGTAAGAAAATTTACCAAGTGTTTCAAACCACATGCACGGACCCGATTGTAGTCAACGCACTAAACTATAAAGTGCCGAAAGCATGGGGTTGTTATTTTCCTAGGTTGTTGTGTTTCTTTTCTACATTTCTGCCTCTCTCTCTCTCACTATGGATGCACTTTCAATTCCTTTTCTTATGCTGTTAAAATTCTTCGAATGGAGATCGAAAATAATAATGAAACTAAGAATCAAAGGGTTATTCTCGCATCACCATGGGAACGAGACTAAACCAGATGATGAACCTAAAAATCTAAGTGGTTAAACCATAGTGATGAAGCTTTAGGTCTTCTTTGCATGTCTGCTTTCTCCCGACTTGCTCTTCCACATTAGGCGTCCAAAACACCTAAATTTGTGTGGAAAATGTTGGATGCGATGTTTGGATAATTAAATGATATGAGAGCGCATGAGTTGGAAAACTAACTACTAGGGTTAAATCCTAGTGACTTTGAAAACCTACAAGCTTTCTTCTCGAAATTTATCCACATTAGATTGTTGTTAAAAGGATGTCAAGTAGAGAAGAAAGATTCTCAACCGATCTTGTTGATTCTCTCTAAGCCAAGTCCCGAATATTCTGTCTTCATGTCAACTTTCGCACTACAAAATCTACTTTGGGCGATACTTGGACTATGCCCTCCTTTGACTCATTTTCATCCCAACTCATTTGAGAACAAGTAAAACTCATTCAAATCGGGTCTCTCAAGTCCAACTCACATGCCCTTGTAGCAAGTACTAGCAAGGAAAAGAAGACTCAAAAAGAAGAAAGAAACAAAGGATCAACCCAAGAAAGAAACCAAGACCAAACCTAAAAATGACACAAATACTTTGACTTGAGCCTAAGGCCTAGAAAAGCAAGCTTTTTGTTCCTATTGCAATAAGTATGGTCACGATGAGCACAACTATTTCTCGAAATGCAGATTGATCACTTATCTCATTTACTTGAGAAGAATAAAATAAGTGTTCCTGAATCCATAAAACAAAATGATCTGAAGGTCGAGTCTTCTACTGCAAAAGGTTCTAAAAATGATAAGAAGAAAGGAAAGGCCCTTATAGCCAAATCTACTCACATCGACGTGGATTATAGATTCTAGTACCTCGCACCACATGGGTTCTTCACATGTTGAGTTCTCCAATATCGAACCTTGTGGAATGTCCCAAATCACGATGGGTAATGACACGACAAGATCGGGCTTTACGGTAGTGGATCGGTAGAGATGGATGGGGGAACATTTAACCAAGTGTTGATTGTTCCTGATCTCTCTACCAATCTCCTATCATTTTACCAAATTACTCACCTTGGTGAAGGAATGCGAGTGGAATTTGATCCTAACTTAGTGATTATTCATGAAGTTAACGATGAAACTACAATGGCTGAGGGAAAGGCGGATCACCGTTCACTGTTATATACGTTTTCCCACTTTACTTCTGATTCTACGCCCATTTCCTTGCTCACTCATGCAAATGAGGTTAGTAAGCTATGGCATGAGCATTTCAGACATCTAAATTATCTCTACCTTGAACAATTGAGCCAAAATGAAATGGTCAACGAGTTACCCCGCATCAAGTTTTCTAAGGGTCTTTGTGATGGTTGTACCCTTGGAAAGCATCCTAAAAGCACTTTGAAAAAGAAAATCGTGGAGAGCTATGCATCCCTTGGATCTTGTTCACAACGATATTTCTAGTTCATTTCCTTCTCCTTCATTTACTAGAGCTCTTTATGTGCTAACTTTCATTGATGACTATTCGCGATATACTTGGGTATATTTTCTTAAGCTTAAGTTTGATGTTTTTGAACATTTTCAGGACTTTAAGGCTCTTGCTTGAATAACAGTGGAATGGTCTATCAAGGTTCTTCGAACCAATAATGGAGGTGAATATGTAAACAATAGGTTCAAGGATTTTTGTACTTTTGAAGGGATCTCCTTGCAGCATATAGTTTCTTATAGCCCTTCGCATAATCGAGTCAGCAGAAAGAAAGAACCGTACTCAAGGAGATGGCCACTTGTATGATTCACTCGAAGTCTCTTCCTCTATAGTATTGGGCTGAAGCAATGAATTGTGTAAATTAAATTCAGAACCGTGTTCCACACAAGGTAGTAAGAGGGATGACACCCTTTGAAGCCTAGTTTGGATGCAAGCCTGATGTTGAGCACCTTCGAGTCTTTGGATTCAAGGATATGGCTCGGATTCCCAAGAATAAATGTAAGGCCTTGGAACCACAATCCAAACCTTGTACCTTTGTAGGGTATCCTGATGGCGTGAAGGGATATCGATTGACGAATCCTACTTTTCATGAGTTGTATATTAAGAGAAGTGTTAAGTTTGATGAGTCTTCTTTGACTTCTACTTCTCCACCTATTGAGGTTCTTCATCTTGTTGATTCAGATTCTGACTCATCAAATGATGATGTTGTTGAGTGTGATCCTCTTCCTGATCCTCCCGACCATAAGACCTCTGAGTCTTCTTATTATAACAAAGAGTAATGATAATGACTATGTCCCTTCTCACTCAAGTGAAGAATCTTCTGACTCTGAGCCTGATCCTCCCGGTCGTCTTTGGGCTAGGAAAATTTTGCAAAGTGCTGGAGATTTAGTTGGAGATACTCCGGATACGAGATGTACTCACTCGATTTCGTTGGACCCCATTCTTTCTTCACCTCTACTTCGATCCACAGTCTTTCCAGGGGCTTCGGTATTTCGAGTGGAATTTTTCCATAGATGAGGAGTATTCCTTTCTCATGAAGAACGATACATGGGATCTCACCCCTCTTCTAAAAGGAAGAAAAATTGTTCGGTGTAAGTGGGTGTTCTGAACAAAGTATGGAGTAGATGGAGACGTCAAAAATTTTAAAG
Source organism: Taxus wallichiana var. yunnanensis (assembly GCA_018340775.1). Classification (NCBI taxonomy): domain Eukaryota; kingdom Viridiplantae; phylum Streptophyta; class Pinopsida; order Cupressales; family Taxaceae; genus Taxus; species Taxus wallichiana. The sequence continues at coordinate 111,608,721 of CM031233.1, forward strand.
TGTGATTAGTAGCTAAGGGTTTCTCCCGATATCTTGGGTTGATTATATCAAACCTATGCTTTGGTTGCGAATATGAATTCTATTCAACTGACCCTAGCCATTTCCGCAGCAAACAGATGGAAAGTCCATCAAATGGATGTTAAGAGTGCCTTCCTTCATGGTGACCTAGAGGAAGAGATCTATATGTAACAACCTCTGGGTTATGTCCAAGATCCCTCCCTCATTTGTAATTTAAAGAAGTCTCTTTATGGCCTCAAACAAGACCCTCAGGCTTGGTATGCCAAGATGGACTCCTTTTACTTACATCGTGGGTTTACTAGGTGTCACTCGATCCAGATATTTATATTCTATGGAAAGATGACTCCATACTCATTATTGTTCTCTATGTTGATGACTTGTTGATCACAGAAACTCTTCCTCTATTATTGATTCTGTGAAGATCGCCTTGGCCAAGAGGTTTTCCATGACTGACTTAGGTCTGCTTCATTACTTCCTTGGGATCCAGATTTCACAATCTGACTCAAGAATTTTGATTTCACAACCTAAGTATGCTCTTGATTTTCTAGCTCATTTTCAGATGTCCAATTGCAAGTCTTCTCCTACTCCTTTTATTTCTGGGGTTAAGTTGGTTTTAGATTGCTCTACTCCCTTGGTTGATGATACTCTTTATCGATAGTTGGTTGGGAGCTTGATTTACTTCACTCAAACTCTACTGGATTTATCGTATGTTATTGGGATCATGTCTAGATTCATGTAGAATCCACATGAGTTACATTAAAAAGTAGCTAAATGAATCCTTGATTATGTTCATGGCACTTATACCGATGGCATTAACTATCATGGAGAGGTAGATATTGACTTAGTTGGGTTCACAGATTCTCGATTGGGCTCGGTGACTTAGATCATCGGAGATCTACTTCCACGCTTTCTCTCTTGGTTTGGGTCCTATTAGTTGGTCTAGTAAGAAGCAGAATGTAATTGTGATATCATCTACAGAGGTAGAATACAGAGGAGTAGTTAATGCTGCCACAAAAGCTATTTGGCTACAGGGTATTCTGATAGATTTTGGCATCCACTTTCGATGGCCTACCATTATCTATTATGATAACATGAGCACTATCTCTATTTGTATAAATCCATTTCAACATCATTGGATGAAGCACATTGAGATCCATATTCACTTCATACGATATTTTATTCATGATGGTATCATCAACATTCAAGATATCTGCATGTGCTAATCGATTGTTGCAGATTTATTTACCAAGCCCTTCACTAAGATGAAGTTTCTTCACTTACGATCTCTTCTTGGGGTGAGGTCTTTTGCAGCTGCTCATCTTCTTCGAGATATGTAGTCCTTCTTTTCTTCTTCTTCTTCTAGGAAGATGTTGTTTGTATATGGGCACCTTATCAGGCATTTAGTTGTCAGGCCCCATTGACACATCTTTCTTAGTTGTTTAGGAGTGTCTTCTCTTTCATCCGACTCACTATTGTTGTTACCCTAGCTTCAATGAAGGGGGTGTTGGTGAAAGTTATCCTATGTATCCTCCACTCACATATGGATGGTCATCTCACATGGGTTAGATTTAGGGTTAGGTTTAGGATTTGCTATTGAGACATGCACTAGGGTTACTCAGCACCCTATATGTACCCTTTCACTTCTAATTTATGAGCATGCCAAGACACTCCGCTATCTTTCTCTACATGTCTAAGATTTGTTTTGTTATGCAAGATTATTAAGTTGTTGATCGATTCTTCCTTGTGATTACGTTGGATCCATTACGATTCAACCAGAGTGCAACTTGATTGTGGTGCACGCTTTTCGATATCATTCGTCCAACTCTTCTAGACTCATCACAGTAAATCTGGATCAGACATGTCCCCTTCCCATGAAATTCATTCTTCTCTCCATTGTTCGGTACTACGTGAGATATCATACACCATATCTCTTCGGTATATCAATAGTCTAAGAATTTGGTTTTGAATAGAACAATTGTGATGTTTTTTTCATAAACATGAGTTCTCTAAATGAATACACCTCTTGTACATGCTCACATCTCCTCGATTTGATGGATCCACTTTTGGCACCAATAACCCAGCGTATGTGTCATTTTTCATTCCATTCAAAGTGTCGTATAATGGTATTACTTGGGTATTTTTAAAGATATAGTTGTCTCCATATTAGTAGTTCAGTTTTGTTTATTATCTTCACTTAGAAAGTCTTTTAAGCTTCAAAGTTCATTCGGTAGTTTAGGTATTTCAATAGTAATAAACATTTGTCTTGTTCAAGGTTTTGTAGTTTATATAGTCTTCTTTTTCAATAACTCGGTGGTTATGTATGTGTTACCGAATAATACATAGATTTTTAGTATTATTTCATTTCGAATCTCGTTGTTGTACTATTCAAGTTGTAAACAAATTTATGTATCATTGTGTCAAAATAGTGTCTATAGTTAAAAGGATAAAAAAATTGAGTCATTTTTCATGTCATCGAAGTTGTAGTAGTCCAGTCAAAAGTGTCAGAAAATAAGTTTTAAATGTCAAAAAGAGTAAAATATTGTAAAAATAAATAAAAACTTGCCTCACGCATGCATTTTCGGTGTTACACTCGACGTCCAATTTTGGGATAATAGGATGAAAAATGTTGGAGTTCTAATAATATTTTTGATGACTTGAATAAGGAAAATATGCTTGGTTTCGGCAGCTCCACCCCTCGATCCCACCTCGTATCGCAACAGGAGCGCGCCTGAGGCACTACCCCAGATCTTACAAGGGGCATTGCCCGTTGACCCACAAGGCCGGCTGCCACCCCTGCACTCCTGCTTTGAAATTTCAAAACCAAAGTGAAGATTTTTGGGGAGATGCATCGACATAAGGTGGTGCAAATTTGAGCTCCATGGTCTAATCTGCTTTGAGTAAGTAAGAACAACATGGAGAACAGAGGCAATGGAGGCTGGAGGTCAATCAATGACCTCTCATCGAACTAACGATGGGGCCACATGAAGTTGTGGTGGTAGTGTGTGTGTGTTTTATTTTATTTCAGATCTGATTTTAGAGTTCCAGTTTGAATAAGTGAAATGTTCACATTGAGCGGGGAACTGAACATTCTCTCAATGTTTAATTTTCACGCTTTTCAATTTCTATTCAATAAACAAAGTGGTTCTTACATATTTTCTAAAGGAATGACATAGTGGATGACGAAAGCACAAAGGAAAAGTAACAACATGATATTTGGGTTGCTTTGGTTGTCTGTAAAACCCTCCTTTGTTTCAGGTTGTTGGTTGTCCTATAAAACAATCCTTTCGAGGTTGGTTTTCCTACAAAACCATCCAGAGATCATGAGCACGCATAGGCCATCACCTGCAGAAGGAAGTGTGATTATTTTTTCTATCTTGTAAACATTAGGAGAATGTATATTGGGAATCAATAATGTTAACAATAAGGACTGAATGTTACAAATATATTGTGACATTATTAATAAATTGTAATATTATTAATAATGATTTTATAGAACTCATATTAATAATATAGCTGTAATAGTTAGGTGAGTGTGAGATATTAATATCATATTTGTATGTATGTGAATTAATCTCACCATTAGCATAGGTATATGAGATGTGTTATCTCAATTCCCCCCCGCCCGGAAAAATTTATCAAACACGACCCTGCATAGGATGGTTCGAAAAGGGGCATATTCGTTGAATGAGCCTATGTTTTAAATCCAATAGTCAAGTTTTAGGCAAAGCTAAAAAATGGAGGAGCAGGTTTGGCTACAGAGGCAAATAGTGTCAAAGAAACTAGAGGGTCTCAGGAGAAAAGTGGGGAAAGGTTCAAAGTCTTCGGGCTTCACAAACGATTCAGAGCGGGCTCAAATTGGCTAAGTATGGGAGAAATAGCAGATATCGCCACATGTCTCAATGACGTATCTTCAAGGGTTGAGAACAAGGGTGGTTCCCCCAAACAAGAACAAAGTCTCCATGTTTCCCATACCCAAAAAGGGACAGATTCGGCCATTGAAAATTCCAAACGAGTGGAAAGAACCACGTGTCATCTCGGTACAATTTCAAAAGGAAGAGCCCAGGGTGGAGACTCAAATTAGTGCTAGCCCTCCACGTGGTCAGGGTCCAACAGAAGTCAAAGAGCAGCGGGCCCAAATCAGTTAATTATAAGAGTGTCAGTGGAAGGTGCCAAGTGTCTCAACAATGCACATTCAAAGGCACGGCCCATAAAGCAGAGACTCAAATGAGCGCGAGGCTTCCACATGTCTAGGGTTTTAAAAAGGTATCACCGAATCAACTAAGTATCATAGACTCACGAAAGGCATCACGTGTCATCTTGGCACATCTTTAAAGGTAAATCTAAAAGTGGTCCCCAAACGCGCGCCAGCTCTACACATGGCCATGCTTCAAGTCAAGGCAGGAAGGTAGATCATCGGAGGCAATTCAAACTTTTTGGCTCGAAAGGCGTAAAGTATAAAAATCAGCCACACCCCCACTGATGCCCAAAGAGCCACGTGTAAGGCCTAAATTGTGTGTGGGAAGGTGGGCCTGGGGAGGAATTTTTACCCAAATGTAAAGCACGCATCGGCAGGCCCGAAGATTATTTTTTGAAAAAATGAATTACGGGGTTGTGGGGATGCGGAGAATTTTTTTCCATTTCATTTTTTTAGTGCCAAAGGGTGCAAAGTAAATTTTGGGCTTGCGGACCCGTTCTGCTAACTGGTTTTCACCAATTTTTTATGGACCCAACTCAAACATTCAAATGGACATATCTTTTGATCCATTGTCTCGAAATCCAACAAATTTGGCACCATTGGAAAGGTCTCGACCTTGTCTCGTGCCATAAAAACCTGAAACTTTAACTTTGATGAGGCCAGGTGGGTGAGAATTGTGAAATGTATTCACACCATTAATATTTGATCTGATTGCTTCAACAACTAGATCAGATTTGATTTGATATGTTGTTCTTTATTCTTCGATACGTCGAGAAGACATAGAGCGACAGACTCGAGAAATTTTGGGTGGATTTGCAGGGGCATTGATGGCTAATAACTAAGCTCCAAAATCAAGTTTCCCACCTCTTTTCTTCTTCTCCTTTCATTGCATAAATAAAGGGAGAAGCTTGGCTCATTGTAAAGGGTTGGACATTTCTATTTTGTACCCTCCCTTCTTCCCTTGTCTACAAGTGAATTTGTGGAGTTTTCCGAACCTCCCATTCAAATTGTAATACAAAGTTTTTCCTCTTGGCTATTGTAATGTACTGTATCAACTCTGGAGCAATAATATATGTCTATGGATGATTCTCAACCCTCTCATGTGTTCATTTTTATCTTCGATATCTCATTGCAGTTTGGTTATCTATGCATGGTGGTTGTATTGCATTTCTATGGTCTGTGTTAGATTGCAAAATGAGTGTTTAACATTCCTTTGGTGCATCACCTTGTTAGCTTAGGTTTATTTTCTCGTATCTTCTCAACCCTATCTCCTTGGTAAGATAGAGTAGGTTTTAGAGTAGATCCTTTGCAATTTATTTGTGTGCACTTGAAAAGAGGAATAGGAACCGGCCTTAATCCAGAGAGCTCTCACGATTTCAAATTCCTACACTCTGAGAGATGCTCCATGTTATGTTATCACACTAAGAGTCTCAATCCATCAAGTTACAGACATTCAGGGGTGTTGTGATTTTTCACTAATAGTTTTAGCATGCCCAAAGGGGGAGAAATAGGTCTCCATTTTTACTATAACAAGATTGATGTGCACTTGTTGCAAGATTTTCTGCTTTTAAGAAGCTCTGAATTTGCACATCTGGTGACTCCAAAAGAGGTAGAATCCACTAGTTTCAATAGCCCAAATTTATCAAGTTCATGAGAAGAATACAAACAAAGTCAAGAACCAGAGAGGAGGGGTTATTCTTCTATCTACATTTATCCCCAGATAGATCAAGAAGGGGAAGAAGAGCCCAAAGGTCTCCATCTCCATCAAGCAGGACATTGTCAATTCCTCCACTTAGTAAACCCTTTTTTCAATTGACTAGAGTTCTCCGACCAATCAGGATGGTACAACCCAAGCCCTATGTTAATTTCACTTTGCAATGACCCACTAGCTCTCAATGCACAAAATCTAGTTTTAGTTGCCACATTGAAGAGCATTCCATATTTCACTGGAGATATCCAGACTACTCCTGGTGATCACATTCAAGACATTGCAAATGCCTATACAATTCATGAGATTGTTGAAATGGATGTTTCTATTAAGTTATTGGCATCCTCCTTTAGAGGGAAATCTTCACAATGGTTTAGGAGTCTGACAACAGGCTCTATTTGGAATTGGGACCATCTGTGTACAGCTCTTCATAATCAATTTCGAAAGAAGGGAGATAATCTATCCTTGTTGGAGAATCTGACAACCATCAACAAGGATCCTAATGAGGAGCTGACATATTTCAACTTCAGATTTCAAAGGACATGGGATAGGAATCCATTATCCATGAGGCCCACAGATGAAGGTGCTTTCTTATAATTTCATAGAGCTTTAAATTCTAATATTGCCTCAATGATTCAATCAATGGGAGGCACAACCTTACCCGCAGCCTATAACATTTCCATTAGAGCTGAATTTTTTTTAATTCATGTTGGTAAACATGCTCCTAGGCTAGTCTGTCCCTCTCGTATCTAGAACTAGGAGCTCCAAGCACTAGTCAAATACCCACATTAGCTCCCATACCTACTATAAGGAATCAGAGTTCAGCCAAAGATTCCACCTCATCTTTTAACACTTCAAAAGAGCTAAAAGAGGTTATGAAACAACTACAAAACCTAGGTAATGAGCTAGTGACTATCAAAATGTAGGAATATCAGTGTTCTAGGCCGTATCAACCTCAAACTCAGTATCAGACTAGACCCCCACATCAGAAAAATAGACAACCAGCTCAGGTTGCAAGTCAAAACCAAAACCAAGGACAACCTCAAGCTACTAATCCATTCTGACCATATGATCCAAACACAGCTTCAACATCAAGGGCCATGGTTCCAAAACAAAACAATATGGCACAAGAATATGATTGGTGTTTCCCATGCAATCAACCCCACAACTAGTCAATGTGTTTCAATGGTGCACTAAACAAGGGCTTGATGGTACAAAACATTTTTATGTCCCAAGAGCCCATTCAAGGGAAAATCAACAAAAAAAACCCGAAAGAGGAACCTCCAGTGATACTATGCTTGTCAATTGACAAGATGAAGACTTATGTGGTGATAACCAAGCCCCTTCTCAAAGTGTGACTACCAATACATGGTCCAAGAAAAGGAATATTTCAGAAGGAAAATCATGAAACTCAGGTAATCCTCAACCTTCTATTATTTCATAAGGTATTAGCACTCAAAGTGCAACTCCCAATATGCATAGTCAACCCAAGCCACCTTCCAGACCCACTCAGGCACCAGTTGTAATGACCCATGTACAAGAGAAAAATGTACCAAGAAAGGGGCAGCAAAAAGATAGCTCATCCCCATTTAACATCATTGAGCAGATGAAGAAGAAAAATGTAAACCTCTCAATGTGGGAGTCATTAGCCATCCCAGACAAAGAGGCCTATTGCAGTCATATGGCCAATTGGTCAACTTCAAATCAGCCCCCCAACTAGCAAGAGAAAGTGCTTACCAATGTGGCTCAGCCCAAAGGAAACCATGGAGGAAAACAAGGTAAGAATATGAAGCCCCCTCCGTTCTATGTTTCATTGATCATTGGAGACAAGATAGTGCATAATTGCATGATTGATTTGGGGGCAAGTAGCTCTGTAATGCCAAAACAAATAGTTGATCGGTTGGGTCTCCAATACAAAGTCATCTCCAAGGGCGTAGTGTAATTGGATGGGACAATAGTAACAACAGTTGGAGTCATCAAGGATTTGACCCTCACATTGCACGCATACCCCAATGTGACTGTATTGCAAAACATATCATTCATAGACTTGCCACCACATTTTGCATTGTGTCTCACAACGGACTTCACCGCTAAAATTGAAGGCTATTTGTCTCGTTGATTGGTTGCAAATGCTTTTTAGAATAAGTTATGGAGCTAAGGCCATGATTAGATCTGAGCCCATCACAAATTTTTATATTGAGCCTCATATCCCTAGCCCAATCAATGTGAACTGCTCATCCTTTGATTAGGAAGACCTCCCAAGAACTTATGAAGCCAATACCAAGGTTGGGTGTATTCCAGACTTGACCCTCGACAAATGGGTGAACAAGAGGCATGATTTTGACCCTATAAGGAGATGGAGGAATCTAAGCTAGGATTCTACTATTTGCATGAGGAGAATCATCCTCTTCCTGACATCATTAAACCAAACCACAAAGATGATAATGAGGTATGGTAGTTATTCTTTGATGGCTCAAGAAGTAGACAAGGAGCTAGAGGAGGAGCTATGATTGTTTCACCCCAAGGTACAAAATATTACTCATCCTTCTGTTTCCAATTTTCTTTCTCGAACAACATAGTAGAGTATGAAGCTTTTATCCATGGACTGCATTGGGAAAGAAAAAGAGGGATCAAAACTTGCAAGTATTTGGCGACAATGAGCAAGTTGTGAATCAAGTCTAAGGACAAAATTCTACCAAGAACGATCTATTAAGGAACTATAAGAACACGGTATGGGATCTCATCAAGGATTTCAAAGCATTCGACATCAATTCCATCCCAAGAAATAACAATGAGGCAGATTTACAGACCGGTAGTGATTGGGGTAGCATTTGATGTTGTAGAGAGTATCAAGAGTGATAATTCTCAACCCCATATTAAAGTGGTTGTAAGACCAACTGTCCCAGATAACAACACAAGTTGGCACATCTTCGAGAATGATCAACAAATTGTCAACTTTCTACAAGAAGAGGATGAGTTCTCGTCTAGAAACCAAGACAAACTGGAACAATGTTATAGTGACCAAGTGGTGCAAATGAGAACCAAAAATTACCAAAGGGTCTTATAACTTTGGAGTCATTCTTCAACCCAAATAATCAATTCTAAAATGAGAAGGAAAATATTCAGGTGAAGGGTGAAGATTCAGAGCCCATTTCTATAAACGAAGGCAAAATGATGTGAATCGGAAAGGTAAGTACACAATAAGAAAAATCTGAATTCATTCAAGTTTTTCAAGAATTCCCAGATGTCTTTGCCTAGACTTACTTAAAAAATTAAGAGGTTTCAACCCAAATTTGGCACAACATACTATCGAGTGGATCTATAATCTAATACTTTTAGACAAAAAAAAGGTCGAGTAAACCCTCACATTGAGCCTCTCATGAGAAAATAGTTGAACAATCTAATTAAGGCCAGCATCATTCTCCCTTTTAAGCACTCAAGTTGGGTTATAAACTTGGTTCTTGTGAGGAAAAGAAATGGATAAATTAGACTATATGGACTTTCATGATCTAAATAGAGAATCACTCTGGATCATTATCCACTTTAATCAATGGAATAGATCTTATAGTTGTAGCTAGCTCGAGACGGTTTCATTGCTAGATGGATACTCGTGCTATAATCCGATAATGGTGAAAGAGGAAGATCAATTCAAGAAAGCCTTCACCACCAAATCAGGTACATATGCTTATATGAAGATTCCATTTGGGTATGTCAAATGTCAAAGAAACATTTCAGGGAGCTATGGACATGGCTTTCAAAGGATTAATAAACAATATAGTTCTAGTGTATCTAGATGATATCACCGTCTTCTCAAATAATGTTGTAGACCATCTATTCCACCTTAGACAGGTATTTGAGAGGTGTAGAAGGTTCAAAGTGTCATTAAACCCAAATAATTTTGTATTCTTGGCACATGAGGGGAAATTATTAGGCTGCATTGTCTCAAGAGAAGGGTTAACAATTTATCCTGAAAGGGTTGAAGCCATCCGGACACTTCCATTGCCACAACACAAAAAGTATCTCCAAAGATTCTTGGGGAGATTAAACTTTGTTCACATGTTTGTGCCTAATTTTTCCACTCTTGTAAAGCCTTTAGCAATGATTTTGAAGAAGATTCTTGCATTCAAATGGACAGCAGAAGGAAAAGAGATTTTGAGGCAATATTAAAGGCCCCAACACTTGTTAACCCGAATTTTCGAGAGGAATTCATGCTATATGATTTTGGAGGGTCCAGACACAATATTAGCTATCTTGGTTCAACCTAACAAGGAAGGTTCAGAACAGCCCATAGCCTTCTTCATCGTAGCTTGGAGGATTACAAGGTAAATTACTCTTTCATTGAGAAGCATGTCCTTGTTGTCATTAGGAGTTTGAAGAAGTTCAGACACTTATTCTTGAACAATAAGATTCAACTTCTAGTATCTCATGTTGGTGTCAAGGATTTTCTCCTGAACAAAGACTTGAATGAGAAGAGATTTGGTTGGATCACTCGTGTAATGGAGTATGACATTGAGATCAAAGTGACCAAACTGGTTCGTGGCAAGGGTCTTTGTGAGCAGCTTTCTTCCAAGTAACAATTTGCGTTAGTGGATGAAGAAGAGGCTATCTTATTACTACATAATGATCAAGAGTAGCCAGCTAATAATGCACCTATTCCATGTTAGACCCATGCCTTGGTGCATATTCTCCAAACAGGTTTGTCCCCTCAAGAATGGAACAAAGCAAAAAGGAGATACTTTAGACTATAAGCCATTCCATATGTTCTTATCAATGGACTCTTGTTCGAAAGGGATATTAAAAGTGTCCTATTGAGGTACATTAGAACATGCCAATTTGAGAGGGTATTGCATGAGTTCCATGATGGAGAAGTAGGAGGCAAATTTTCTCCTCGAGTAATGTACCTCTCAAAATCATGAAAGATGGTTATTATTGGCCTACAATGTTTTGGGATTTCTACTCATGGATCAAGAAGTGCAAGAAGTGTGCATTATTCAAAGGGAAGGAAAAATTACAGCCCTTCCCCTTCATCCAATTTTAGTGGATAAACCATTCATGCAATGGGGACTAGACTTCATTGGAGTGATTAACCCAAATTCAAGTGAAGGCCATAAGTGGATACTTACAACAACAGACTATTTCACCAAGTGGACTGAAGCAGTGGCACTTAAGGAGGTAAATAAAAGCAACATCTTGGATTTCTATGAAGGGATAGCCACTAGGTTTGGAGTCCCCGCACCCAACTATTATATCATATAATGCATTGGCATTCCTTGGTACAAGGATTACTTGATGGGCTGTCAAAATGGTTTATACCTCGATTTCATCAAACTATTACCCTCAAGGTAATGGCCAAGTAGAGTCCACAAACAAGAACCTATTAAGGATTATCAGAAGGACTCTCGATGAAAATCAAAGAACTTGGCATACAAATCTCAAATCAACTCTATGGGTTGATAGGATCACATAGAAAATGTCCACAGGAAGCTCCCCATGCAAGCTTATATACGGAAAAGAGGTAGTATATCCCATATCATTAGAGCTTCCCGCTTTGGATCTCATGAAACAATTGGAACTAGCCGATTTCGAACCTATGGAAATCATGTATGCAAATCTAATGGAACTAGGAGAGGCAAGAGAGCATGTAATACAAATCATGGAGAAAGATCAAGCATTGATCAAGAAGAGCTTTGATAAGAAATAAAGAACAAGGACCTTTCAAGAGGGGGACTTAGTTCTAAAATGGGATGTCGATCGAGTAAAACCAGGAAAGCATTCCAAATTTGATGCCATTTGGAGTGGCCCCTACATGGTCACAAGATGTACAAGTAGCAATGCCTTCCACCGGGTAAGCTAGATGGTGAAGAATTCTAGATTCTAGTCAATGGGATCTACATCAAACACTCTACTAAAAAGGAAAATTCTGGCCTTGTAAATATTTTCCTAGGTTTTCAATTTCCGTAAGTGCGTATGGACATTTTCTTGTTGTATCATATGTTTTATTTCCATAAGTGTTGTGGCAAATGTTTTTTGTTGCTCCAGGTTTTCATCATTATACAGTTCGATGTATCTCCAGGTGAATGTGCTAGGCCCTTCAGCATTTACAATAGGGAGACCCGTGGTCACCATGATAATTGCTAATTTTAAAATAAAAGAAATACAGAGAAACTAAAATAGGCTCTTAGAGGATCCATTTCTAGAATAGCGGGGCAGGTTCCAGGTCGCCAAGTGCAAACATCAGATTCAAGCTTCAAATAACAAGACCAGTATCAGGCCACCACCCATAACTCCATCCCCAATAGATACAAAAAGGCAGTGATCTCTTCAACTAGCGAGAAAATTTCCTCATGAGTCGCCAAATTGTTATCTCAATTTTTCCCACGAAAAAAGTGATAAAACACGACCCTGCACAGTAAGGTTCAAAAAGTGGTGTTTCTATCAAACGATCCTACATTTCAAATCCGACCATGTTAGGTTGCAGGCGGGGCCGGAAAATGGAGGAGCAGGGTTAGCTATGGAGGAAAACAGTGTCAAAGAAACTAGAGGGTCTTAGGAGCAAAGTGGGGAAAGGTTCAAAGTCTTCGGGCTTCATAAACGATTCAGAGCGGGCTCAAATTGGATAAGTATGGGAGAGATGGTGAAATCTGCCATGTGTCTCAACATCGCACCTTCAAGGGTCGAGGCCAAGGGTGGTTCCCCCAAACAAGCACAAATTCTCCATGTGTCCTAGGCCCAAAAAGGGACAGATCCGGCCATTGAAAAGTCCAACTGAGTGGAAATAACCATGTGTTAACTCGGTGAAATTTCGAAAGGAAGAGCCTAGGGCGGAGACTCAAACTAGTGCAAAACCTCGACATGGTCATGGTCCAACAGAAGTAAAAGATTTTGGGCCCAAATCAGTTAAATATAACAGATTTCGGAGGAAGGTTCCAAGTGTCACAACAAATCACATTCAAAGGCGTGGCCCAAAGCGGAGACTCAAATGAGTGCAAGGCTTCCACATGTCTTGGGTTTGAAAATGGCATCGTCCTGAATTGGCTAAGTATTGCGAGAATCGTGGAAGGCGCCATGTGTTAGCTTGAAAAATATTTAAAGGTAAATCCAAAAGTGGTTCCCAAATGCGCGCGCACTCTACATGCGGTTATGCTTCAAGTCAAGGTAAGAAGGCAGGTCATTGGAGGCAATTCAAACATTTTGGCTCGAAAGGCATAAAGTATAAAAATGAGCCGCATCCCCGCTAATGCCCAAAGAGCCACATGTTAGGCATAAATTATGTGTGAGAAGATGGGACCTGGGAGGAATTTTTACCCAAATGGAAAATGTGATACCGACAGGCCCAAAGATTGTCTTTCGACAAAATGAATCATGGGGTTGTGGGGCAATTTTTTTGTGCCAAAGGGCACAAAGTAAATTTCAGCCAGCGGACTGTTTTTGCTAATTTGTTGTTTCCATTTTTGTATGGATCTGACTCAAACATTCAAATGGACATATCTTTCGATCTAGTGCTCGAAATTCAACAAATTTGGCACCATTAGAAAGGTCTCAACCTTGCATGCCATGGAAACCTGAAACTTTAATTTTGACAAGGTTAGGTGGGTGAGAATTGGGAAAATGTATTCATGCCATTAATATGTGATCCGATTGCTTCAACAACCAGATCAGATTTGATTTGATCTGTCATTCTTCCTTCTTCAACACACCGAGCAGACATAGAGCGGAAGACTCAATAGATTGTGGCCAGATTTGCAGGGGAATTGATGGCCAGATGAGCTCCAAAATCGAGTTTCCCTCCTCTTTTCTTCTTCTCCCTTCACTACATCTATAAAAGGAGAAGTTTAGCTCATTGTAAAGGGTTGGAAATTTCTATTTTGCACCTTCCCTTCTTCCCTTGTCTGTAAGTGAATTTGTGGAGTTTTCTAAACCTCCCATTCAAGTTGTAATACAAAGTTTTGCCTCTTGGCTACTATAATGTACTGTATTAACTCTGGAGAAATAATATATGTTTGTGGATGATTCTCAACCCTCTCATGTGTTCATTGTTGTCTTCTGATCTCTCATTGTATTTTGGTTATCTATTCATGGTGGTTGTATTACATTTCTATTGCATGTGTTAGATTGCAAAAAAAGTGTTTAACATTCATTTCATGAATCACCTTGTTAGCTTAGGTTTACTTTCTCGTATCTTCTCAACCATGTCTCCTTGGTATGATAGAGTAGGTTTTAGAGTAGATCCTTTGCAATTTATTTGTGTGTACCTGAACATAGGAATAGGAATCGACCTTCATCCAATAGCTCTCTCAATCCCAAAGTCCCAAACTTTGAGAGATGCTCAATGTTATGCTATCACACTAAGAGTCTCAACCCATCAAGTTACAGACACGCAGGGGTGATGTGATTTTGCACTAACGAGATGATAGAGAGATATGTGGGATAGGTGAGAGATTTTAGTAGTGGTTGAGAGATATAGGGGATTGGTTATTGATGTTGACTCCTTGGATAAAGGATATAATCTTCTTATATGATGTAATATTTATCAGTGAATAAATCATCCCGAATGAATTAAAATTTCTATATTATTGTTATTCGGTGTTTTTTTATTATAGTTCAGTTTTTACCAGGATTTTCCTTCATTTCCTACTCTCTTTCTTTCCCTATCTCCTACAAGTGTTAGGATAGGTTTACTTAGGTGTTTTTATTGCATTAGGAGTAGTTTAGTAGTAGGATTAGAAAGATAAATATGGTCTTCTCAAGAGATATATCCCATTCAAGGTCCCAAACTTTAGGATAACTCCATATAACCCAATCACACCAAATGCCTATGTAAAATGCTATCATTTATGGGTGTGACGTGATTCGACAAATTAGAAAATACTATTATACATCGACCCACATTTGTTAAAACATATTTTTATCTATAATTGTTATCTAAATTTTTCCCCCGGAAAAATTGATCAAACACGACCCTATGCATGTGAAAATTGAAGGGTCAGTTCATTCACGCGAGATCACATTCAAATCCAATAGTCAAGGGGATAGGTGGGCTCTAAAATTGAGGAGTAGGGTCAGTGAAGGATCAAACAACAACAAAGGATGCCAGAGGATCTCAAGAGGAAAACGGGGAAAGGGCTCAAAGTTTTTAGACTTCGCATACGATTCAAAGCGGGCCCAAATTGGTTAAGTATAAAATACCGGAAAAATCCTCCATGTGTCTCAATGGTGCACCTTCAAGGGTCAAAGCCAAGGGGGGTTCCCTAAACAAGCGTGGAGCTTCCACGTGTCCCATAACCCTATGAGGTAGTGTTCACTCGAGGCCTTAACTTGACTAATTATAAGAGGGTCGATGGAAGCCTCCACATGCCTCATCGACACAATTCCAAGGGAAAAATAAAAAGTGGAGCCAAATGAGCATCAACCCTCCATGTAGTCAGAGCCTCAAAAGGTTAAATCAGCCATTAAAAATTCTAAGGCTAGCGGAAAGAACCACATGGCTCAACGGTGCACTTTCAAAGGTAAATCGAAAAGGCCAGTCCTAAACAAGCATAGGCCCTCCATGTGTCCTAGTTCCAAAAAGTGGTAGAGCTAACCATTTAATCGACTAATTATAAAGAACCAGATGGAAGTATCTAGGTCTCTCATCGCACAAATTCAAAGGCGTGACCCAAATAAGAGACTCAAATGAGTGCAATACTTCAATGTGTCTCGTGTTTGGGAAAGGCATCGGCCTGAATTGGCTAAGTATCGCAGACTCATGGAAGGTGCCACGTGTCATCTCGACATATCTTCAAAGGTAAATCTAAAAGCAGGTCTCCCAAACTAGTGTTGGCCTTCCATGTGTCCTAGGTCTGAAAAGGGATAGAGTCGACAGTTGAAAATTCAAGATGGGGAGAGTCAGCGGAGGGTGCCACGTGCCTCAATGGTGCAAATTCAAAAGGGGGCGGCCTAAGGGCTAGTCTCAAGCGAGCACAAAGCTTCCATATGTCCAAAATTCAAAAAAGGGGATAGATTCGGCCGCTTAAATTGACTAAGTATGGAAGGGACGATGGAGGCCTCCATGTGTCATCTCTGCGCAAATTCAAAAGGTAAAGTCTGGAAGCAGGTCCCAAATGCGCGCTAGCCCTCCATGTGTCCCGGGTCAGACATATGGCCCCGCCAAACAAAAGGGACTTAGCCAAACACAAAGAAACAAAGAAAAGCCACGGAAGGAGCCACATGTCTCTTTGGTGCAACTTCAAAAGCAAAATCTAAAAGTGGTCCCCAAACACACACCAGCTCTACATGTGGCCATGTTTCAAGTCAAAGTGGGAAGGCATGTCTTGTGAAGCGCTTTGAAAATTTTGGATTTTTTTTTTGAAAAGGCATAAAGTTTAAAAGTAAGCCGCACCTCGTCGATGCCCAGAGAGGCCATGTGTCAGGCCTAAATTACATGTGGGTAGGCAGGCCTTGGAGGGATTAAAGCCAAAAGCGGGCCAGTGGGCTTGGGGGAGACTTTTCACCCAAATGGAAAATGCAAATTGGTGCAAATCAAGATGACTTTTGGGAAAAAGAGGATTGTGGGATTACAAGGTTGTGGGGCATTTTGTGCACTTTTGTATATTTTTGCAAAAGGTGCAAAGTGAATTTTGGGCTCGCGGACCCGTTTTACAAAATAAGTTTTTTGCCATTTCTATACGGATTCGATTCAAGTATTCAAATGGGCATATCTTTCGATCCAGTGCTCGAAATTCAACAAATTTTGTACCATTAGAAAGGTCTCGACCTCGTCTATGCCATGGAAACCTGAAACTTTAATTTTGATGAGGTTGGGAGGGTGAAAAATAAGAAAACTTCTTCATGTCATTAATATATGATCTGATTGCTTCAACAACCAGATCAGATTTGATTTGATCCACCATTCTTCCTTCTTCGACATGCCAAATAGACATAGAGAGGTGGACTTGATAGATTGTGGGTGGATTTGCAGGGGCATTGATGGCGGTAGCTAAGCTCCAAATCAGGTTTCCCACCTCTTTTCTTCTCCTCTCTTCGTTGCATCTATAAAGGTAAGAGCTTGGCTCATTGTAAAGGGTTAGACATTTTGGTTTTGCACCCTCCCTTCTTCTCTAGTCTGTAGATAAATTCATGGATTTCAAACCTTCTATTAAGACTATAATGCAAGTTTTTTTTTCCTCTTGGCCATTGTAATGTTCTATATCAATTTGTGAAGTAATAATACATGTCTATGGATGATTTCAACCCTCTCTTCTGCTCATTTCTTTTATCTAATATTTCATTGCAATATTGCTTATCCATTCTTGGTGGTTGTATTACATTTTAATGGTCTGTGTTCGATAGAAAATATGGTGGTTATAATTCCTTTGGTGCATCACCTCTATTAGTTTAGATTTAATTTCTTGCATCTTCTTAACCCTGTCTCCTTGGCAAGTTAGAATACATTTTAGAATAGATCCTCTTCAAATTTTATGTGTGCACCAAAACAAAGGAATAGGAACCAACCTTCATCAACATATCTCTCTTGATTTTGAAGTCCCACACTTTGAGAGATGCTCCATGTTGTGCAATCACATTGAGAGTCTCAACCCATCTAGTTTTAGACATTCAAGGCTGTTGTGATTTTGCACTAACAATAATATTTCTCATAGTACATTCATTGTAATATTTTTGTCTCATAGAACATTGGTTTATACATTTCCCATGGATAATTTATTGATACATACTTTCTAAATGTTCGATAAAAACTATATGAAATTGTGTTATGTCTAATTATATGTGTAATTACATGTTACTCTTATTATTCACTATTTTTTCTTATATATTGATTTCTATGGATTATTGTTTATGCTAATATATACCTACCCATGATTGGATATTTGGTAGATATTTCATGACCAAATAGTGTGGGAAATCAACTAGAGGAGAAACTAAAATATTTTAATTTTATGCATTCATAAATTTTTCATGTTGTGATAATTAAGATAACTATCCTTAACCATGTATTGAAAAGTAGATTTAGTGAGGCCGCATATATTCCAAGATTATACATTCATTGGGGAACATTGAGTTACATGTATTCCTTTTCATCTATATCTTTAAGGGAAGAAAACTTATTATCTTATTAATATTTTGTATTATTGAGTAGAATGAAATACAACACTTGGAAAGCATACTCTCTTCATTATGGAGGGATGCAATTTGAGAGAGGAAGAGGATGTTTGTCAATTCAAGCATAAAAACATTTTCTCTAAATATTTCATCCCTAAAATATTTTTTTGGATAGGTGTATTGGCAATGTTTGGATGAGAAGGCATAAAGGAATATGTTTCTTGTGGGAGAAGAAAGAAATTGTGGAACATTGATAGAGGATGATAAAATTGGATTCGATGTGGCGAAGAAGCTAGCTCCACAAGCTCAAAGGGTTGTAAGTGAATGTTGGAGGTCAAGTGGCACAAGGAGAAAAAAAAATTAGTGACTATGGTCCCACAATCATTATAATAGTAGGGAGCTTAGGATTTTCCCAAGATATTTTCCTATGTGGCTTGATGAGTTATAGCCATTAAATGTAATTCATGAATCATATGTTCTAAATCTTGGCATCGCTTATAGGCATTTAGAATGTTTATTTAAAGAACATTCTTATGGAATTGAGAGTCCCCAATCTCGATGTATATGGTTTTATTGACGTCTTTAATGGGCATATTTCGCCAAGACAATTTTTTTGGGTGTGTTAGGTAGATCTTAGGTTTCTCGAGGAAAATGACATGGCGTTTGAGATTCATGATTTTTTATTTAAAAACCAAAATGGGTAGAGGCGGAGAAGGAATTATATCAATAATGAAAATTTCAGCTTCAATTTGTAAGAAACTTGGAAATCTCAAGTCAAGTGGGAGAAGACAACAAAATTGTTTCAAATAAACCATATGCCATGATAGATAATGGCCTTGTAATATTCAACATCATTAAATCATAATAGGAAAGGACCTTTGGTTAGTTTTGAGTCGCATCCAACTTGATATTATTGGGATACTATTGGTTATTCATCCACTATTCGAGCATGATTTTCTAGGCAACTCAACCATAAAACTGCACAATAAAGGATGAAAGATTCAAACCATTTTCATGCCTTTTCAAATTCAATAATATCCATAACAAAATCACATATAGGGTTTTTAGGTCATAACAAATAATTTGTGACAATATTTCCTTACCTTATTCGTGGCCATGATTTTTAGAGATCCTTCGGCATTACCAACATCAAATGATACATGATCCCAAGATATACTCATTAATAAAGGATTGAAAACAACCATAGAAATGAAGTGGTGGACTGACTCAACACATAAAATGTAGTGAACTATTGAGATATCCTCTCTAAATTTCTTGTGAATTGTTTTTATGAGATTATTACCATATGTGTACAATAAGGTAAAATATTTTTTAATATACAAATCATTAACTAGTTAGGGCATAATTTCCAAAGTGCAAGAAAAAATCCACTTCTGAAAATTTCCTATCATATAAAAAAAATTTAATGCAAATTTCTTATGTAAGAATTCATGCTTGAGACTAGATGTGAACTATTGAATAGAACCATCCTTAAACATAGGATGATTAAATGACACAGAAAGACATGATTAGTTCAAGATATGGCTTAATAAGAGTAACATTTGGAAGGATAAATTTATTGGTAGCGATTAATGACAGTTTGATTTTTATTAATGGTAAAGGGTTTTTTGATGGGGTCCTACCAAGGAAAAAAAATTGGTCAAAACCCGGATCAAGCATTGAGCACAAAAATAAAGAAGCACAATGCCCAGTAGAGTACTACAAAAAAAAGAGTCACAATCGATATTTGGCAAAAGCAATAGCAAAAAGGAACAACTTGATAACAAAGAAAGATACAAATTCTCTACGAGGTACGAGAATTTATTGTGAGTATATTGCTTCTTGTTATGAACCTTTTTCCACCCATCAAAAACTTATGCTATATGAAGAAAAATTTCAATGTCGTCAATCGACTAATATGTTCTTTTCACAAAAAGAGAGGAAGGATTCTTCTTTTACGCTTCATGCATATGTGGTTTAGGATTTTTGATCTTATGAGTTTTATCATTGTGACCCCTTAAGGCTCACTTTGAAATAATGGGTTGGGGGTCTCAATTACCATCTCAATACTATCATCCTATGAGGATCTCCTTTCCGAGTAGGAAATGATGGATGGAGAACCACATTAGAGGGGGAACACATCTTATAATGATCGGGTAGATAGTATTTCCACAAAGAGGGTTTAGAACTATTGTTCTTAGGTAATTCATAATCAGCAATCAAGTGCCTAGTTTTAAATCATCTATGGCACTAAAAAGGCAAACCTTGAAAGTCATCCTTTTGAACCCAAGTTTTATTACCTATCAAAAGGTTGATCTTAGGGGGAATGTCTTGAGTGAGGTCCATGTCTATTAGTGAATGAGAAAATGTAGTATGGGAGTGTTGAGAAATATTTTCACAAGATTTAACGAATCCTGTAACCTATTAGTTATGGCTTCAAAGAAATGTTTATTTCGAGTATGGAAGGTTGATTACTTATGAGACATACTACCTTATAAACACCAACATATAATTTAGTAACATTAAAAAACCCAAGAATGTTTGTGAGGTTATTAAAATGAATTATGCTCGAAAATTGGTAGAGTACAAGAATTAAACAAAGGGGGAAAAGGATTTGGTGTCTATAAATGTTACGAATTTTCACTAGTCTTTATGTAACAAAATATAAATCTAGAGAATAAATCCATATACTCCCAAAATTAAAGGACATTGAGGCTATCACTATTCACTGCTATGCCCCATATTAGTGAGAAAAGGTATCACACATTTCTGGAATGTATTTAACTATGTAAAATCTGGAAAATTATTAAGATATAATAAGTTTGAACAACTTAAACAATAGGTATATTAACTTTGAAAAGTGTTAATATTTGACAAGCTTAAAAATATGTATATTTACATTGTGCAAGCATAAATTTACACATTAGTTATTTTTTTTAATATTTTCTATGTTTCGAAAGGTAAACTCAACGAAATAAATGTCCTTAAGGAATGTAACTTAGGATACCTAGTTAGTCAAAATTTAGTAATAACCTTCCTCTAATATTGAATTACTCCTAGATTGCTTCTAACTTTAGTTACATTA
This sequence comes from Taxus wallichiana var. yunnanensis, assembly GCA_018340775.1. Taxonomy (NCBI): domain Eukaryota; kingdom Viridiplantae; phylum Streptophyta; class Pinopsida; order Cupressales; family Taxaceae; genus Taxus; species Taxus wallichiana. The sequence goes on from CM031233.1 coordinate 111,629,823, forward strand.
GTAGGTTTGGGTCATTTCACAATCACTTTAACTTTACACATATCAATTTTCATTTCACCACCCATGTAACATATCCTACACAAACCGAAGATGTTTTACCAAATTCACATTTTCAAATATTCGAGTATAGTTTCTCCCTTTGCAATTTTTCCAAGACTTTCTTAATATGTTCATTATCATATTCCAAAATTTTACTAAAGATCAAAATATCATATAAGTATAAAATAAGAAAATCTTCAATGAATGGTAAAAACATAGTTCAAAACTTGTATGAAGGTGGTGGATGCATTGCAAATAACAAAAGGCATAACAAGCCACTCAAACACACCTTAGTTTTTAAACTAGTTTTCCAAGTATTACCATCACTCATCCTTCCCTAGTGATAACCACTTCTCAAGTCTAGCTTAGTGAAATAACTAACATTTATAACATGATCTAAGAAATCATCCATACTAGGAAACATAGGGTAGCATATTTTCATTGTTATCTTGTTAAGAACTCAATAATCCACACACATCCACCAAGTTCCATCTTTGTTTGGAACTAATAAAATAGGTAAACCACGTGGAGAAGTGAATGACAAAATGAACCCTTTGTTGAGAAACTCCAAAAATTTCTTCTTGATCTCTTTATTTTCAACCATGGAAAACTTACACTTGCTAATGTTTGGAAGAGGTGGATATTATTATAGATGAATCTCATGTTGTATTTATATTTTATCGGTAGTTCATGTGGCTCCTAAAAACATAATGATAGTTGAAAAACATATTCACTATTTCATTCTTATGTTTAGGATCACAACCTTCCAAATTTTGGGTTTTATCATCATCCTTAGCTTTAATAAATATGAGCACAAAATTCTTGCTTACATTGATAAGTTGTTTTATTTTTCCAAGGGACACAAGTGATAAGTTTAATTTTATCAAATGAGATCTACAAAGCATATTCAATCTCATCGTTAATAAGAAAATACTTATTCTCTTCTCTATAGAATTTTTAAAAAAAAAAAAAAGATAAGTACTAAAGAGAAAAAATGCCACAAATATCAAGTGGAACCACATCTAACTCTGCCTCATCAATGAATTTGGAAGTGATTACAAATATAAGTTTGCATTTTTATGACTTGTAGTTTAACATTATCACATACCCATCATAAAGGGAACAATTTATGATGTGGTTTTATTTTAAGTTTAAATTTATTAATAACTTCATTAGAAATGGGATTATCTAGGGATCCAGTATCAAAAAGAGAAACAATCTTAGTATGTTTTGAAATAAACCTGATTTGGAAAATATTATCTCTTTTATTATGTTATATATTTTTTGAATTAGATGATATATGAAAACTAGTGCTAAAAGAGGAAGAAGATGAACCTTACAAACCCATAGCCACGATCTTGGTCAAATTTCCTAAATCAAATCCAATATATTGTAGTGACACAATAGTCTCTTTATATCCTCATTTCTTGAATCATTTTGGTTTGAGCTCTGGATGGATCATCCAAAACTTTGCATTGGTATGTCCTTCTTTCATGAAATGTGAACAAATAAGGTTATCATATTATTTCTTCACCATTGAAATGTTTTTTTTTACCCTTTACCCTTTCCCTTTCCTTTTTATTTATTTTAAAGATATTGTTTTCCTAATTTATTTATGAAGGTTTCCTTCATAGTCTTACTACTAGATTTAATGTGGGTAACTTAGAAATAATAAACTTCATGAATGTTAGTGGGATTAAACATGAGTATGGTTTGTTTCATATAACTATGTAGCCCATTGATGTATTTTAGTAGCGCCTCTTGAGTATATATAGTCCAATGTCCAAAATTAATGTTCACTTCCTAAAATCTTGATTGTATTTTTTCCCACTTTCCTACTTAGTTTGTATTAGAATTTTTTAATCCATAGTAGATTTTTACATATAGAAAAGTGGATAAAACTTATCGTAAAAGATAAAACTAAATCATCCCATGTAGAAATCACTTTATAATTTTTTTCTAGATTATCCTCTTGAATCTTAACCTCCCACCAAATGAGTGTTGTAACACTCAAGAAATGAGTAGCTAACTAAATTATTCCTTCCTCATCCAAAATTGGTTGAAAACCTATAGTAAACTTCAATTTTCTTGATCCAACAATCCAAATTTTTGTGTTAAGCTCTCCATTATAAATATTTTTCTTTCGAGCCATACAATAACTAATAATCCTGTCGTAATTCCCAATAAAAGAGTAATTATGTCAATTAAAATCCATATAAGACTAGAGATTTCTTTTGGAAATCCCAATAAATTGATAGCTTGTTCTTCGATATCCGCTATATTAATCACCATTTTAACGATCAACCTCTCCCATAATGATATCTATACTACCCAAAATCGTCATGATATCGGCCAATTTCATCCTTTTAACCAGTTGAGGAAGAATCTGCAAATTAATAAGACCAGGTGATCTTATTTTCCATCTCCAGGGAAAAATATTATCATCTCCTATTAAAAATCTCTAAATTTGAACTCAAGGTCTTGGACTATTGGTGAGTTACAAGTAGTTTGTAATCATCAACCCAAGTTCCATTCCCATTGAGTTCATTGGATGCTTTCAATAAGTGTCCATGGGGACACCTTGAGGTAGGGGTTAAACTTCTCCATATGGACCAAGCAGAACATAACGAGGTGCTCTGAATGTAGATCACTTGGGAGACATTAAGGACCCAAATCCACCCTCATGTCACACTTAGATAAAGTGATTCTCCACCACTCAAGTTCATAGCTATGGTATAATAAAATCATTTACCATCGAAAGCTTACAAGAAGGGAAATTTATTCCAAACACCAATTTTAGAGTAACAACATGTAACATCAAGATGAACCCTAATAGGAAAATTGAGAAACCCTAACAACATTTGAGGATGCCTTTAGCCTCCACAGGGAAAAGGTGATATTTTCTAGGCATACAAATTTGGTGATGGCAGTGAGAAGTCTTCCAAATTCTCTACACTCCCTTCTGGTGTGAGCGGATTGGTGTAGATTTTGGAAAATCAAGGAGAGGTTATGTGGTTACATGTGGAAAAGGGGTATAACATGGATCTCATAGGCCTATTATATTGTGGTGGTGGAAAATGAGGATCTTCCTCGAGCCGTGATAGGATCATGGATGGTGTATATGGCGTTCCCCTAGCTATGAGCGGTACCCCATGATATGATGCCTCGCATTAGCTCGAGAAGTTGTCGATCTCGTGGTGCACTACCTAATTTACAAGGATCTGGTCATGATGGTTTAGTTGTAAGTTTTGTGGGCTCCCCCAAATATATGTATACTAGCAATGTGTAGAATGGTGGCGGGGAGGCTCATAGAGATCACCCGTGGTGGGCGGGGCACCTTAGGATAGGTAGATCTTTCTTGGAGGTGGTCAGATCTAAGGGTCAAGAGTGTACTAAATCCATGGCATACGCTAATTCAACCTCATTTATATCCTTGAGGGATGAATTCATGGCTTCGAGGAGTTTTTCTAGCACTGCGGATTGATCTGTAGGTTTATTAATTTCTTGTGGGCCTTCCATCTCTACATAAGTGGATTTTCAAACAATGACGTCCTCTCTTAGAAGGTAGAGTAAATATTTACCCCTCATCTCATGGTATTTTCATTTTTGTGTCTCATTTTGAATCTCATATTTTGAGTCTCATTTGTTCTTTGTTAAAACCTTTGTTACCCTAGTTAAATCCCTTAACTACAACTTTTAATGCTACACATGTATGGATTAGACTTCCTATTTTCCTTTATAATTATGGGGGAGGATAGATTTAGAGCCATTGGTAATTATCTAGTAAAATTCCTTGACATCGATCCCAAAACCAAATTATTCAACTATACTACCTACGCCGTATTCGGTGGATATGGACATGAATTTTGACTTTTCAGCTATAATGGAGCTTAAAGTCAATGAAAAAAATGGAAACAAAATCTCCATTATGAGGGGTTTCCTTTTAGATAGATAACTTATTTTTCTCTTGGCGATTTGGTCTCTGATTGTCATATTGTTAAAAAATAGTTGAGGGGTTGAGTTTCTTAGTGGAAAGATTTTAATCTTGACAATCTAGTTGTCAAGGCCATGTGGAGAATGATTTTGACGATATACCTATTGGGCATGAAGATCCTTCAAAGCCTCCTGAATAAAAAAATATGTTAGGAAAACCTAGTTTCCTCAAGCTCGGTTATACATTTGGAGCACATTGAAGAGAAGGAGGATGTGGATTCTCCTCAATATTATAGTTCCTCAAATATTTAGATCCCAAAAACAAGGAGATTGTTGAAGTTCATCTACCAATCCATCCAGATGAGAATGTGGATCCTAATAAGGGTGAAGGATGGATGGTAGTGAAAAAAAAAAGAAAGGAAAACCACATCTGAACCTCTAAAGATGAACCTTCAGTCTCATAAGGAGGATAACCATAGAAGAAAAGAATGTCTATTGGGGACAATCAAGATTTTTTGACCTTCCTGGTGCCTTCTTTTTCTTTGGTGTGTTCATATTTTTCTATTGAGCTTGGGTGGTTTGGTTGTTTCTTTTATGGTCTTTAGGACAACTCCTCATTGTTTATCTTTTGAGCCTTGATGCTTGTCTTTTGATGTACATGGTTTTTGATCCCTTCAAAATCCAATATTTACCCAATCTATAAAAATCCTAATTCTCCTTTGGGAGCTTCTACTCTAACATAATGTTCTTGTTTTGATAACTCAAATGTGGAAATTAAATTTCAATATTAAGTTTTATAACTAATGGAACATCACTACATGCCTCTAATTCATGACACAAATTTTATCCCATAACACCGTAATATGTATGTATGATGAATATAGTGATTAACGTCACAACATATATACAAACACAATACAATGTGGTGAAATACCTCATTACAAGTTGTAATGCCCCATTCAGTGTTACACTGTTCATTCTTCGGCGACTGTGTTGCTAAGCATGGAACATCATTGTGCTTCCGCCAATCATAAGTGGGATTCACCTTTGTTGAAGAGAATAATTAGCTTTCCCCCTCTATGTCATGCTTTCTTGTGTCATGGTCAATGTTTTATGTTACATCGACCCTTACAACGTCCCGTATGTTTAACTTTGTTAAAGCAAAATCTTGATGTCACAATTGTTAAGCTTGATCGTTGGTCATTATTAATGTGAATAATATATATATATATAATGATAATAATGATAATAATGATATTTTTTATTTAATTATCGATCGGCCTTTATTTTCTAGTATTATTATTTTTACCTTGTTTGTCGATTATAATCGTCGATATTTTATATTAATTGTCTCTATATTATTTCTTTTGGTTGTTTCATTTGATCATACCATAGACCAAACCTCATTCGCGCTAATGAAAAGGGCTACCCACATGTCCATGGCACCATGGACATGGGTTGACCCGTGTTCGCATTCAAATGTCAACCCCTTGTCTTCTTCCCTAGGATGATTAGGCATGCTCGCATGTGGTTTTAATAATTTAATTAAAAGAAAATTTGAATTTTTCTGTTCTCTCCATCATGCCAGTGTGTATTTTTTTAACTTGCTTGGTTGGCGTGGGTGTTGGGTTCCCATCTTCTTTGGTTTCCGTCATGTGTATGCATAGGGAGGTTGTGTGTGTGTGGCACAAGCTTTGGTGGGGATTCTATTTTTTAATGACGGAATTAACCTTCCAACTACCACCTACCACCCCCTTACCACTCTAGAGTGACTTGGCCCTTTGTCACATGACCTGTCATCAAGTGAAATTTATTGTTCATTGCACGTTGGCTTCTCCCTTGAAAATCTTCGATAAGTGATAGTGACGGGATGGTGTTTGGTGACCTCCTCCCATAAATTAAATGATATTAATGAAGACTCATGCATTTTATCTCCCATGAATTAAAGCACGAGAGAATGTGATCACGTGCATTGTTTTTCCTCTAATTTTTTTGTAGACTAGTTTCCTTATTTGAAGGGCGTTGAACTTGTTGGGAATGCGTGGATTAGTATGGAGCCTCCCGCCTTGCCCCTTACTCACTTCCTCTTCCAAACATATTTTTTTCCTTTTCGTGTGGTCCTTATGCCATTGAGTGTTGGTCGCTAGATTTGTGTGGGTCGTGTTTTTTCCTTTTATGCTCTAAATGGAATGGTGTGCCATGTTAGGCCGTGTGAACTACTTTGGGGGGAAGTATTTTTTAGGGTTGTTGTTTTTGTGTGCACATCCAAGAAAGTGAATGCGGAAAGAGCAAGGCCATTCACTACGATCGCAAACACATTCTTCCCCTTCCTTTGCCAAGTGTGGCTATGTTTGGGTATGGACGTTTTGCTAGCAGAGGAAAGGAGAGGATTTTCTGTCATATCAAGCTCATGGAGAAATAATTGCATCTTGGGTGACTCGGTGGGAATTCTTTAAGGCATTTAAACCTACACTTTGCAATACTTTGCTACATTCTTTTTAGTATCTTGAAATGAATGTTCTTCCTTCCTAAAATGGTGCCTAGAAAAGGATTTTGTGGTGGTTTAATTACTGCATGAGTGTGTTGGTTATCCCTTTGTATCTCCTTCTAAATTTGCTGGTTTTGCATTTCCCCTTTTAATGGCTTATTCTATTTCATATTTGTAAAATGGGCTTCTGCATTATTATGTAAATCAAACCAAATTGTAAGAAAAGAAATATTGTTGGGTTTTGTTGCTTGGTTTTAAAAAAAAAACAAAATCTGGGCATAGACTACTCTCTTCCTCTCCTGATAGCTTATTTCTTTTGGTATTTGCATAAATCATATTCTACAATAAATATATTTGGGCTTTTGTGGCTGGATTGAACTCTACATGTGGGTAAGATTGTGTTGGGTATTGTTCATTTCTGTAACTATGCATGTGTATGTAATGAAGGCTTATTGTAGGGTTGGATTAGTTGAGCTCAACAGTTTTATGGATAATAAATCAACCCTTCTTATAGGGTTTTATGGTTTTATTAAATTGATAACCCTATCTATATATGAGTGTCTATGTTATTTTTAATATTCGGAAGAACTAGATATTGACATTAGGAAAAGACGTTTTCCTCACTTTGGTTTTAGAGAAAAAGGTTTCTTTATATTTACTTTTTGCTCATCGAGCAGCCTCGTATTCGAGCTCCTAATACAATGTTCAAAATAAAAGTTACTGCTTGATTAATTAAAATTTAATCTATGTTTGAGATGAGTTCTAGAAAATTTCTCTTATGTGGAGGCACTGCTTTGTGGAAAAAAACTGGGAAAAACCCTTAGGGGTTGCGTGTTGACCCACACTATGTATATTATTTGGGGTATCAATTCACCAATGCTAGTGGAATCTGTCATTTTGGTAATTTATAAGTTACATGGTAGAATTTGATATGTTTATGGTAGTTGACATTACCATTAGTATTGATGAACTCTATGTTCTTTTGATTTGGAAGTAAATGTTACTTATAACAATGCGACCTTGTTTATCTTTACGACAAAGTGTTGTTTCTCCATTTTATTATTATTAAAGGAAAAATATATCTAGGGTATCGATGGTGTATTGCCCACCATATATCAAACCCCTTCTTTTCGAACTCGAATATCTTATGTTTTAGACTTGGTTACTAAATGTCTCATTTTGTGACTTCATTTAAGGATATCGGTTTCAAATATATATGATATTGTCAGAAATTTGTAAAAATTATTAATGACTTTTGGAGTTACCCTTCCTTTATATTATTTAGAGAAATTGACAATTATGATGAGGTTTTTGGTAGAATAATGGCCCTTTTGTGTCTCATTTGTATGCTTTTGAAGAGCGGATTTGATTATGTTAACAAGTACTACTTTTAAGAGATCCTGTAAGGAGGAAGTGGTAAACTCCTTGATTAAAACTGAAACTATAGTTGTTTTTTTAGGGCGACGAAACCATATTGCTATGAAACCCCCTCCTAGAAGGGTTGAATAATTTTTTTGTTTCGCATATATGGTCGTAGCTAGTATATTTTGACTCCTCAAGTTTTCTTTGAGATGGATGATTTCAGTATTACATTTCGATCACGTGATCCATAGGATTACATGATTGAAATCCCAATACTATTGACCTTGTGTTTTCTAACCTTTAAGGCCTTGCCTTGACTATTGAGATATCATTCGTACTTGAATTTTTGCTTCCTCCTTGTTGGCTAGTATAAATCTCTTTCTCGTGTGAAGAATTTTGATTAGTGGGTTGTGCTTTGATCCATTTTTGAATTAGAACATTCCTTTCATGATATTGTTAAATGTTAGCTTACTATTGCAATGGGTAGTCTTAACATGCTCAGTTCTCATGAACTGACTTGAGTTAATACTTGTGTAGATGGCTTGTGCGTGTTGATAAAGGAAATATTTGTGAAGGTCTCATCGAGTTGTTTTATGTGGTTCCTTGTATGAAATTCAAATGTGTTGTAATTCTTGCATGGTGCTTGTAATGGAGTTTGGAAGGCCTCTTGCCTTGGATTGTTCGGTAATGGTGAAATAAAGTGTCTTGTTCTTTTTAGTTAAACTTGTAATTACCTTTGTGAGAAATAATATTCAATCTTGACCTTGTTATGAGTATTATTTTGGTAATATCATTTATAGTCATGAAAATGTTGTAGCATGGCTTGGCCTATTTTGTTACCTTCTTGTTCTTAACCAAAGTGAAATCCAATCTCTTGATTCCTTTGGTTCATGTGCCATGTTGAATGGAAATGTTATAACCGTGTTTTGTTCTTGTTAAATAACGGTAATTTCTTCTTTTGGGTCATAAAACTTGTTTGTTTAGTAACTCTCCATGGTATTGGTATCAATGTTATTCTAGGCATAATTTAGTGGGTTTAAAATACTTTTTCTAAAGATAATCAAAGATAAAATAAGATGAATACATAGATGAATAAATAAAGAAGATAATAATGAAGTTGTACTTGGTTGATAAAATTAAGAGTCTTTAATTGGAAAGAAAGTGTTTATCTAATGATGTAAAAGAATCTACCCTTGCTAACCTTAAGCTATGAATTAAACTTTATTGTCTTGGTTGTGAAATGATAAGTATTCTAAGAAAAAGTAAAATCATTCTTGGTTTTGGGGTTATAGTTATGTCTTAGTTAGTAGGGGAGTTTGAACAAGAACACTTTAAGTCTAATACTTCCATTTTGGGAACCCCTTGTGCATCCTTTAGTGAACTTAATCAAGAGAATGCTAAATGAAGTTTTTACCCAAATTCAGTTGGACCCTTAAGTCTCATTAAAAGACTGGTTAATAACTACAGAGATCATGATGATGAAATAAATTGACCTCCTCTCTCTAACCATTGCCATAGTACTTTGTAACCCTTTTCTTAAGTTATGATAAAATTTTAATCCTTGAACAAAGAAGATTAGGGTTCCAAACCTAAACGATACTCCACTTCTTTTGAGCTTACGCTTGCCTCCTTATGCAATGGAGGTATGAAACAAGTTTCAGTAGTGTGGGTTCGGATAGATAGCCTTGTGGAATTGATTACCTCCTTGTTTTGTAAATGAATTAAACGAGTAAATGTCATATTAGAGATGATCTTAAGATAGTTACTCAATAGTATAAAAGAAAAGAAACCTAGCCCTATAAGAAGAATTGTATGAATCATAACATGAATCTTCTAGACCGCAAAGTCAGGTCTTGAAAGATTGTTTTAGTGAATACATAACCTTAAAGGATTTTTCCGTGGAGTTTCCTAAACTATAACTAGGTATTATGGGTTGGTATTTTTGTGGTGTCTTATCAAAGAAAAAGTGAACTTTCCTTGATGGGTGTTGAGTGTTTCCTTTTTTTCTCTTGTGGTCATCATTGTGTCAAGTTGTTCAAGGAGCTAGTTGTAGCCATTGTGACCACCTATGTTATGATTCTATGTTTCAAACAAGTCAAAAAAAAATTATCTTGTATTTTGCTATGTTGTCTTGTGTGTCGAAATAGTGGGCATTACACTTGGTATCAGAGCAAGGTTCATGCTCTCAAACCTCTAGGAGTTGATGATTTGTGAAGATATTACATGGTGATGGTGTTACATGATGGTGGTTGATATTGGAAGAGTAATGTGATTTAAGCGTGATGTGAACTATGTCGTAATTGTGATATTGTTAGTGCACATGTTGTGTATGTCACTTAGTGCGTAACTGATGGCATGTTGATGTGTTAAAGATGAGATTATTCTCTCTCCTTTTCAAAAATTCTATGTGAATTTGAGTGTGAAAATTGTTTTGTTGTGTGTGGAAGAAATGTGATTGTTGATTTCAGAGTGTTGGATCCTTTTGGAATTTGTGATGTGTGGGTGTGCTCATATGTTGTGTGACCAGTTGGTTGTAGTGAACTGGATTTCTTAATGATGTCATTATCATTTGTGTAGAAATGTGTGTATTTCCATGTTATATGGTAGTTGACTATGTTGTTGTAATTGTGCTCATCATAAGTAAAATTCATGTGATATGTAATGATTAATGTCATAAATTTGGGACATATGGTGAGTATATGATCCCTATTATACGGTGATTGCACTTTGGGTGCAACATGTGGTGATGTGGTATGTTGTAACTGTGAATGTAATGTATGTGATATACCCTATATATGTACCTTGCGAAGGTGCTATGATTAATGTGTGTGAACCACCATTGTGTAGTGATGTAGTTACATGTTATGTTGTGAACCTTACGCTAACCGAACCTAGGGAAATCGGTAAAAGTGTATGTTTGGAGTGAGGAATTATGTACCATGGGCTAGTAACTCAAGCTGACCTTCAGTTCTATAGATGACGACCTGTGCTTCTTTCCTCTCTCCTTATGTGGTTTTTGTATGGATGCAACCTAAGTGTAGCTATGACTATGTTTAGCCTTGTCGAAGTGGTGGTGGGATGATTCAGATAGAGATGATGACAATTATACTATTGATATGTTATTTTTACGAGTTGAGGCTCGATGTTTTGAGTGCCAAGAAACTCGTTGAGTACCCCCTTGGTGGCTAGATAAGGCCACACAGTTATCGTAATGTGATATTATTATATGTGTATTTTATTCATAAATTGAACTTTTATTTTATTTTTGCAAGGACCAACAATTTTCTTGATTGCCATGTTTTACATTTTGGGCATTTCCTTGGTTTGTGGTACTAACATGCAGATTTTTGACACTAACTATGGCTATTTGGCCATTTGTTTTTCTTGGTTTTGGATCTTCTTTTAAATTTTGAAAATTTTACCACCTTGCCCAAGGCTTGTACTTTGCCACTTGGCATTTGAATGAATTTCTATGTTGGTTCTATTGTTGTGATGTGTGGAATAGGGTCATGGGATGCACCATGGAATGGTTGGACCTATGGACCCACTTCGTTGTATGGGGGTATGCCCCAAGGAGTCACAGATAACTAGTGGGTTGTTGAACCATGATTTATTATGTCACTTGGGTTAGGGGTGTCGAGACTCTATGTGCCTAGGGCCATAGGGAAACCGACCTCCTTGAGGGAGGCATAAGAGATTGAGGGAGGCATAAGAGACTTGAGGGAGGCATAAGAGACTATTGAGGGAGGCATAAGAGATTGAGGGAGGCATAAGATACTTGAGGGAGGTATAAGAGATTACTATAAGAGACTTAAGGGAGGCACAAGAGATAGAGGGAGGCATAAGATATTTGGGTGTGTGTGTGAATGATGCTTTAGGAGATATGTTGAGTTATTGTGATGTCTTGGGAGTGGTCTTTTGATGTATGTGTTACTCATGTTAGTTGGATATGTTTTGTGATGTTGTGGATATGGCATTGATTCCCTTGTTGACTCTATGTACATGTAGCTATTTTTCTAAGTTATGTAAAACCTTCATCTGTGGAATTATGGAAAATTCTTGTTTTTGTAGTACACTTGTGTTTGAGTATGGTATGGCCATCATAGATGTGTGACAAGTACTATGTTATGTGGACCGAACCTATTTATCTTCCATATTTGGTTAAGATTTTGTGATGTAGTACATACATGAAAGTATGTAATAGTATGTGTGTGAATTTGTAGTGTTTTGTATGACCCTGGTAGGGTGTTGTGATTGTAGTTCATGTTGGGCACCCACAAGAATGAATGAATTTTTATTTTTTTAAATGCAACAATGAATTTTAAAAATTTAATTAAGAATAATGTAAATGGAAAGAGTTAATTAATAATGAAGTAAGAAAATTGCCAATCTTCACAGAAATTTGAAAGTTAAAATTTTACCAAAATGTTTCTAAGGCTACATCATGGTCGTGCTTTAACAACTAAAATTTTAACCATAGGGTATACTTTTTCCTTTATATATTCTTAGTTTCTTACTGCCTTTCCTTCTTTCAATGTCATGTCACATCGAGGATGATGCTTTTTTAAGGGAAGGAGAATGTAATGCCCCATTCGATGTTACACCTTTTCATTCTTCGGTGACCTTGTTTCTAAGCATTGGAACAACATTTTGTTTCCGTTGATCATTAGGGCTTCTTTGTCACTTGTCAGAATAATCATTTCCCCCTCCCTCTCCTTCTTTCCTTCTGAGTCATGGTTATCGAAACCTCTATGTGACTTGTAACTTCCTATATGTTTAACCTATTAAAGGAAGATCTTTATGTCGTAATCGTTAAGATTGATCGTTGGTCATTATTAATGTGAATAATATATTTATATATAATGATAATAATGATATTTTTTAATTTAATTGTCAATCGGCCTTTATTTTATAGTATTATTATTTTTACCTTGTTGTCGATTATCATCGATATTTTATATTAATTGTCTCTATATTATTTCTTTTGGTTGTTTCATTTCAATCGTATACCAGAGTGAAACCTCGCTTCACGCCGAGGAAAGGGTTACCCCATCTTGGTGCCATGGTCGGTCATTGTTGACCCATGTTCACCATTCAAACATTAACCCTAGTTTCTCCCCTTAGATGATTATGCCTTCTATCGTGTTGTGGTTTTAATCATTTAGTTAAAAAAATATGGCTTTTTCTTCCTCCATCATGCTAGTTATGTAATTTTTTAATTTCTTGGTTGGTGTGGGTTATTTATTTCCCATTTTCTTCCTGGTTTTTTTGTGTTCATGAACATAGGAGGTTGTGTGTGTGTAGCACAAGTTTTAGTGGGGGCTGCTATTTTTCAATGACCAAATTTTTTCCAAATACCACCTACCACCCCTCACCACTCTAGTATCAACTTGGCCCTTTTTCACGTGGCCTCTTGTATCAATTTATTGGGTGAATAATTTATCTTCCTTGGAAAATTATGGTATTCTCTTTCTGTTTAGGATATTGGATAAGTTTTTTCCTTTGAGGGGAGGGTGTTTAAGCACCTTCCATTCATTAAATGATATGAATTAATGTCACTCATGCATTGGAATATCTCCACCGACTTGAATCCTGAGAGAATGTGGTCTTGTGGACTTTTTTGAATTCATTTTCATTTTTTTTGCGCTCCTAGTTTCCTTATTAGAGGGCGTTAACTTTTGGGAATGTGTTGGATTATTTTGGAAACCCTAACTTACTCAATTCCTCAAAATGTGATTTTTTCCTTTCCATGTGGTCCTTATGCCATTGGGTGTTGGTCGCTTTTTTGTTTCATTTTTTCCTTTTCTCTTACATTGGTAGTAGTGGTACACCATGTCTAGACGTGTGAGCTACTTCAAGGGGAAGTATGTTTGGAGGGTTAATTTTTTGGTGTGCACATCCAGAAATGCATGGGGCAAGAGCAAGGCCATTCACCACGACTAAACCACATTCTTCCCTACCTTTTCCAAGCGTGGCTATGTTTTGAGTATGGATGTTTTGAGTAGAGGAAAGGAGAGGATTTTCTTGTCATAGCAAGCTCATGGAGAAATAATTACAGGTTGGGTGACTGGTGGGAACTCCTTTTAGGAATTTTAAATCTACACTTTGCAATACTTTGCTACCTTCTTTTTAGTATCTTGAAATGAATGTTCTTCCTTCCTGAAATGGTGCCTAGAAAAGGATTTCGTGGTGGTTTAATTACTTCGAGTGTGTTGGTTATCCCTTTGTATCTCCTTCTAAATTCGTTGGTTTTGCATGAATTTCTTCTTTAAATGTATTATTCTATTTCATATTTGTAAAATGGGCTTCTACATTATTATGTAAATCAAACCAAATTGTAAGAAAAGAAATATTGTTGGGTTTTTTTGGTTGGTTTTTCTTTTTTAAAAACAAAATTTGGGCATAGACTATTCTCTTCCTCTCCTTATAGCTTATTTCTTTTGGTATTTGCATAAATCATATTCTGAAATAAATATATTTGGGATTTTGTGGTTGGATTGAACTCTACATGTGAGTAATATTGTGTTGGGTATTGTTCATTTCTTTAACTATGCGTGTGTATGTAATGGAGGCTTATTATAGGGCTGGATTAGTTGAGCTCAGTAGTTTTATGGATAATAAATCAACCCTTCTTATGGGGTTTATGGTTTTATTAAATTGATAACCCTATATATATATGTGTGTGTGTGTGTGTGTGTGTGTGTGTGTGTGTGTGTGTGTGTGTGTGTGTGTGTGTGTGTGTGTCTATGTTCTTTTTAATATTTGGAAGAACTAGATATTGACATTAGGAAAAGACGTTTTCCTTGCTTTGGTTTTAGAGAAAAAGGTTTCGATTTACCTTCGCTCATTGAGTAGCCCCGTATTTGAGATCTTGATACAATGCTCAAAATAAAAGTTACTACTTGATTAATTAAAATTTAATCTATGTTTTGAGATGTTATAGTTCTATGTGGAGGCATAATTTGTGGAATAAAACTAGGAAAAACCCTCAGGGTTGCGTATTGACCCGCACACTATGTATATTATTTGGGGTATCAATTCACCAACGCTAGTGGAATCTGTCAGTTTGGTAATTTGTAAATTACATGGTTGACTTTGATATGTTTATGGTAGTTGACATTACCGTTAGTATTCTTGAACTATATGTTCTTTTGATTTGGAAGTAAATGTTACTTGTGACAATGCAACCTTGTCTATCTTTACGACAATGTGTTGTATCTCCATTTTATTATTATTGAAGGAAAAATATATCTGGGGTATCAATGGTGTATTTCCTACCATGTATCAAACCTCTTGTTTTCAAACTCGAATATCTTATGTTTCAGACTTGGTTACTAAATGTCCCATTTTGTGACTTCGTTTAAGGCAATAAGTTTTCAAATATATATGATATTGTCGGAAATTTGTAAAAATTATTAATGACTTTTGGAGTTACCCTTCCTTTATATTATTTAGAGAAATTGATGATTATGATGAGGTTTGTTGGTAGAATAATGGCCCTTTTGTGTCTCATTTGTATGCTTTTGAAGAGCAGTTTTGATTATGTTAACAAGTACTACTTTTAAGAGATCTTATAAGGAGGAAGTGGTAAACTCCTTGATTAAAACTTCAACTATAGTTGGTTTTTTTTAGGTGATGAAACCATATTACTATGAAACCCCCTCATGGAAGGGTTGAATAACTTTTTTTTGTTTCGCATCTATGGTCGTAGCTAGTACGTTTTGACTCCTCAAGTTTTCTTTGAGATGGATGATTTGAGTATTAGATTTCAATCATGTGATCCATATGATTACATGATTGAAATCCCAATACTATTTACCTTTTGTTTTCTAACCTTTAAGGCCTTGCCTTGACTATTGAGATATCGCTCATGCTTGAATTTTGGCTTCCTCCTTGTTGGCTGGTATAAATCTCTTTCTCGTATGAAGAATTTTGATTAGTGGTTTGTGCTTTGATCCATTCTCAAATTAGAACATTCCTTTCATGATATTGTTAAATGTTAGCTTAATGTTGTAATGTGTAGTTTTAACATGCCCATTTCTCGCGAATTGACTCGAGTTAATACTTGTGTAGATGGCTTGTGCATGTTGATAAAGGAAAGATTTGTGAAGGTCTCATCGATTTGTTTTATGTGGTTCCTTGTACGAAAGTCAAATGTGTTGTAATTCTTGCATTGGTGCTTGTAATGGAGTTTGGAAGGCCTCTTGCCTTGGATTGTTTGGTAATTGTGAAATAAAGTGTCTTGTTCTTTTGTAGTTAAACTTGTAATTACCTTTGTGAGAAATAATATTCAATCTTGACCTTGTTATGAGTATTCTTTTGGTAATATCATTTACAGTCATGAAAATGTTGTAGCATGGCTTGGCCTATTTTGTTACCTTCTTGTTCTTAACCAAAGTGAAATCAATCTCTTGACTCCTTTGGTTCATGTGCCATGTTGAATGGAAATGTTATAACCGTGTTTTGTGTTCTCATTAAATAACAATAATTTCTTCTTTCGGTCATAAAACTTGCTTGTTTAGTAACCCTCCATGGTATTGGTATCAATGTTATTCTAGGCATATTTTAGTGGGTTGAAAATCCTTTTTCTAAAGATAATCAAATAAAATAAGATGAATACATAGATGAATAAATAAAGAATATAATAATGAAGTTGTACGTTGGTTGATAAAATTAAGAGTCTTTAATTGGAAAGAAAGTGTTTATCTAAAAATGTTAAAGAATCTACCCTTGCTAACCTTAAGATACAAATTAAAATTTATTGTCTTGGTTGTGAAATAATAATTATTCTAAGAAAATGTAAAATCATTCTTGGTATTGGGGTTATAGTTATGTCTTAGTTAGTAGGAGAGTTTTAACAAGAACACATTAAGTTTAATACTTTCATTTTGGGAACTGCTTGTGCATCCTTAGTGAACTTAATCAAGAGAATACTAAATGAATTTTTTACCCAAATTCAGTTGGACCCTAAAGTCTCATTAAAAGACTGGTTAATAACTATAGAGATCGTGCTAATGAAATAAATTGACCTCCTCTCTCTTACCGTTTCCATAGTAGTTTGTAACCTTTTCTTAAGTTATGATAAAATTTTAATCCTTGAACAAAGAAGATTAGGGTTCCAAACCTAATCAATACTCCACTTCTTTTGAACTGGCACTTTACTCCTTATGCAATGGAGGTATGAAACAAGTTTCAGTAGTGTGGGTTCAGATATATATTCTTATGGAATTGATTACCTCCTTTTTTGTAAATGAATTAATCGAGTAAATGTCATATTAGAGATGATCTTGAGATAGTTACTTAATAGTATAAAAGAAGATAAACCTATCCCTATAAGAAGAATTGTATGAATCATAACATGAATCTTCTAGGCTGCAAAGTCAAGTCTCGAAAGATTGTTTTATTGAATACATAACCTTAAAGGATTTTCTTTTGGATTGTCCTGAACTATAATTAGGTATTATGGGTTGGTATTTTTGTGGTGTCTTGTCAACGAGAAAAGTGAAATTTCCTTGATGGGTGTTGAGTGTTGAGTGTTTCCCTTGTGGTCATATTTGTGTCAAGTTCTTCAAGGAGCTAGTTGTAGCCATTGTGACCAAATGTTGTGACGTGCTATGTTTCAAACAAGTCAAAAAAAAAATATCATGTATTTTGCTATTTTGTCTTGTGTATCCAAAATAGTGGGCATAACATAAATCATAATATGGTGGAAACAACATGATATGACACAATTCACTACAATGCACATTTTTTCATGCAATATGTAAGTACACATATCCAATATCACAAGATGACGAAATTTTACAACACTTTCACATCTCACTTTAACATTGATTTCACAAACTAATGTGTTAACATAGGAGAAATTCAGGTTGAATCCAAAAGAGAGAGAGAGAGAGAGAGAGAGAGAGAGAGAGCTCTCATTAAAAAAACACCAACATCATAGTTAGTCAACACTGAGTGGTAAGCACAACAGGTGCATTCACATGATCACAATTACAAGTTTGTCACATCACAACATATTATCACAGTACACTTCTAACTCCTCTGCCATCATGAATAACCATCACAATACCAATTTTCGTAGAGGTTCGAGAGTATGAACCTCTTCTTTGATACCATATGTCATGGCCACAAATTACACACTCAAAAATATATGACCAAATAAACAAGGATATTTTTTTGTTTACAATCACTTGTTACAACATTATGACACCAATAAGGCTTTTAAGAAATTTTCAACATTACCTATAATATTTACACCAACATGTAAATAACAAGATCATTCCAGATGTAAAGAAATGCCACACTTTCTCCAAATAAACAATCAATGACCCAACCACTATAAGGGGACAAGGATAAGCACACTCCATAACACATCATTACCATGGTTACATCTTATCTACAATTAAAATTCCAAGATCATTTATCGTGCAAGCATAAATTGTGATTTTCAACCTACATATTCTTAATTTCACTTAAGATTTAACTTATAATGGATACAATTAATTTGGAAATTTATCCTTTAACAATTATTTCCTTAACTCAATTGTTATTTGACACATACAAAACTCCGGATGCTCGTTCTTATGCTAAGTTTTTTTTTAAATATAGGTTTATTTGACGTTAAATTTTACCCTCATTAAGCAAGGGAACTAACATGATGACAAGGGGGGAAGAAATATGAAGATATTAAGGAGATTTAAGTTCAAATTACCTCTTGTTAAAAACTTCCCTCCATTAGAGCACACTTATTTTTCCTATTATAGTTGTTATAGTTCAAAAGTTAGTTTGAGTTCATTTAACATTAATGCATCAAGAATTTCTTTTTTGTAGGAGTTTGTGATCGTTCAATAGTTTGATATCACCAATAACAACTTCGTATTCAATTTTAACAACAAGAATGCCTAAATAATTTATAAAGACTTCAAGTATAACTTTATTCCTAAACCAATATCTCCTTTACCCTTGTTCTCATTACACTCACATTGTTACTTTGGTCTCTTATTGGCGTTCTTTTAAAACAAAAATGAGTTACAAAATATTTTCTTAACATCTTGTAGATATACATGATTGGGAGCATTTTTAAGCTACACACGAATCATAAGTGATTCATGATCAAGGTAAGAGCTCATGTTTCTGTAATTCATGATCCCACATGGGACATTTCTTTTATCCTTAATGTCATAAAAGGACTTAGCTAGGAGTTAAGGGACCAAATTTTTCAGTTTCCCCGTTTCTCTTAAATCGTAAACTTCCAAAAAGAATTTCATTTGCTAAGATTTAGTTATAATGTATGCCCGCAAGTTAACCCTTTAATGGGCCAAGGTTTATTTTAATTCCAAATTCCATCTTGGGCTCTATGCTCAAATATAAATCAATTCAAATTGTTCAAACATCTTTATCACATAAAACCTCCATAAAAGCCTAAGGTGATTTGTTATTGCTAGCCAAGGAAAAACCCTTTATTCACAAGGAATTAATGGGATAATTTACAAGAGTTTAATGCGTAAGAAAATAATTATATTCTAATTTTTTTACTGTTGTATTTGGGTGTATAAATCTAGGGGCACTACACATTGTTTGAACCTGCTTTTTCAAGGTGGCTCAACCATCAAAATGTACAATAAAGGATGGAAGACTCAAACCAATTGCATGCCTTGTCAAATTCAAGTATATCCATAACAACATCACATATAGGGTTTCTAGGTCAGAACCAATACATCGTCAAAGACCTTTGTGAGAATGTTTCTTGCCTTCTTTGGTGCCATGATTTCCTAGAGCTCCTTTAACGTTACTGACATCAAATGATATAGGAACCCAAGAGATGACCAGTAATAAAGGCTTAAACACCACCAAGGGTAGAGTGGCGAACTGACTCGGCATATGAAACGTGGAAAACTATTGAAACATCCTTCCTACATTGTTACTGAATCGATTGAGTACGGTAGGTTACACTATTCTCCTCTATGCAAAACAATAACTGGTTACGGCATCTTTAATTCCAAACAGCAACAAAAATTCAGTTGTGAAAATTTCCTATCATATGTCAGAATTTGAAAGCTACTTTTTAAAGCAAGAATTCATGCGTGAGACTAGAAGTGAAATGTTGAGTAGAACCTTCGTTGAATATAGGACAATTAAACGGCACAGCAAGACATCATTAAGACAGCATATGGCTTAATAAGAGTAATATTTAGAAGTTTAACTTTATTGGTTGATTAATTTATGAAACTTAATACCTTACAAAAACTCAACATATAATTTAGTGACTTCCTTAGTAACATAATTAAGTTTACTAATAAATAATTAAACAAAGTGAATAAAAGGCCTTGGTGTCTACAAAAATTAAGAAGTTTCACTTATCTTTATGTAACAAAAGAAAAATCGCTATTCACTGCTCTCACACATTTATGGAATGTATTTAACTGTTTAATATTTAAAACTTGTGTGAATAGAATAAGTTTGAACAGCTTAAACAATAGGTATATTAACTTTGACGAGCGTTAATGTTCGAGCAGCTTAAACAATGGGCATATTTGCATTGACAAGTATAAATTTACACATTAATTGGTGATTTTTTGAATTTTTGATGTTTCCGAATGGTAAACTAGACGAAATCAATGCCATTCAATGTTAATAATTAACTGGGTCAAGACTGGAAACTTGATAAGAAAGTTGCAATATGAAGACTGGGTCAGCGTCGTTCTTGATTTATTTTTCTCACAATAAATCATGATAGCATAACATTTGTCTTCTTGTATTAGGCGTCGTTCTCAAAAAATCATGGATAGAAGAGCAATCTGAAAATTTGTTTCAAAACTAAACAAACCTTCAATGATATCCATATCCTTAAATTTGGATGTGTGCAGGCTGCAACAACAAGGCAATGTGAAGGCGCTTTCAATTGTTAAAGTGATGTCCCATCCCTGTAAAGCATATGGTTTCTGTTACCCCATTGGCTAGACAAAGTGACAACATATTCTGGCTTTTTCCAGGACGAAACTGACTTTACATTGTAATGAATATGTTCACATAAGACGGGTGGCAATCAACAGCTCGATACCAAACCCGCGGTACGTAAAATGCAAGTACTAATGAACCGTCCTAACAACTTTTAAGATACGTTCGTAAATTTCTTCTGCTGCCCAGTGCCCACTGTAGTCTGTCACCGTTTTCCCGTTTCGGTGATAATTAGCAGCACTAAATTTAGAAGCAATCTAACGCGAAATGTATGATGTGAACACCGAAAGGGATGTAGTAAAAAAAAACTGTATGACGAGGAATAATGGGAGAAAAAGAGGGGTGTAGCAAATGGCGTTTGAGGGTGGAGAAATGCATAGAAAATGAGTGAGGAATCAAGGATTTAATGTGAAAATATATCGTCTACAAATTGCACAATTTGTTTGTCAATTGAATGAAGGAGAAAACTCATGTTGTGGAAGATGACGATGAAACTATAGAGGGAGATATCTGAAAATGCAAGTAGCCGATGGAAAATGTTACCGATGTGAATACTTGTTTGAATTTGTAGATCTTGAATTTATTGGTTTTAAAAAAAAAAATTTGTAAGGGGTATATGAATGCATGTTTCACTGGACACGTCAGGGACATGAAGACGGGAGTTTACTTAGAATGCTTAGGTAGTGATATCATGCAAAATTAAGGGTTGTGTTTTTCTCCAACTATCATGCTAACGATCGGGTAGTGCAATATTCACGCGAGTGCAATTTGCATATAAAGGGGAAAATAAATGAGGGAAAATCCAACATGTCCCAAGTTCGGAATGTGACCGCAATGACTAATTATTGCAGAACTTTGTAGCCCCTATATCCAATTGTAAGGTCAATTAATTGTAGGGAGTAGATACATGACCATTTATCGTTAATTGATGTAGTGCCCACCCCTTTCTTGCATCATTACATTTACTGACTCATTTTATTTACTAGGTTGTAGATATTGATTTAGCACTAGTTAGATAAAATGTGGTTGCATTATGGATTATTGACATTGATATAATATTATTTAATCCTTATATGGTTTTGTCGTAAATTTCTCTTGTGACATAGGTGGCGTATGAGGCACATTGTGCCAATAAACTGTTGTGATACATATTACTAGTTTCTTGTACCCACACTATTAAGGATACTAACATGATGCAACTTAGATAGATTTTACTAGATATATGATGGATGAATGATGAATCTATTTCATATTGTGATCATTAATTATGATGATTCTTCTTTTGATGTTATCATGGAATAACTTGGATGAATTCTATGTTTGGAGCTACTATAAAAACATATGTGACATTTAGGGATGGTTATCTCATTTGAATTTGGATTTGGATTGTCAATCATAAGTGAAATAATTATCGCTTTTAGTATAGTTAGAGTGATTTACCCACGATTAAATTATTGATATTATTTAATTAATATATTTTATCGAGCCAAGATGTTTAATGTTTATTGTTGTCCAATTTTTTCCCCTTCGGGAAAAAATTGATCAATGCACCTTGCACACAGGAAAAATGGAGAAGCTCGAGGTTTTCATACTAAGCAATTTTCGACACTTCGAAAAACAGAGGGAAAAAATCAAGAAATGTCTGAAACCTGAAATTTCAAAAGTCTGAATTTGACTTTCGGGTTTCGGGGTTTCGGAGAATTCGAAGCGCAAAGTTGAAAAATCGATCAAAATGTTTGAAGTCTAAAACTCCAAAAGTCTAAATTTTCAGATTTTTGGGTTTCAGACTTTCGGAACTCTCAAGCGCGAAAGTTGGAAAAAGAGTCAAAAAAGTCCGAAATTCTGAAGTCCGAAAGTTTGAAATTTTGGACTTTTAGGTTTTTGGGTTTCGGACTTTCGGAACTCTTAGAGCATTTTCGCAGATGAACAGTGTTTTTTCTCCGAAATGAAAATTTTTAAAATTCTGAATTTTGGGATTTCGAGGTTGCATGCATTTCGGACTTTTGGAGTTTCGGAACTCCTAGCCCGCCATTTTTGCAAAATGCACTTCGACCTTCAGATGGCCATAACTTTTGACTGGGAGCTTGGATTTACACAAGGGAGGACTTTTCAGAAATCTCACAGGGTCCTCTACCCAACTATATATTGATATTAAGCGGGACTAAGTTATTTAAAATGAAAAATACATCTGCCATTTTTAGTGGTCTCCCAAGTTTCTCACCTACCGTCATAATGAGGTATGGGCTTCCTTTCTTGCCCAACAAGGAATGGTACATGAAGGCATGGGTTTTGGTAGTAGACCCCATCATTTTGTAGGTGAATTCAATGCATCCTAGGGTGGTTTGAGTAGGATTTCAAATTCTTCTCATCTCCTTCTCTCATTCTTCCTATAAATTGTAAGGAGGGCCATTTTTCTAAAGTTTGAAATTTTTGGCTTTGCCCCTCCCTTCTTCTCTTTGGCAGTGAATTTGTGGAGTTCAAACCTCCTCATTCAAACTGTAATGCAAGTTTGTGCCTCTTGGCCATTATAGTGTACTGTATCAACTTTTGGAGCAAATAATGCATGTCTGTGGATGATTTTCAACCCTCTCTGTATTCATCGGCTCCATCTGATCTCTCATTACATTTTTGTTATCTAGTGTTAGTGGTTGTATTACATGTTTTATGGTTTTTGTTTAATGGCAAAGTAGGTGTTCAACATTCCTTTGGTGCATCACCTTGTTAGTTTTAGGATTTATTTTTATGCATCTTCTTAACCCTGTCTCCTTGGCAAGTTAGAGTAGGTTTCAGAGTAGATCCTCTATAATATAAATGCATGCTCCTAAACAGAGAGGAATAGGAACTCGCCTTCATCCGGAGATTTTTCCCAATCGCAAGGTTCCACACTTCAGAAAATCTCAATGTTATGCAATCACACCGATAGTTTCAACTCATTGAGTTTCGTACATTTAGAGGTGCTTTGATTATGCATCAACAGCTTTTGGCATGCCTAGTGGGACCATGAGGTCATTCTACAAGCTTTGAAGGAATTTTCATCAAATTGGACTTAGAAATTGCAAGTTCTCCAATTTCAGATTTTTCACCTCAAAGGATAAATTCAAAATCAATTTTCGTGGTCTTAACTTGCTCAAAATTGGTTCAAATTTCACCATTGATAGATCAGAGATAATCATCAAAAGGGTATTTTTGGTTTTTTAAATTTCTAATTTGTGAAATTTAGAGTTTTTTGAATTTTGGGATTTTGGGACTGTTGTTGTCCAAATAAAATTTCAAACTCCAGATTCTCAAATACATAGGTCTTTCAAATTTTTGTGTTAAATTTAGCATTTTTAGATAGCTACAATGAGGGTAGGGTGAAATGGTGTTTGGTGGTGGATGGCAATTGTCCCAATGTTGTGACAAGAGTTTGACAAATGAAAGAACATACAGTCACATTGGTTCTCAATGCAACAAACAAGTCTCCAACCTAATCGCCGCATTTGATGCGTACGCCCACTGCTGCAAAAAAAATGAGCGCAGAACAAGGAATGGACATCCATCAAAGAATTAATGAAAAACTAATTTTTTATTCTAGCTTCTTCTCGGCTTAGGCAAAATTGGGGGTTTGTCAAATATTGTAGTTGCAAATGACTTGGTAGTCATGGATTCAAAACGTTGGAGCATATACTTGGCATGTGAACTGTTTGACAAAGTGCCCAAAGAGATGTGGCCTCATGGATGGAAATGATTGTAGTATGTGCACAAAATGGGTTTGTTAAAATAGCCTTGTTTCACCATATGCAACGAACATGTGTCCAACCTTATTAGTTCCATGATTTCTAGCATACACACAACCAGTGCCAAAATAGTTGTAGCTTTGGAAACAGGGTATGGGCATCCACCAAAGCATTATGGAGAAGATAATTTTGTCAAATGTTTTAGTTGCAAGTGCCCTGGTAGATATGTATGCAACAAAAATAAATGGAAGAAAGAACAAACCATGTGAAATGTTTGACAAAATGCCTGAAGAAATGTGCGTTCATGGAATGCTTGGACTACAGGATATGCACATAATGGGTTTGTTGGAAAGGCTTAGAAAATTTCAAGAAAATGCAATTGACAGGTGGAAAGCCTGACTTCACAAACTCTGACCATCACCTCCTTCCATTGGCCACTGTATAGTGTTAGTGATGGAGTTGGGAAGTGAATGTCTTGGTATTTTATGGCTTTGGGGTGTAGCATAATAAACAAAAAAAGAAGGGAAATAAAGACCAGATGTGTGGATTGTAAAAAATAAAAACATAAAATAAATGTGTTGTCATGGACACCCACAACTAGAATGCAACTATCTGAACAAATGCCTGAAAGAAATGTGATCGATGGACTGAGGGGATTTTAGGATATGGGCATCGCTTTCATGGATAATATTATAGGAACATTTTTATATTTTATAGTTGTTCATGCTCTTGTAGAACTGTAATGCCCACTAAAAACAACCTTCTTCGGACTCCAAGAACAACCTAGGATTAGTTAGGAAAATTATGAAATGATTTATTTTTGTTTAAAAGAGTCTATAACCAAGTTACAAGACAACCGTTGTCATTAACAAGTTCTAGATCAATTCTAATCCAATAGAATATTATTTTCTTTAATTAAAAATTATTATAGGTCACAAGGTCCAAAAATTAGGGTTAGAAAGTTCAATTAGGTTTAGAGGGTAATTCCTCACCATACCCACTCTCTAATAGGATTTAAAGATTCAAATTTATTTTTCTCAAAATTAATGCATTCAAAATTTCCCTAAATCATTCCCATTGGATGGGAAATTTCCTCACCTTTCTAGTGATATAAATAAGTCCTCCTAACTCCTCATATTTCTCAAGTTATGGGCCGAGCGGGCCTTGGGTGAAAATTTTGCCCAAGAGCGGGCGTGTGGACCCAAGGGAGAAAATTTGCCCCAAAGGTAGGATGGTGGGCCCTGGAGAGAAATATTTTCCCATGATGGGTCTGCGGGCCATGGGGAGAAATTTTTTCCTGGGGAAGGAGTCGGGTCGGCAGGGCCGCAGGAGACATTTTTGAAATTTCCCGCATGAGGGTGAAAATCCACCTTTGCAACCGCGCTCCCGCGAGTTCGCAAGTCCGCAAGGGACGTGTGGCACCTCCAAAGCTAGCGCGGGGAAAATAGGGTGGCAAGGATAAAATATTTTTAGCGCCCCGATGGGAAAAAGGTTAAAATTCACCTGTGCCTCCATCGATGCCTCGCGATGCCATGTGGCACCTCCGATTGTCAGGCAGGGAAACTTTAGAAAATTTTGCCAAAATTTTCCGAAAGCACAAAAGGAAAAAAGGAACCCTCTCCTCTTCTCGAATCCTCACGACACCACGTGGCATCTTCTCGATTGGTTGTAGGTTGGCGGGGTGGCGGCGAAAATTTAGAAAATTTTCCCAAATTTTTTTTAAGTGCTAAGTTAAAAAGGGATCCACCCCTCCGCCAACGCCTCGTGGTGCCACATGGTAGTATCTCGATTGGGCTGTAGGTTAGTGAGACGGTGAGGAAAATTAGAAAAATTTTCCCAAAAATTTTCTGAAGCACTAAGGGAAAAATTGGACCAGTGGTCCGCCAAGGAAATTTTTCCCAATTTTTTTTTGATGCCAATTGAAAAACATTTTCGGAAAGCCATAAATTTTGATAGAGAGCTTGGTTTTGGGAAAACAAGGACTTTCTGGAAATCTCTCGACGTCCTCTTTGCACAGGATTCATTAAATTTAGGTTTTGATAAAATTTAAAGTGTTAATTTCATGAAAACAATCTGTAGGTTTTTACAAATATGAATCGGTAAATTTGAACTTATAAAATTGTGTTCAAATTTCTTATTATTTCTCCTTCAACATGTCAAAAAGACATGGAGGTTTCCATTGGGAAGGTGATAGGATATATTGCAAGTGTAAAATTTTTGGTTTGATCTGTATTTCAAAATTACAAATTTTTTTTTACAACAAAAAGCCTGTAGATTTTCCTTGGCTCAATTGGAATATTTTCAAGACATTTCCTTAAGTGTTTTTAGTTTGGTTTGGGATAATTTTTCCTCATTAAGTCAATTGATTATTTCATTTTCCTCTTATCTATTTGCAGGTTATTTGAACATTTGATAAAGGAATTTTACAAAGTATACAATGAATTGAAAGAAGTGTCTACATTTACAAAACAAAAATTAACTCTCTTTTGCCATGAAATAAAACATTGAATTCATTCCATGTTGGTCATAAATAGTTTTCTTTCTTTCAATCAAACATTAAAACAAGAATGTAGTTTCTATTCTTTCCAAAATCATATATTATAAAAAAGGCGTAAATAATACCTTTTCTCTCGTGTTTCACTTTTCCGCTTTCCAAACAAGGATTTCATAGTGCTTGTTAAACACAGATTTCCAATGGAAATAATATCATATGAACAAGGCAAACACTTCCATTAATTCAAATGAAACTCTTACAACTTCCTTTCCATTTGATTTCAAAATACAACATACAAAATGCATATCATTCTTTCACATTCTTTCCAAAAAATAGAATACAGATTATAACTCTTTTATATTTCAAATTTCAAATTTCATTGTCAATACAAGGTATATTTCCATTACAATTAATATATAGATCATCCACTTCAAAATGGGAAAGGGCTACAATAAGATTTCATTTCACAAGGACTATCAAACTGTCTTTTTCTCAGCTCTAGAATAGAACATGAAGATTTCTCATTCCTCCAATTTGGTCACCACAAGAGTAGGGGAAAGGAAATTCTCTCCACCCAACCAAGACATCCAATGAAGAGGAGAATCCATCCTTCTTCATTGGCCCCCGAACCCCAACCAATATGCAATAAAAGTTGTGATCCAACTCATGGAAAAAACAGACTTCCACAAACACACAAGCAACATTTTCACAATAAAACATAGTCCCAAAATAGAATGTAGTTTACAACTACATTAAAACATGAAAAACAATACTAAGGCTTTATCAAGCAAGCCAAAGGAGCAAGAAACTATGGGGATGCTTCTTATGCCTCCCAAAAGGGGAAATGGGTATCACCACCTGAATTACAAACCACCAAAATATAGTATATCAAAACCTTGACATTCCTTATGCCTCCCCAAGTACCCCTTATTCCTCATATTTCCTTATGCCTCCCCAACCTCTTATGGCACCCCATAATGAGTAAAGAAATGCAAGTTATTTCTTTGTAAGGTGGAACCCAAATCCCAACTCCCTCCTCCCTTATACCTCCCTAAACACACTTGTGCCTCCCACAAAATAAACCCCATATTCTTCTCCTACACCATTCCTAGGCCATCTACCCAACAACCCACAAGCATGCCAAAACATTCACACATCAACATTTTCATAAACAAAAAAATAAGCATTTCAAGAGCCAAGCTCCTACCTCTCCATGATGGAGTTGTTCCAAGTTCCAAAACAGCAATCTTTATCCCAATGCAAGCAATCAAAATTAGCCAAGCATAATCATGCAACAATCTTCCAAAACTTCTTCAAAGCAAGAGCTCTAAAATAACAAAATAATTCACCCAAGAATGAAGTTTCCAAAGTGAAGCAACCCAAAACAAGGAAAGGAATTCAAATTGTATAGAAGAGGGAAGGGAAGAGGATGAGGTGGATCCATGTAGGATTCCACATCACACATCCTCAACCCCAAACCCAAAATTAAACTTCATTATCCAATGCATAATAAATAGGTGGGTGAAAAATATGACAGTTTACTTACACACTCAAATCCAACCCACACCCCAAAGGACTGAAATTAAATCATGTAAGAAAAGTGTAATTAAAACTTATAATTTACCTTCTCAAAAATAATTATAAAAGTCTAATCTCAACTCTCCAACCATAGGTATGGTTGGTAATTAAATTTAAGAGGTATGGGACAAGTTTAACTTGTCCCACAAGCCTCCTAAATCAGCCTCCAAGGACAATTTCGAATTTCCAAGAAGGTGGAGTTTTTCACACTCAAAAGTTAACTTACACATCTCTTACAAAACTTTAAATCAAGGCCAACAACTATATTAATTACTTTCTTATGACATATTTTATTTAATTAATATTAACAACATGCTTACCCACAATATTAATATATCATTTAATAAATAAATAAAGGGGCAAATGCATCACAAAATAAATAGATGCAACATTAAACAAAAGGGTCAAATAAATAAAAACACATAACCCCTTAGTCACATTTATAGGTTATCCCCCCCATGGGAATCCCTAACACACACAAACACGCATAAACAAATACTAGTTGCCATGGTGACCTACTTGAATTCATCTAAAATTCCCCGATGTTTGTTGTGATATTTTAACCTGCAAAACACAAATACCTCCTTCGGCCTCGTGGCCATATTAGAACATCCAAAATAATATAAATAAAATTCCAAGATCATCTAGATATATGAATCACAACAACATCCAAGCAACCAACAAGATCATTTGTAATTTTACTCAACAACTATATCATCATCAAATAATTTCCATTTCTAGGTCTACTCACAATATCCAAATATCACATGTCCGAACAACATCCATAATATAACCATGTTAAATAGTATATCAACATCAATATCCAAAATGTCTCTAATAATCATCATGCATCATAACTGAATCAAGTCAACAATAATCCATGATCTAACATCTAACATCATACTATAATAAAGTCCATAATCATGTCCATAATATAATCAGCAATATCATGATCAGTATCAAAAGGTGTCAAAGGGAAGTGGGCACTAAAAGAACATTATGCAAAATGTGGAAGATTTTGTGAAGCCCTTGTTTTGTCTAACAAAATTCAAAGGAAGCGATGTCCCATCAAATGTGATGTTTTGATTCTACTTAAAGAAGGCATGGTCTCCTTACCTTTTTATTTCATAATTTTTCGTAATTTGGTTCTTCATTTGCAATATAATAGAAACATTAAACCATTGATAATATTACAAATGGATATGTAACCAAATTTAAATAGTGTAAAGAAATAAAACTCCACCTTTTGATTAACAAAACCAATTTAAATTTAAACATTAACTGTGGTCACTACCATAACCTTATACAATGATACTAGAGTATCCAAATTAAGTGCTCATATCTACTGATATCAACAAGAGTTAGATGATGTCATCAAATAAACAACCATTTTCCTACCTTGCAAAGTCGAAAAATGTAATTTCCGAAGCTTGAAAAATAACACTCCAAACCCCGTAAAAGAGATATCAAGTGTCATATGTGTTCCTTTTTATGTAGAGAGTCATGTCAATAATTATCTTGACCTCATTTGAATGTTTTCACTCTCTTCGTCGCTTCTCTAGGAGCCATGTCACTCTCTTTTACACATTTAGGGAGCTATTAAAACTGAAAATTTGGCTTTCATTTTGACCCATTGTTTGAACATTGAACAACAAAATGCTTATCCACCTTTGCAAACCCCTATTATTTTTTACTATAAAATTTCATGAAACCTTAAATTTGGGGAAAACTTCTGGGTAGTTTGGAAAAGTCATTTTACAAGCCTTTGGTCATATTTTGACTAGGTCAAAATGGACCAATATTTATGACACATGGCTCTAGAAAACCTGTCACTGTTTGAAACCATTTGCTAGTTCTCATTCCTCACAACTCGGTGAATTCTCCATATATATAGGAACTTGTATGAAGTTTCTAATTTCGCTTTCGTACATCGAACGTTAGTTTCGAGACATGGTTTTATGAGCCCTCAAGCTAACTTTTGATCATTTTCAACTAGGTCAATTATGATCGATGCCCTTGGAAAATTGACCAAGAATTGTACACCATTTTCTAGTTCGGATCGCATTAGTCCATGTGGATTCTTGATATATAGGTGGACTTGTAGGAATTCATCTTTCATGAACTTTCTTGTCAAAAGAAAGTTTTTAATGCACTTTCTTAGCCTCTGAGCCAAACTTGGGCATTTTACAACCAACAGTAAATATGTAAAAGAAATTTGCAGACCTTGGTCAAGTTAGCAAACTATGGTGTAAACTTATTAACACATGTAAATAACTTTTTGAAACTCTCTCTTGTGGTTTGATGTGTTAAATTTGACTTTTCAGAAAATAGTATTTCTCTCTCTTACTTATCTCTTTCTCTATCTTCCCTCGCTTAAGGAATAAAATGAAATGAAATGAACATATGCCCTAACCCTCTCTTGTTGTGTTGTATTAGTACTACAATGTATATGGAAAACCAATACGTTAATTATGCTAGATTTAGGTGGGTGTTATGTCGCTGATTTATCACTGATTTCATGCTCACATGGTTTTGCAGGATGGAAGTGAGATGGCGAAAAGGCATGGTGTAATTCATTGTTTTTTATTGTAATTTATATATGTTATTGGAAAAAATTTATATGTATAATGTATTGCCATGTTACAGAAATTTATATTTGAAATTTGGTAATAGGTATGAGATGCTAGTTTTAGGAATGCCTTGGGAAATGTGCATTTAATCATAGGTGTTATTTGATTCAGATTTGCATATGGTAAAAATGGGGTTGGATATACATGTTAAATGAAACTCTAGAGGATATTTAAACATTTTTCGAAGTATGAAAATGTTTATAATTGAAGTTTTGTAATATTTTATATGTTAGGGTTTAAGGGAAATGTTCATCTACACATGGGTGTTATCTTGATCCTCAAATTTTGTATTGTAAAATCTTGATATGTATGTTAAATGATATTGAATTTAATATCTTATAGTGAAATTTCAATGATGCAATGGCTGATCAAATAATTGGTGCGTTGTAATTATTACCTTGAAAATGTAATAAAGAGATCTAAATGAAAAATTTAACCCCAGTATAAAATGCGTGTATAACTACTCTTCACTGTGTGATTTATTTTAGCATAGAAAAATGAAAACTTATAATGAGCATATACCTTTATACTCGATGGCATCATCTAGCTTAAGTAGATTAGATCCCTAGTTTACTTTATCACCATAGCATGTATGTTTAGCGACATCGTTGTAAACCCATCTGCTAAGAATGATATGGTCAAAACATTATCTAGAGTATGTGTTTCCCTTCCAAGTTTGGTTATCATGTGTGTAGTAAGGAGACTTTTTTTTCCACTCATGTCTTACTTACTTGTTGAGTGGCGAGGATCGCCAACTAGCCTTAGAAGTCATCCTTAAGATTTGGGATCATAAAAACTCGATACCCAATCTCAATTATCGTTTGGGTTCTATGGTGCAATATTAAGAGTTAATGAGAAACTTAATAACATGTTTAATTTACGATGAGTTGGTGGAAAAGTAACCTCAAGATAATGTACTTAGAGAAAGGTGAATTTTAGGTCGTTTTTATATCGTGTTAAATCTTCTTGTGGTGAGAAAAGGTATCCACGTGGTGTAAACCCTAATGTGATCCTTACCCCTTTAAATGATGAACTACTCCATATTTCTCTCCCACTAGTCCTATTAGGTAATAGATGTTTGACATGGAACTATGTGATCTTTTCCTTATAGATAAATCTCCTATGATAGGGACTACTAGTTTCATAAGGATACAAACACCCTATTAGCAAATAGGTTACACAACTCATTTCAAAGGCATATGAACCTAATTTGGGAAAATCCTCTTAAGTCATACGTGTGATGAGACTCAAGAAACCTAATTTAGGAACAAAAATAAGGAAGTTTGTTTCCATTTTTAGATCCTTCGAATCCCTAACTAATTGTTGGAGCATAACTATAGTAAACTTATAATTGATACTTGGCCTTGGGAAGTGTAATCATAGAATATTATTCCATAGGAAAGTGAAACACGGCCTTCCTCGTAATGTAATTAAAACCTCTTGCTATAGATGAAGAACCTAATCCCTATAATGTTGTGTACTAATTCAATTATCAATTTATAAATGACTGAAAGAAGCTTGACCTTAAATTATTAAATACAAAATAAATAAAATGTAAACTTCACATACTTTAGACTTACACTTTTCCCATTTTGTAATGGAGGTAGGATATAAGGTAAAGATGCATGCCCTTAGGATTGGATCCTAGAGATAATACCTAATAGCATTGTGTGTAAATAAATATCCCATTAATGAACAAGTGAATTAAACAAGTAATTGAAATAAATAAGGTAATCGTTATTCAATGAGATACACCATAAATCAAATGGTAATCAATATAGAGGGAATCTAAAAAAAAGGAAAGGGATTGTATGATGCACATATTATGAACCCTTCTAGATCTTAAGTTAAGTTTTGAAACATGATTTTAATAAATGTGAAATCCTAAAAATATCATGATATGGGAAGACTCTATCTATAAGTTTGTATTGTAGTTGAATCGTTATGTTGTGCCTTGTTATATGGGAACATAAGTGGCTTGTTGTGCATCACGTGTTTTTCATGTTATCTATGTGGGTTAATGTTGTGCAAACATATCATGTGTTGTGTGTTGTCCCACGTGATCTCCTGTAGTGTCATGTGTACTATAATGTAAGTAAAAAAATATTTCCGATGGTTTTTGGCATTTTATTTGTGTGTGTAAATTGTGGGCATTACATTTGGTATCAAAGCGAGGTTCATTCTCTCGAACCTCTGGGATAGATTGGAATAGTGATTATTTTGCATGGTGGTGGTGGATATTGGAAGAGTAATGTGATATATGTTATAATGTGAACTACATTGTAATTGTGGTATTACGAATGCACATGTGGTGCATGTCACTTAGTGCGTATTTTTATCATGTTGATGTGCTTGTGATGAGAGTATCACTCTCCTTTTCATGGATTCTATGAAGAGTTCACATGTGATGTACTTCCTTATTATGTGTGAAAATAATGTTATTGTGGATTGCGGAGTGTTGGAGCATTTTGGCATTATGTGATATGAAGGTGTATTGATGTATTGCATGACAAAATTAGTGTAAAGTGAATTGGATTGTATCATGATGTCATCACCATGCGGTGATGAATCGTGTGTGTCACCATGTTGTAATTGCAATTGACTATATGTTGTAATGTTAGACATTGTGTTTCTCATATATATAATTTGTGTAATCTATGATGGTTCATGTTGTGATTTAGGGGCATACGGTGAGCGTATAATCCCTATTATATAGTCCTGCACTTTAGGTGGATTATGTGGTAATGTGATGCATTTAAACCCATGAAAGTAATGATTTTATTATACCCTATATATACCTTGTGTAAGATGCTATGGTTAATGTGTGTGAATCACCGTTGTGTTTGTGATGTACTTATGTGTTATGTTGTGAACCCTACACTAACCGACCCTAAGGGAAATTGGTAAAGGTATATGTTTGAGTGAGGAAATGTCTACCATTTACCAATCACTCAAGCTGAGTATGAGATAGAAAGTGGAGTCTTACATAGGCTAAAAACCCACTTTTGTTCGTTTGGTATGTGTGGCACTTGCTCAATAGGTATCATACATATTTTGTTTCGCGGACACCTTAGGCTTAGTATATTGTGACTTGTACTCCTTCCTCTCTCCATATGTTGTTATCTTATGGATTCAACCTAACTTTAGTTATGACTATGTTGAGATTTGTGGAATTGGTGGAGAGATGATTCAAATAGAGATGGTGATAGTTTTATTATTTGATATGTTATTTTATGAGCTAAGGCTCAATGTCCGAGTGCCAGACACTCGTTGAGTACCCCTTTGGTGGCCATATAAGGCCACATAGTTATTGTAATGTTTTATCTCCATATACGTATTTTATTCGTAAATTGAACATTTTTTTTCTTTTCTTGTAAGAACCAACAATTTTCTTGATTGACATGTTCTTATATTTTGGGCATTTATTTGGTTGTTGCACTAACATGTGGATTTTTTTCACTATGGATAATTATCCATTTTCTTTTCTTAGTCTTAAATTTTCATATCAAGTTTAAAATTTTTATAGCCTAGCCCAAGGCTTGATATTTTTTCCACTTGGCATTTGAAATGGATTGTTATGTTGGTTCTAATGTTGTAATGTGTTGGAATAGGGTCATGGGATTCACCATGGAGTGGTGGAACCTATGGACCCACTTTGTTGTATGGGGGTACGCCCCAAGGAGTTACAGATAACTAGTGGGTTGTCAAACCACGAGTTATTATGTCACTTAGGTTAGAGGTATCTAGACTCTATGCGCCTAGGGCCATAGGGTGACCGGCCTCTTTTGGGGAGCGAAAAGGAAAAATTATCTTTATTTTATTGCTTGAGGGAGGCATAAGAGACTTGAGGGAGACATAATATACTTGAGGGAGCCATAAGAGACTTGAGGGAGGCATAAGAGATTTGTGTGTGAGAGAGAGAGATTGATTCTTGGGAGGTATATGGAGTTGTTTTGTGATGCTTTGGGAGGTATATGGAGTTGTTTTGTAATGTTTTGGGAGGTATATGTAGCAGCTTTGTGATGCTTTGGGAGGTGTATGGAGTTGTCTTGTGATGCTTTGGGAGGTATATGGAGTTTTTTTGTGATTCTTTGGGAGGTATATGGAGTTGTTTTTGATGTTTTGGGAGTTGGTGTCATGATTTATCTATTCTCATGTGATTCTGGTTATGTTTTGTGATGTTGAGGATTGATGCTCCTTGTTGTGGGTATAATTTGATTCCCTTTTTGACACTATATAGCTACAATTATGGTTTTTAGTTGTGTGAAACCCATGTATGTGTACATGTTGGGAATTCTATGTTGTTGTAGTCTACTTATGTTATAAGTACCTTTGTGTCGAGAGCATGTGTGATAAGTAATATGTTGTGGGGACTATGTATGTTCCTTCCATGGGTCAGTTTAGTTCTTGTGATTTGATATAGTCATGAAAGTATGTAAAATATGTCTTGTGGACCATTAGTGTTGTATTCGGGTTTGGTGTCATATCATGATATCGGTTCGAAAGGGCACCCATGAAAATACATAAACTAAAATCTTAAGAATTGAAATATTAAGAGCTTGAACTTAATAGATACTATTAAGGAAAAGGACTAACTAAGTAATAAAGAAAAAGGAAATGCCAATCTTCACAAAACATTAAAATTTAAGATATTATCAATCTAGTTGCTTCCTTATGGTCATGCTTTTGCAACATGTATCAATTGATTGGAGACATGGGTCATGATTGTTTCCTCCTTTCTTGTGAGTACCCTCTTCTGATCTTATCCTTGTGTCACATCGAGGATGATGCTTTTATAAGGGGAGGGAAGTGTAGTGCCACCATTATATTATTAAAATGAAATTTAAAAAAATGATATTGTGAAGTGGTTGGGTGAATTGAAAGGGGTTGGTGGAGGACGGTGGTCTGGTCATGTTGGCGTGTGGAAGGATATTGACAGAGCATGGCCACCCCTTTCTGACTTGTCATTTTAATTTAATTTCAATGCATCGCCTTAATAGAAATCCAAGGACCGTTGAACACGCTGAAAACCCAAGGAAGCTTTGTAAATTTAGCATTGTTTAGATAGCTACAATGTATAAGGGTGAGATGGTGTTCATATAGATGGAAATTGCCCCAATGTTGTGACATATACACTAGTTCTCAATGCAACAAACATGTCTCCAACCTGATCAGTTCACATTTGATGCATACTCTCAACTGCACCAAAACATGAGCACAAGAACATGGAATGGACATCTATCAAAGCATTAAAGAAAATCTTATTTTTTTCCAACTTCTTCCTAGCCTATGCCAAATTGGGGGTTTATATAATATTATATTTACAAATGACTTGGTAATCATGGATTCAAATGTTGGATCATATACTTGGCATGTGAAAGGTTTGAATAACACACCCAAAGATATGTGGCCTCACGGTTGCAGATGATTGTTGTATGAGCACAAAATGGGTTTGTTAAAATATTCTTGTTTCACCATATGCAACCAACATGTGTCTAACCTTATTAGTTCCATGTTTTCTAGCATACACACACATCTAGTGCCAAATTAGTTGTAGCTTTGAAAACATGGTATGGTCCACTGGGGTTCATATTGAGGTTATTAAAATTAATAAAATTCAATTCAATATACCAAGAGAGACATGAGGGGGTGAAATGGTTTAGTTTACTAATATTTTGAATCGGGTATTGGGGTAGGTTTGAGAAGTGGGCCAAAGGAAAGAGAGGTTTAATTTTAATATAAAACTAAAACATTTGAACCCTAGTTTTTAAAAGTAAATACCTTAAAATTGTAAAAGGAGTGTGTTCATAAAGTTAAATTATAATCTCTTTTTGAATAAAGAAATATCAATTAAGAGATTCTTAACCAAATTAAAATAAGATGGTAGAAAACTAGGATTGAGTATACTTTTCAACACAAGTGATATTATTTCACCATATTAATTATTTGAAGAACTATTGATAAATTATTAAAGCTTAAAATTTATAAGGTGATTTGTAATAGGTCTTCAATGGCTTCAAACTATCTTTTGAGAGGAAATGCATATTAAAAAAATTTGAGTGAGAAATATGATATATTTTTTGTTTAATATATTAGGTAGAAATAAAAAGGGGTAAATAAAATTGTAATTGAAAAATGGGTAAGTAAGGTACATGGAAAAAATAGGGGGTATTTTCATTTTAATAATATAACAGGAGGGGGTATTATCAATTGAATAATTAGAGGTAAAAACTAGAATTTAGGGTATTATTTAATACCCTTCAAACGCACGTGTTATACATTACTTTTTCTAAGTGAACCCCCATGGTATGGGCATCCACCAAAGCATTATGGAGAAGAGTATTTAGTCGATGTTTTAGTTTCAAGTGCCCTGATAGATATGTATGCAACAAAAATAAATGGAAGTAAGAATAAACCATGTGAAATGTTTGACAACATTCCTAAAACATTGTGTGTTCATGGAATGCTTGGACTACGGGATATGCACATAATGGGTTTGTTGGAAAGGCTTAGAAAATTTCAAGAAAATACAATTAACAGGTGGAAGGCCTAACTTTACAAACTCTGAGCATCACCTCCTTCCATTGGCCAATGTATAGTGTTAGCGATGAAGTTGGTAAGTGAATGTATTGGTAATTTATGTCTTTGGGGTGTAACATAATAAACAAAAAAGAGAAGGGAAATAAAGACTAGATGTGTGGACTGCAAAAAAAAAGAAAATAGAAAATAAATGTTTTGTCATGGACACCCACAACTAGAATGCAATTGTCTGAAAAAATACCTTAAAGAAATGTGATCAATGAATTGACGGGATTTCAGGATATGGGCATCCCTTTCACAGATAATGTTATAGGAACATTTTTATATGTTACAGCTTGTTCATGCTCGTAGACCATTATGCAAAACATGGAAGATTTTGTGGAGCCCTAGTTTTGTCTCGACGAAATGCAAAGGAAGAAAGGTCCCATCAAATGTGATGTTTTGATTCTACTTAAAGAAGGCATGGTCTCCTTACCTTTTTATTTCATAATTTGGTTCTTCATTTGTAATATAATAGAAACGTTAAACCATTGGATAATATTACAAATGGATATGTAACCAAATTTAAATAGTGTAAAGAAATAAAACTCCACCTTGTGATTGACAAAACCAATTTACAATTTAAACATTAAATGTGGTCACTACCATAACCTTATACGATGATACTAGAGTATCCGAATTAAGTGCTCGTATATACTGATATCGTGAGAGTTAGATGATGTCATCAAATAAATAACCATTTTCCTACCTTGCAAAGTCAAAAATACAATTTCTAGAGGCTTGAAAAACAACACTCTGAGCCCCGTAAAAGAGATGTCAAGCGTCATATGTGTTCCTTGTTATGTAGAGAGTCATGTCAAGAATTAGCTCGACCTCATTTGGATGTTTGCACTCTCTTCATCGCTTCTCTTGAGCCATGTAACTCTTTTTTACAAATTTAGGAGCTGTTAAAACTTACAAGTTGGCTTTCATTTTGACCCACCGTGTTGAACACCGAACAACAAAATTCTTATCTTCCTTTGTAAACCCCTAGTATTTTTTACTATAAAATTTCCTGAAACCTTAAATTTGGGGAAAACCCTCTTCCTCGGTAGTTTGGGAAAGTCATTTTATAGTCCTCTCGGTCACAGCTTTCACTAGGTCAAATTGAACAAATTACGACTGGTGGCTATAAAAAAATGTCACCGTTTGAAAACCATTGGCTAGTTCTCATTCACATTGACTCTGGTGAATTCTTCATATATATAGGAACTTGTAGGAAGTTTCTTGTTTCACGTTCGTACATCGAATGTTAGTTTTGGTCGTGGTTTTTTGGCCCTTAATCTAACTTTTGATCATTTTCAACTAGGTAAATTATGAGTGATAGCCTTGGAAACCTGACCACCAATTGTACATTATTCTCCAGTTTTAGATTGTGTTAGTCCCTATGGATTATTGGTATATATGTGGACTTGTAGGAATTCCTCTTTCATGAACTTTCTTGTCGAAATAAAATTTTTGAAAGCACTTTCTTTTCCTCTGAGCCAAACTTGGGTGTTTTGCAACCAACAGCAAAATGTAAAAGAAAGTTATAGGACCTTGCTAAAGCTAGCAAAATATCGTGGAAACTTATTAACACATGTAAATAAATTTTTGAAACTCTATCTTGTGGCTTTATATGTGAAATTTGATTTTTTGGTAAAATAGTGTTTCTCTCTCTTACTTATCTCTTTCTCTCTCTTCCCTCGCTTAAGGAATAAAAATGAAATGAAATGAATATATGCCTTGACCCTCTCTTTTGTTGTGTTTTATTAGTACTACAATTTATATGGAAAACCAATATGTTAATTATGCTAGATTTAGGTTGGTGTCATGCCAACATTCATCATTGATTTCATGCTTACATGGTTTTGCAGGATGGAAGTGAGATGGTGAAAAGGCATGGTGTAATTCATTGTTTTTTATTGTAATTTATAGATTTTATTGGAAAAAAATTATATCTATAATGCATTGTGATGTTACAAAAATTTATATTTGAAATTTGGTAGTTGGTATGGGATGCTAGTTTTAGGAATGCCTTGGGAAATGTGCATTTAATCATAGGTTTTATTTGATTCAGATTTGGTTACGGTAAAAATGGGGTTGGATATATATGTTAAATGAAACTGTAGAGGATATTTAAACATTTTGCAAAGTATGAAAATGTTTATAATTGAATTTTTGTAATATTTTAGATCTTAGGGTTTAAGGGAAATGTTCATCTACACATGGGTGTGATCTTGATCCTCAAAATTTGTATTGTGAAATATTGATATGTATGTTAAATTATATTGAATTTAATATCCTATAGTGCAATTCTAGTGTGCAATGGATGATAAAATAATTGGTGCGTTGTAATTCTTACCTTGAAAATGTAATAAAGAGATCCAAACAAAAAATTCAACCCGAGTATAAAATGCGTGTATAACTACTCTTAATGTGTGATTTCTTTTAGCATATAAAACTAAAATATTATAATGATCATATAACTTCATACTCAATGACATTATATAGCTTAAGTATATTAGATCCCTAATTGACTTTATCACCATAGCCTGTATGTTTAACTACATCATTGTGAACCCATCTCATTAAGAATGATATGGTCAAAACATTATCTAGAGTATGTATTTCCCATCTTAGTTTTGTTATCGTGTGTTTATTAAGGATATTATTTTCGAATCAGGTCCAACATAATTGTTGAGTGTCGAGGATCGCTAACTATCCTTGGAAGTCATCCTTAAGAGTTGGGATCATAAACGAACTCAATACCCAATCTCAATTATCGTTTGGGTCCTATGGTGCAATATTAAGAGTTAATTGTGAAACTTAATAACATGTTAATTTATGATGAGTTGGTGGAAAAGTAACTGGAAGATAATGTACTTGGAGAAAGGTGAATTTTAGGTTATTCTTATATCGTGTTAAATCTTCTTGTGGTGAGAAAAGGTATCCATGTGGTGTAAACCCTAATGTGAGCCTTACCCCTTTAAACGATGAACTACTCCATCTTGCTCTCCCACTAGTCCTATTAGGTAATAGATGTTTGATGTGGAACTATGTGATCTTTTCCTTATAGATAAATCTCCTAGGATAGGGACTACTAGTCTCATAAGGATACAAACACCCTATTAGCAAATAGGTTACACAACTCATTACAAAGGCATATGAACCTAATTTGGGAAAATCCTCTTAAGTCAAACGTGTGATGATACTCAAGAAACCTAATCTAGGAACAAAAATAAGGAAGTTTTTTGCCATGTTTAGAGCCTTCGAATCCCTAACTAATTGTTGGAGCATAACTATATTAAACTTATAATTGATCCTTGGCCTTGGGAAGTGTAATCATGGAATGTTATTCCATAGGAAAGTGAAACATGACCTTCCTCGTAATGTGATTAAACCCTCTTGCTATGGATGAAGAACCTAATCCCTATAATGCTTATTGTGTACTAACTCAATTATCAATTTATAAATGAATGAAAGAAACTTGACCCTAAATCCTTAAATACAAAAGAAATAAAATGTAAACTTCACATCCTTTAGACTTACACTTTTCCCATTGTGTAATGGAGGTAGGATATAAGGTAAAGATGCATGCCCTTAGGAGTGGATCCTAGAGATAATACCTAATAGCCTTGTGTGTAAATAAATATCCCATTAACGAATGAGTAAATTAAACAAGTAATTGAAATAAAGAAGGTAATCCTTATTCAACGAGATACACCATAAATCAAATGTTAATCAATATAGAGGGAATCAAAAAAAATGAAAAGGATTGTATGATGCACATATTATGAACCCTTCTAGATCTTAAGTTAAGTTTTGAAACATGATTTTAATAAATGTGAAATCCTAAAAATATCGTGATGTGGGAAGACCCTATCTATAAGTTTGTATTGTAGTTGAATCATTATGTTGTGCCTTGTTATATGGGAACATAAGTGGCTTGTTATGCATCACATTATTTTCGTGTTACGTATGTGTGTTAATGTTGGGAAAACATATCATGTGTTGTGTGTTGTCCCACGTGATCTCTTGTAGTGTCATGTGTACTACAATGTAAGTCAAAAAAATATTTCCGGTGTTTTTGGTTTTGTATTTGTGTGTGTAAATTGTGGGCATTGCAGGTTTGAAAGACCTTCCAAGGAGGAATTTTTGTGCTTGGTTTGGAGAGATAGGGGGAATTTGTTATTGGAGAGATAAGGAGGGCATTTTTGATATTATTATTTTTTCCTATGGTCAGTTCACACTTTGGCTTCTTTAGGATCCTTGCCACTCTTCCCCCTTTGGGGAAAACATGGATTTTTCCTAATGTGTTTTTTTCTGTTTATTTGATTGTTGTGTGTGTTGTCAAATTGTGCTTCATGTGTTTTTTACCCTTACCATTTTACTTGAGAAACTTGAGGGATGCATCCTCTCTCTCCGATGGGCTTGGAGGGAGGCTAGCATGTGATACCAATTGGTTGGGAGGTAAATGGACCCTTTCTTCTTGTGTGCTATGAAGATTTTTTTGGAGTGGAGACTTGCATATTTGGCTTGGATTTTGAAGAATAAAAGTTGAAGATCTTGTCATGTTGTTCCCCATTTTGGGGAGGCTTAACCTCTAGTTTTTCATTTTCTCTTGTAATGATGTTGTAACCATTGTTAAGTGTCTCCTATTGTGGGATTAATCTTGTATTTTGTACTTCAAAATGTGGAGTCATGTTATTCTCTTTTGTGAAGGAATATTTGTCCATTATAAGATTGATGTCTTCATGTTATAAATGTATCCTATTCTTGCTATTGAGAATGTTTTTGAAATTTGTGAGTGTACTTATTTTCATTGAAAATATTATTGTAAGGATTGGATATTGATTGGAAATGTAGAATTATCATTGTTTTAGATTAAATATTTGATGAAATGAATGCAATTTTGGTGCATGGAAAGGGTTACCTTTGTTGTATTGTTTTACCTATTTTATTGGGAGAAAATAGTTCTTTCTTGGTGTTCTATTTTTCTTATCAAATGATATTTTCTTTCATGATTTATGGAATAAAAAAGGTAGATTTGTAGGTTACATTGCATAGTATAAGATAGTAAAATAAGGTGAAGTGATAGTATAGGTTAGTATGGATTCATCTCCTAAAAGGATCATTTTATTTGCTTTATTTACTATTCACTTAATCCACTTGGAAATAGAAATTTAGTAGGCTTGTTTTCTACAATCATGGAAATCTCATACTTCTTTGTATTGGGATGTATTTTGCAACCTTGTTTTGTATGAAGTAAGAATTGTATGGAAAATTTTATTTGGAGACCCTTTGAATCCTTATTCATGGTTGAAAAATCATTATATTTTTGTCCTAGAACAATAAATAAAAATTAAAACTACACTTCATTATTAATAGCCTCATGTTATTATGATAAATCTGGTTTTGAGAAATATATTTTTAACTCAAAGATTAATGAGATATTGGTTACCTTGTTATAATATATATATATATATATATATATATATATATATATATATATATATATAATTTTAAAAATTCATTTTTCACTAAGGCTCATGACTATATTAATATATTATAGGTTGGTTACTAATTCTCCTTAGCTTACTTTTCACATATAACAACTAAGAACTCGAGCTACCGTAATTTGTAAATAGATTTATTATTATATTATTAGACAATTGTAACATTGGCAATAACAATACCATGAATGTATGAATGTTCCTATACCAATTTATATATATATATATATATATATATATATGCAATAACAATACCATGAATGTATGAATGTTCCTATACCAATTATATATATATATATATATATATATATATATATATATATATATATATATATATATGCAATAACAATACCATGAATGTATGAATGTTCCCTATACCAATTATATATATATATATATATATATATATATATATATATATATATATATAATCTTAAACTTATAAAAAATGCATTTTTTTATAACCCAAAAAAGGGAATTGGTTAATGGTATAAAC
The DNA here is from genome assembly GCA_018340775.1 of Taxus wallichiana var. yunnanensis. Classification (NCBI taxonomy): domain Eukaryota; kingdom Viridiplantae; phylum Streptophyta; class Pinopsida; order Cupressales; family Taxaceae; genus Taxus; species Taxus wallichiana. The sequence goes on from CM031233.1 coordinate 111,673,596, forward strand.
AAAAACATATGTTTGGGAAGGGGGCAGCCTACCTCACCCCCATCTACACACACAACATACATAGTCTATGCCCCTACCACTCATCCCCCATGTTATCATTAAAAAAGCAAAACACAAATCCGATGTATGAAAAACCTATGCGAATTTACTTAAGCCTGAAAAACAAACAACAAAAAAGAAACCTTGGAAAAACAAATAAAACAATATATATATATACCTGTAATGAAGAAGAGGGATTTCTTCCTCCCCTGGAAAATCTAAAATACAATGAAATGGATTCTCAATGGACTACGAACAAAGATCTTTTGTTTGTAAACAAACATATGCCTCCATGATATTCCTTTCTTCCATCTCCTCCTCCCGTAAGAAAAAAATGTGCAAATGGAGGCAAAATAAACAAAATTAAAGTTATGAATAAATTCATAAGGATGGATTAGGGCTTTTAGAACATACCTAGAATCTAGGATAGGGATTAAAAGAATCTTATTGCTCATATTTAACCCACCCCCTCCTTTAAAGTTGTAGGAATAAAATGATTTAAAGGGGTATGGTGTAAATTAATAAAAATGGAAGCTAGGGGATTTTATTAGGACCATTGGAGTTCCCACTTCCCTTCGACACTATTATATTTTGATTTTGATTACTATTGATTATATACATGGATATTATTGTATCATTTTGGCTTAGCATGATATTAGATGATGGACATATTTTGACTATTGATGGATTTTGATTCATAGTATGATTTGTGTGGACTCTTATAGAGACATTTTATATTGATGATGATGTGTTTTTGAAATATTTATATATTTATAACATTTGGAATTATTGTCATATTGAGTAGGATTTAGCAATGAACTAATCTTGTGATCTTATTGGTATGAATGAAATATAGAATTGAGATGTTGTTAGAAAATTTTTTAATAACATTATTGGTACGAATGATGATTCAATTTATAGATGTATGATTATTGATTTGAATGCATATATCTTGTCTTGGATGTTTTGATACAGCCACGAGGCCGAAGGAGGTATTGTATGTTTTTTGCAGGTAATTATATCACAACAATCAAAGGGGGATTGGAGACCAACCACAACGCAATACTGGGTGGATACGACAATGGTCACCATGGCAACTTGTGGAATGTTTTTGTTTTGTTATTTGTGGTTAGGGGTTCCCATGGGGGAATGACCTCCAATTGTGACCAAGGGTTTTTGTGTTGTTATTTTTATTTAATTTTGGTGTATGTGATTTAATTGTGATGTAATTCCCTTTTATCATTAATTGATTTATGTGTCTAAATTAGTGAATTAATCATGTTATTAAACTAATTATGGATGTGACAAAAATAAGTCATTTATTAGATTAGTTGGTTCTTTGGTCTATGTGTTTTTAAGTTGAGTGTAAGTAACTTGAGTGTTGTACACTCTATCTTACCTTGGAAATTCGGATTTGGCCTTAAGGGCCAATTTTGGAGGCTTGTGGGACAAGTTAAACTTGTCCCACACCTCTTAATTTCTTATACCAACCATATATAAGGATTGGGGATAAAAATAGACCCCATTAAGTGTTTTGTAAGATAAAAAGTGGCATTCATTTCACTTTTCTTACATGGGTTTTAAAGTTTTTCCTTAGGGGGTGTGGGTTGGGATTGTGTGTGTAAGAGGTTTTTCATTCCTCTCAACCACTAATTTATTGTGCATTGGGGTTGAGGTTTGACTATTGAGGTGGATTTTTGGATGAGTGATAACACATCCTACATGGATCAAACTCATCGTCCTCTCTCCCTTTTCTATTTATTCCAATTCTTTTGTTTGATTGGGGGTTACTTCATTCCTTTTGGTGCTCTTGTATTTTGGAGTTGGAGGATTTTGCAGTGCTTGTGGATTTCTTAGATATGTATGTGTGACTCTTGGATCAAGCTCTACCATGGAAAGGTAGGATCTATACCCTTGTTTTATTATTTTTCTTTTACTTGTGTATATGTGTATGTTATTGAGTGTTTTGGTATGCTTGTTGGGTCCTTGGGTAGATTTCCTAAGTATGGTGTAGGAGAAGGCTATGGGGATCTTATATGTAGGGAGGAATAAGAGTTTATTTCATGTTTTGGAGGGATTTGGGTTGGGTGCCCCACCTTGGACAAGAAAATACTTGCATTTCTTACTTGTTTTGTTTTATGAGGGAGACATAAGAGATTGTAGGGAGGCATAAGAGAATGTGGGAGGCATAAGAGGATCTTGAGGGAGGCATAAGAGTTGTGTAGGGGTTGTGAGATGTATATTGGAGGTTTTTAAGGTGGGAACCTAATCCCATTGGGAGGCATAAGTGATCTCCCCATACATCCTTGCTCCATTGGCTTGCATTTCAAGCCTTATGTATTTTGTAAAGTTGTATTATTGTGTTATTTTTCTTGTGTTGAATGTGCTTGAAATGGTTGTGAAAATTTGTTGTTGTGTTGTGGAAGCATTGTATAGTTTCCATGTGTTGGATCAATCCCTTATTACTTCGTGGTTGGGGCTCGGGGCCAATGAAGAGAATTGCTTCTTCTTCTCATTGGAGTTTTGGTTGGGTGGAGAGTGTTTCCTCTCCCCATTTTTGTTGTTGTGATCAAGTGAATAAAATATGGAGCCTTGTTGGATATTTGATACTTGGAGCACTTGTAGAAGACTAAACAATCTTTCATTGTAGCTACCTTTCTTGTAAATTCCCACTTAAGGTGGAAGATCTATAGTATTGTAATTGAAAGTAAAGTTGTATTGAATACTTTTTTATTAAGTTGTAATGCATTGTTGGAAAGAGAAACAATTTTAGTGAAACAAGATTTGATGTTATGGAAATGTGATTGAAAAAAAAGGAAAACAACTTATTCTCATTTTAGTTGATTTTTAGTCTTCATTAGGTGTGTTATTCTTGTTTTAAAAATTATTGGAAAATCTTGTTAGAAGCTACTTGTGGGAATGGTTGTAACTTGTAGGTTGTAAAAGAAAGAAATATTATTCTTGTTGTATTACTTGAAGGGCATATAATAACAAGACAAACTATATGTGTTCATTCCTTTGCATTGATTGAAGAAAGTTTAAATTTCATAGGTGTTATGGAAAAGTTTCAAAAATTTCTTGTTTGTTATTTTGTCAACAAATGGATTGCTTTCCTTTTTATCAAATAGAGTGAAGAAATTGCATGGTTACTATTAGACCTTAGTCTCATTTAAATGTATAAGTTATTATCAAATTATTATAAAATTATAAGGGAGTTAAGAATGAAATTTGCATCTCATAATGTTACCTTCAAAATTGCAAAGAAATTCTAAGTATAAGATAAAAAAAAAAAGGAAAAGAAAATTTAGTTAATACTATGAGGAATGTGAATAGTATTATTTATTAACAATAGTGATATTATAAAAACTATTATTTTTTTACATGGAAGGTGATATTAATATATTTAATATATATATAATATAAATATATATGTAGACTTTATATATATATATATAATTTATGTTAAGAGTAGTTGAAATAACCGAAAATTTATTAACAAAACAAATTGTGTAAGGTTAAGGTCGCGACCTATAGTGGTTAATAGGGAAAGGGTTGGGGTGGGGTCGGAAACCCTCCCCAATCCAAACACTTTTCTACCAAACAATAAACATTCCCACTCGTCGTTCCTTTCTCAGTGAAGTCTGTAAAATCTCAATCCGTGACCGAGTAACCTTATATATATAGTAACTTTATATATATATATATATATATATATATATATATATATATATATATATATATATATATATAATCACAATCTTTTAGATTTTGGGGTTTTATTAAAATAAAATTTTAATAAAATATAAACATATATATGTATACAAACACACACACACACACAAATATATATATATATATATATATATATATATATATATATATATATATATATATATATTCTTCTACCCAAGTAAATACAATCACCATTTTTTTAACCATTCCTCTAAAATGGGGCAAAACCCATATTTCCATTTAGGAAAATACGTAAATAATGAGATAAATAAAATGAATTGGATCCCTAGGAGATGGTGTAAATGGATCCAAAAATAAAAGAGAGGATGTGCATCCTTCAAGAGCTTGAGATTGCCTCTCATGGCTTCCTCTTCCTCCACCAATCTGCAAAACAAAAGAATGAAACAATAAGACAAACAAAAGAGAAAGAAGCTTTTCATAAGAAAACTTAGGGTTAGTTGAATTCCTAGATCTTATGGCCTCAAAAGTAGGTGGTGAGTGGGTGAGAGAAATTCAAATTTAATTTGCATGGGTAGACATTATTTTTGGGTCACTCAAGTATGTGTAAGGGTTAGGTGTTATTACTTTTCTTACCCAATTGTCTTTTAGAGACATTTAATTTAATACAACTTAGACCCCTTTATGGGTATTATAGAAATTGAAGTATTTAATTAAATGGACCTCCTTTCATTGAGATTAACTAACCAAATTTAGTTAAGGAGAAATTAATTAATTAAGTAAAATGTAGGAAGCCTAATTCTTGCTTTGAACTAACTAATATTATTATAAATTATTAAGAATTTTTTACCTTATTTTAAAGGGGGTTTAGAGGAAAATTAATAATGTTGATTTAAAGTAAAAATTTTAAAGGAGAAAGTGTGACCGTAATTGTTAACCCTTTTTGCGAGTATGTTTAACAAAAGAAATTATCCCATAATTTTTCTAGTTTTACCTAGATTGTTCTCGGGTTTCGTGTGAAAAAAATTAGCGGGTGTTTCACTTGGTATCGTAGCGAGGTTCAAAGCGTGGACCCTTAGGCACACATAAAAACATGAAACTTGAACATTAAACCTTGTGCAACTCAAAACCTAGAAAACAACATTGTATGATATTTGTATAATGTAGCAAACTTTAAAAAACTAAAACAAAACCTAGAATGATGAATTAACTCTCACCTTGGTCTGTGCAAGAGGCATGGACCGGATGAGGGGTTCTTGCATGTAGACCTAGATTTTCCACCTCCATATCGAGCAATAGCGGTCATTTTACCTCAAATATTACATACACTTCAGGACATTAATTCCGCTACGCAGAGGATCCTTAGGAGGATGACTTGCTAGACATGATAGGGAGCCATCAGTTGAGGCTCATGCATATCCTCAACACAATGATGAACATAGGTCGATAACTTCCACGTGGAGTCGGCTAGAGCCAATTCACCTCATAGGGGACATATAGATATGTTTTCCACACACATAGACAGATCTTGTAGCCCTAGGCCGAGGGAGGAGTATGCAGAGAGACCTAGGGGTCGACAGGTCATCGATTATAGATCATATACGGGAGATCCAAAAGCTACGTCTGTCTCATTGTTCTAGAGATACATGTGGGTTTTAGGAAGAGGCTTGGTTAGTAAGCTTAAGCAGTGCTTCAAACTATTTCCATGTACTAGAACATGAAATCTTGTGTTGTGATTGATCTTCGAGGGACGGAGCATGTGTCTGTGGAGGACGAGGAGCGAAGCTCCACGTAGACTTAGAGACAAGCATTACCAGGACCTCTTCGAGGAGTGATTCAAGAGTAGATACTTATCCAGGAGGTTTATTTTATCGGAGGATAGATGAGTTCCATGATAGTAGCTGAGTAAAAGAGTTAATTTATGGATGTACTTCAAGATGTTAACTATATGTAGGACAAGAAGGTTAGGATTCACATATTCATCATGGGGCCTGAATTTTTATTTAGGAGGTACGATGTGCATTCATTACCCGCAGACCTTAGAAGAGGTCTTTGAGAAGGCCTACATTGTAGAGGAGACTCGGGGAAAGACTCAAAGCAAACTAGAGATAGAGTACGGAGCCACATCCAATAGTTGCAAGATAACAAAGGAGAGGTCATCTCTTCCTCCTCATGGTGGACATGGTTTTGCACAGTCTTCATTCAAGCCACCACAACATCCACCTTCGTATTAGAAATAGTAGACACGTCCACAATTCAAACCTCCACAGAGATTTAACACTAAAAGGGTATAGAGTATGGGGCCTCCTCTTACGGGTCCCATTAGGACACAGGGTGAATCGAGAGCTCAGTCAGTAGGAGCTCACAAGAAGAACCTCGGCCGAGTCCATAGCTGGATCAATAGGATCCATGACACAAACCTCTAGAGTCTTTGCTAGAGAGCATCTCATTGGAGATGAATGTTATCTCAATTTTTCCCCGACAAAATTGATCAAACATGACCTCGCACAAGAAAATCAAAAGGGTCGGCTATGTCCCACAAACTTATAATCGATCCCTAATTGAGGGGCATGCGGGGCTTGACTTAAGTAAAGAGCAGGGTCAAAATATGAAGGTGATCTCGCCATGGAGGAGCAATGTTGGTGAGGAGGCCAACGGCATCAAAGGAATCCAGAGTGCACAGAAGGAAGAAGGTGGGGAAAGACTCAAAGTTTTGGACTTCACCACATACAAGTTGACTCAGGGAAAAACAAAAGACTCACGGAAGGTGCCACACATCATCTTGCTGCAATTCAAAAGGCGCGGCCCAAAATCTAGTCCCAAATAAGTGCCAAGCCTCCACGTGTCCAGTGGTCGATATATGGCCCCACCAAGCAAAGGGGACTTAGCCAAAATACAAAGAAATAGGGCAAGCCAGCGGAAGAATCCACGTGTCTCTTTAGTGGACTTTCAAGAGGAAAATCCATAGGTGGTCCTAAAACATGCGCCAAGATACTCCACATGTGTCACTAGCACAATTTCAAAGGCGTGGCCCAAAAGGTAGTTACCAAACAAGCGTCAACCCACCACGTGTCCTAGAGACCGAAGAGGTAAGTTTGGCTGTTGAAAAGTCCAAAATCTGCGTAGGCCTCCACATGTCTTGTCCATGCAACTTCAAAAGAAAAATCGGGGGTAGTTTCCAAACAAGCCCGAAGCCTCCACATGTCTTGGGTCAGGCACAACATCTCCGCCAACAAGATGGACTCGGAAAAAAACATAAAAGGAACCCAAGGAGCCCACGGAAGCTGCCACATGTCATTTTGACATGATTTCAAGAGTGAAAGGAAGGATTTGAATCTTCAAATTGCACAAGGCTGCCAAGTGGACCTGGTATGGATAGACTCTTTAAATATTGTGCACCCCAACCTTCGACAACCATATCTTTTGACTGAGAGCTTGGATTTGGGCGAGAGAAGACTTTTTGGAAAGGTCTCCACATCCTTTATGCCATGTGTTGGTGCTCAAATTATTCTTGCCCAATTTTTCCATTGAAACTATATCAATTTACGGCCTTTGCCATTTTTTATCTCCCTGTGTTGTGCCTGAGAAGTCTCTACCTTCTTTTATTTCTGTAATCAAATCTGTTCTTGGGTCAAGGATCACGTATGGATCCATGGTTGTTTCCTTGTCTCTCTATTTTTCTGGAAAAGGTTTGTAATTTGCGTCTCCCATTCATTGTTCATCTAAAACTCGGGCTCTCATGTTCTTTCCACTTTCCATAGTCGAGATTTGTTTTCCTTTTTCATTTTTGCCCTAAATAGTTGAGGAAAAATGAATGGATGTAGCTCAAGGAATGTATTTGAGCCTTGTAACATTTCTAAATTATTTTTCCTTTGGAGAAAATTTCATCTCTAGGCTCAAATGGTCATTTTTCTGCATTTTATGGTTTGACGGGCATTTCTCCCGGTCAAATTTACATCCTTGCATCAACAGGAAACATGGCTTCTTTTGGTTGGTCAGGGGACGGTGGGAAAATGCTTTAACTTATTACTTTTGCTTTTTTGGAAAAAGGAAAATTTGGTCCAGTAGCTCTACTCAATCTGATTGGTTCTTTAGGCACTTACGTGGCTTCTTCTAATTGGATAGGGTGCGAAAGATTTGTTTTGAACGTATGCTTTTTGGCTACTTTGGAAAAAAATTGAACCCACCCCACGGCCCCGCCAGGTTTTGCTTAAAGTGAATTTTAAACGACAGGGAAAAATTCTTACTTTGACCCCATAGAAGGACAAATGGAAAAGTTAAAGGTGGAGATGTGGGCCTTCGGAGGTAAGTTGGATCTTTTGCCCTTCGGAAAAATGGAGTAAAATTCTAAAATGGAAGCGCGCCCCACCGAGTCATTTTGAAGCCTTGAGGTTTTTGAAGTTACACCATAACGACACGTGGAGGTCTCCGCTGGTCTTCTTTCCTTAGACTTTTCAGCAACTTCTTAAAGGGCCCGAGACACGTGGTGAGCCCGTGCTCATTCAAGGTCTTAACTTTTGGGGACCATCTCAAGATGTGCCATTATGACACGTGGTAGTTTGAAAAGTCAAAAGGTGGGGAAGTGGACCATCGGGGCAACTTGGATTTTTTCCTCCTAAAGGATTAAAATATCAAAATGGCCTACAAGCGCGATAAGAGAAAGGTCAAGGTTGGCTTTGAAAATTCAAAGGGTCGAGGAAGTGGACCATTGAAGGAAACTTAGATTTTTACCTCTTGTCACCAAAAGGATTAAAACATCAAAATGGCCCGCTAGCCCGACAAAAGATAGTCAAAATTTTATTTCATTCAATGACGGAGGTGTGGACTTTCGAGGGAAATTTGGAAAAAAATCCTTTTGTGGAGAAAATAGTTAAAAGTGTAAAATGAAACGTGGTTCTACTGGGACCCACATCAGAGACTAGAAGCGGAAGGGCGGAGCTATGGGGAAACTTGGAAAATTTTCCTTTTTCTAAAAAAGAGGTGAAATAGCAGAATTTGGCCGCAGTTCCTCTGGGACCCACTTTAGGACACGTGTCAGGCTCATTTCTCAAAGGTGGAGGTGTGGAGAAAAATGTGAAAATTTTACATTTTTCCAAAAGTTGCAAAAGGAAAAAAGGAACCCGCATGCCCGTCTTAAAAGTAGATCTCCCACGTGGACGGTCCAAATTCAAAATAGAAATCAACGGCAGTTGTGCATCTGTATTTGATTTTTCTACCATTTTCACTCCAGAGCTCCTGGGAATGCATATCCTTGTGGTTTTTTAATCATTTCTTGGAGTCTCCTGCATGCCAAATGAAGGGGAACATTAATCTGTAGCCTTGGTTTGGTGGGGAAGGTCTATAAACATATCTCACCATTAAATATGCAATCTAACTGTTGGATTCGACCTGATTTTTCTTTCCTTGGCACATGAAATACCTGTTGATATCTCGGTTTGGTGAGGAAAATACGGGATGTCTTTTACCATTAAGATGAGATCTAACCTTTGGGCTCGATCTAATCTTCCATTTTTCTTTCCTGGGCACACAAGGAACCAGATTGGATAGATTAGGGGTAGAAGTGGTTGGTGAGTAAAAGGAAGAGTGATCTACTAGAGGAGGGAGTTGAATGTGGGAGATGTTCAAAGAGATCTTCCCCCTGAGCACCTAACAACTTTTTACAAATTTGATTCTAGGAATCGCGATCGGGATCATGGTGAGCACTAGTGCACTCAATGTTTGGGTTTTTGGGGGAAAATTTGTTGCAAAATGTTATAAATGGCATGATTTTTTCTGTGAAAGAGGTTGGAGGTTGGAAGGTTGGAGTGTTAGAGGTCAGAACTAATTTTCTAAGAAAATCTTGATAGAACTGTCTTTCTGAGAAACTATCTAAAGAAACCTATTTATCTCTTTTGTGTTAAATTTGATCATGTCAAGGTGGTTATGAGTGTACATCCATTGACAAGCTCTGAGATTGTTCTAGGAACTTTCCCGTGCTTGCTGATAAATTTAATCAAACTTGAGTTAATATATGTTATTTTTGGGAAAAATTTGTGTTTGCTTCATTTCTAAATGTCTGCAAGTAGCTTTTCTTGTTCCCGTTGCATTCTTACATTGACATCCTTGTGATAGTTTGGTGGCATTTGCAATTTCATTTATCAGAAGAGATTTCATTTGATAGTGAAATAAACAAATTTAAAATCACTATGACTCCTAGCATGATTATAAGATTGTTTGTTAGTCTTTGAGGGTATCTTAGGCGTGATGAAACAGATATTTATAATGTTCAATTAAGTTTTCCAATTTGAGCCTTCATTTTGGATCCTTGAAGTTTGTGTGAAAAGTGTTGATTTGCGCCTCCATTGAAGCACATATTATGGTTAAAGGGACATCCTAGCTATTCTGAAGCATTATGTTGTTCGAGCTCGTATTTTTAAAAAATTCTCAAAGATTTGGTATAATCAACTTTATCGTGCTTCACCTCCCACCAAAATCATTCAAAAACAATTAATCTTACCCATACTACCCCTATTTTTCCTGTGTGTATACAGATGCACAATTTCTATTAACAAAACATGCAAAAACACTCAGGTTTTCATTGTCTTTAGTGGCCTGAACCTTGCTTAGAAAATATCTCCATTATCTAGAGTGATAACTCATGAGAGTTAGGTTTTGTTGTATTGATCATATTTTCTTCAAGGTCTTCTTAAATACTTCACAAGGAAGGAATTCCCCATCTCCTCCATAAATAGCAGGATACAAAAGGGTCCTCTCACCCTAGTTGAAAGGCACAACCATAAAGTAGTGAGGATAGATCAAATCCTCTTCAGGGTGCTATCCATTTCTCCACATCTGAGTGACAGAGGGCCAATTAGATCCCATCCCCGACTACAAAATGACTCACTATGATCTATCTATCTCTAAGCTTCCTGCCAAACCTGTGATGTTTCTCAGACTTTGAAGGAGAATCAATTTGGGTACCAACACCATGGAGGCCTGAAACCCTAATTTTGAGAAGGTTAGGTGGGTAAAAAATAGCAGAACATATCCCCGCCATTAATATACAATTTGATTTCTTTAACAACCAAATCAGATTTGATTTGATCCCCCATTCTTCCTTTCTCGACACACAAAATAGACATATAGCAATAGACTTGAAATATTGTAGGTAGATTTGTAGGGGCATTAATGGTAGGTGGTTGAAATTTCAAAGAAAATTTCAGTTTCTTCTCTCTTTCTCTCTCATTCTTCTATATATTGTAAAAGAGGGGCATATTCAAATGGTTGGTCATTGTTTCTCCTCTGCCCCCCTCTCTCTTTCTTCCTTAGGGTAGAATGTGGAGTCTAAGCCTCCTCTCATGGCTCTGTAATGGAATTTTATTGCCTCTTTCCCACTAATGATGTACCGTGTAACTTTTGGAGAAATAAAATATGTTTCATGATGCTTCTATCCATCCTTGCTTATTTTGTTGTCTCTTCTTACCTCTCATCATTACAGGGTATATTGTGCATACTCTAATGTTTATTGCAGGTTCTAGGAGTTATGCTTAATGGGTTTTGAAGTGGTTTTCTGTGAAATCTATCTTTGGTCCGTGGTGCATCTTGTCCACCCTCTCCTCTAGCTCACCTCTCTCCACTTCAAGCAGTTGGATCCGTGATCAACCACTTCCTTTTCTGGTGTATCACTGCTTAGTGTAGGCTCTCTTTCACCCTCTCTCTCTCTCTCCCTGTCTCCTTGGAATGGTTAGATTAGGATAGATTAGGTCTACCTACACTGGAGTAGCTTGTGGTAGGTAGATTAGGAAGTAGGAACCAGCCTTCTCTAGAGGTCCATCTCAATTTTTCAAGTCCCACAACTTGAGAGATGGTCTAATGTTTTGCAATCACACCAAATGCCCCACCCAGGATCCCAGGACCATTTGAGGGTGTTGTGATTCTCGCACTAACAGCTTTGGCATGCCTGGTGGGACTAAGAGGTCTTCACTTCATTTCATCAAGTTGATGTGTTCTTGGTGATATTCATCCTTTAGAGGAACATTCAAAGCACATCTGGAGACTCCATCCAGGTCAAAAACCCCTTCTCGAGTTCTGATTTGTTCCATCCATTTTCACCCACTTTTCTTTTCCATATCTCCCATTTTCTCCCATTCCATGAAGTTGTGCACACACGACTTCATTTCCTTCTTATCACTCACACTTGCAAAAATGCATTTCTTGACCCCTTCTGCATCATCATTATGATCAGATTCAAAATCACTATGGTTACCCCTATGAGCAATACCATAACCTTGTTCGGCTATGGAGCCTGCCAAGAGGGATATGCATGCAGTGAAATCAACTACATGGAGAATGCTGATTTGCAAGGAAGATTCAAGAAATGGAGGCACGCATGGTACAATCAAGGGCCACATCTTAGATGAAAGTGTTCATAATTGGCTATAGGGAACCTTGTCCATGGGTCATCCCTTTTCTAAGACATTATGGCCCTCAGGAGAAACTTGACTTCATGGTTGAAGTGTTGCCTAAACTTACACAGTGGATTGAGGAGATTGAGGCTTATGAGTTGGACATAAGAAAACCTTGTCAATGGGTAAGTTCACCACCTCCTAGCTTTTCTTTACCTTTTCCTCAATCAAGTATCATTACAACAAAGTGTCATGATTCTAGCTCCCCATCTTCTCGCCCTAAGTGTTGATTTCCCTTCTCCATCTCTTAGTATTCCATCTCATTTCAATCCTTCGCCCTTTCCCTTCCCAAATAGTCATTCCATCCAAACAAATGAGAAGTTCCCCTCCCTCTCCACCACAAACAATAGTAAAACCGGTTGAACCCCAACCTACCACTCCTCCTGTTTTCCCGTGTCCATGTTGGGAAGATACTCAAGAATCCACTCAATGAGAACAAGTAAGAAGAGGAGCCCAACAAAGAATAAATGCGAGACAATCTAAAGAGTTGGGTTGCCAAATTTGGTTTACAAATATCCCCTTAATGGTTAAGCCAACAGAGGAGGTCAAGGTTTAAGAGCCGGTGGTGGTGGTGAGGCTAAGTTTGCAGAGAGAAGAAGAGCAAGAATGAGAGGAAGAAAATAAGAACTATGTTTTTAGCACTTTGTCTAAAGAGGATGCTGATCTGATCCAAGATGCATAACCAATGAGGGAAAAAGAACAACTAGCTCCAAGTCCCATTGAAGAGGAGTAACTGGGAGAGATCAAATCAAAGTTGAGGCCACTCAATCAAGAAAGCATCATTGAAGATTTTTTGCTTTCATTTCAAGGGCCTAATTTTATTGATGAACCCTTGATGAAGGAGGACCATATAGTTTCGTGAGGCTCCAAATTCGAGAGAAGGTTACGAGAAGAACCTTCAATTCTTCCTCCCACTTCATCCCCTTCAAGCTCTAATGTTGAAGAAGAGTTTGATCTTTCAAACTACATGTTTGAAGAAGAAGGGAACCATGGTGAGCTAGTTGCAGATCAAGAGGACACCATGGATGAGGTATAGCACATTCAGCAGGACAACAAGGAGGAAAACTACCTGTCAGACTTGGAAGATTGCTTTGATGGAGAGGAGCCTGAGGAGATAACATCATTTTCTCCTCCATCATCTTACTTCCAAGTAAATGAGCCTTTCCATGAAGGAGAGCATTCAATAACAATATCCTAAATCTCACAATGTCCCTCTAGAACCAAGGTTGGAAGCTATAAGTCTTCCATGTTCTTCATAGGAGAAGGAAGGGAAAAGGCAAGAGGATATTGTTGGTGCTCAAAATAGTCCCGCCCCATTTTTCCATTAAAATCTATCAATTTACGGTCTCACACATTTTATCTTCCCGTATTGTGCTGAAAATTCTCCACCTTCCTTTTGTTTCCATAATCAGTCTGTCCTACACCGAGGATCACGTATAAATAAAAAAATCTTCGTTTCTCTGCTCATCCGAAAAGGTTTGTATTTGGGTGTAAAAACTCAAGCTGTCCCATTCTCGTCTATTTTCCACAGTCATGCTTTGTTGTCCTTGTCATTTCTACCTTAAATACTTGAAGAAAATGAATGGATGTAGCTCGGAGGAATGTATTTGAGCCTTGTAACATTTCTAGATTCTCCTTCCTTGGTGAAAATTTCATCTCTCGGCCTCAAATGGTCATTTTTCCGCATGTTACGGTTTGATGGCCGTTTCTCCGAGTAAAATTTACATCCTTGCATCAACAGGAAATGTGGCCTCTTTTGGTTGGACGCACTTCAAGCTCGGCAGGTACTTCAAAAAAAATTTGGATCGCCTCAACTTAAAAACCTATCTACATGGAAGAACGACACTCATTTGAAGGTTTTCTTTTTAGTTGGTTGGCCTCGAGTTGTGCCAGGACGAAATGTGGAGGTTTTTGTTTCTCTTCCCAAACTTAGACAAACTTTTTTATGGAGTCAATACTATTTGGTGGGACAGGGACAAGTGGTGAGTCCACGCTCATTCAGGATCTCCACTTTGGGCACCATTTCAAAATTGCACCATGAAGACATGTGGAGGCTTCTATCGGGTCTTCCCATATTTAGTCTTTTTTCAAAAGGTTTTAAGAGGCCTAGGACATGTGGAGGGACCACGTATGTTTGAGTGCCAATCCATGAATTTTATTTTAAAGAAGTGTCAAGAGGACACTTGGAGGCCTATGCCCACTTTGCATTTTTCTTGGACTTTTCAATGGCCAAAGGATATTGCCTTGGACCCTAACACATGGCACCTTCCGCTGAGCTTTAAGCCTTCAAAAAATTCTGGGCTAGGACACGTGGTGAGCCCACACTCATTCAAGGTCTCAACTTTTGGGGACCATCTCAAGATGTGCCATTGTGACACATGGCAGTTTGAAAAGTCAAAAAGGCGGAAGCAGACCATCGGGGCAACTTGGATTTTTGCCTCTTAAGGATTAAAATATCAAAAATGGCCCGTAAGCCCGACAAGAAGGAGGTCAAGGTTGGATTTGAAAAGTCAAAGGGGTGGGGAAGCGGACCATCGGAGGCAACTTGGATTTTTTCCTCTTGTCATCAAAATGATTAAAACATCAAAATGGTCCACCGGACTAACAAACGATAAGTCAAAATTTGATGTGAAGGTCAATGGCAGAGATGCGGACTTTTGAGAGAAATTTGGAAAATTTTCCTTTTGTGGAGAAGGGAGTTAAAAGTGTAAAAGGAAGCGTGGTTCACTGGGACCCACATCAGAAACTAAAAGTGGAAGGGCAGAGCTATGGGGAAAACTTGGAAAATTTTCCCTTTTCCAAAAAGGAGGTGAAATAGCAGAATTTGGCCGTGGTTCCTTTGGGACCCACCTTAGGACACATGTCAGGCTCATTTCTCAAGGGTGGAGGCGTGGAGCAAAATGTGAAAATTTTACATTTTTCCAAAAAGTTGTAAAAGGAAAAAAGGAACCCGTAGGCCCATTTTAAAGTGGATCTCCCACGTGGACGGTCCAAATTCAAAATAGAAATCAATGGTAGTTGTGCATCTGTATCTGATTTTTCTGCCATTTTTACTCCAGATCTCCTAGAGATGCGAGTCTTCATGATTTCTCAAAATTACTAGCATGTCAAATAGAGAGGAGATTTAATTTGATATCTAAATTTGGTGGGGAAGATCTGGGGATGTCATTTACCATTAAGATGAGATCTAACCTCTGGGATTGATCTGATCTTAAATTTTTCCTTCCCGAGCATGTAAAGAACCAGATTTGATAGATTAGGGGCAGAAGTGGTTGGTGAGTAGAGGGAAGAGTGATCTACTAGAAGAAGGAGTTGAATGCGGGAGATGTTTGAAGAGATCTACCCCTTAGCACTGACAAATTTTTATAGATCTGATTCTGGGAATCACGATCGGAATCATGGCGAGAACTGGTACACTCAATGTTTATATTTTTGGGGGAAAACTCTGTTGAAAAATGTTATAAATTGCACAAATTTATCGTGCAAATTGTTGGAGTGTAAGGGGACTGTCATCACCAATCCGGCACTATGATAATTCTTCACCGGGAACTCCTCGTGCTATGATTATTTACTAATGCACAGCCTTTAGTTTGGTGGATGTAATCTGGAAACAAAACAACAACCGAACACAAGAATACCATTGACTATGATAAGACGAATGACGAAAAATCTGAAATGTCAAAATAAATTATAATATTAACATGAAACTGTTACAATCTCACCCATGAGATACTTCAACAAGACTATGGGAGAAACTTTACAATTACACCTCTTGATGGCTTCTTCAACACACCTTTAACTGATGGCTTCCTTCGCACACTTCCTACAATATTTCTCACTACTTCTTTCTATGCTAAATGAGGGGGTGGCCTCTCTTTTTATAGAACTTCCAGCTTATCCATCCTATCTCTAAGATAGGATAAGAAATCCACTCTGACGAATCATATTCCATACCTTAACTCTTATCTGTACATGTAAGCTTATCTGTTAAGATAAGATAAACCTTATCATTTTACATGGGTTCCACATTTTTAGACTTTTTACAAATAAAATACACAAAATATTTATGACCTCACTCCTTGTCCTTATTACCAATATAATATTTCTAATTCCTAATCATGTAGACCCTACTTCTCTAATTACCCAAACTTTGACATTTTAACATTACCGGACCACTTACGACAAATATTTACTTTTTACAACATTCCTATTGTACTTTGACTGTTACCGTACTCCACATTATTGGCGGCACCGTACTGACGGCGCCGTTATCTTCTATCGGACGCTACTACTAATTACACTTAACAACATCCTATTCCTAATACATACATTAATGAAATAGAAATTTTGGAGGAAAATTTTAGTGTCGACATCTTCCCCCTTCCTAGCTTCTACTCCGTCCTCGGAGTAGACTATTCTGGTGCTTGGAAAATCTTCAACTTGTCGTGGTTGACCCATTTCGTAATGGGAGTGCCATCCAATTCCTCCAATCGATACGTACCATTTTCATGCACAGCTGCTATTTTGTAGGGCCCCATCCATTTTGGAAGAAATTTTCTCTGTCTTCTTTTTTTGTATCTGGAATCATATACTAGAACCAAGTCATTTACTTGAAATGGAGACCACCGGATCTTTTGATCAAAGTACTCCTTCTGCTTCATTTTCTTCTTATGGCTTGTATCCTTTGCTATTTCCCTCATTTCCTCTAGCAAATGAAGATGTACCAACCTTTCTTTTACTGAATCACTTTCATCCATCCTTTCATTTTTCATAACTCTCACAAAGGGGAATATCAAACTCAATAGGAAGAACTGGATCAATGCCATAGGCCAACTGAAATGGGGAGTATCCTGTTGCTGACTTTGATGTTGCCCTATATGCCCACAATGTTGCATGAATCCTTTTATCCCATTTATGTACCTGCAAGGCTGCATCTTTTGCTATAATTTGACACAAAGACAAAATTTGTTCTGCTCCACCTGTCCATTTGTGCTTGGCTTGTATGTTGTTGCCTTCCCCGTGCTTGATAGAAAACTTATTGACTAGGGCTTCTACCACCTCATTAATGAAGTGGCTTCCTTGATCTGTTACAATTTCTAATGGACAACCAAATCTGGTGACAATGCGTTCATATATGAACCTTGCCACTTCATCCATGGAAGCTATTTTCAATGGCCTAGCTTCAACCCACTTGGTTAAATAATCTGTGGCAACTACAATATACTTATTTTGACGTGATGTAGTTGGAAGTGGACCTACAATGTCTATTCCCCATTTTTCAAAGGGACCAAGGGGAAGAATAGGACATAATGGAGCTGATGAAGTCTTACGGTTACCATGTGTTTGACAAATATCACATGTCTTACAATAATTATAACAATCTTTAAAAAGAGGGGCAAAGTGATAACTCGCATCCAAGATCCTTCTTGCTGTAAGTTGTCCAGAGAAGTGCCCTCCACATGTACCATTGTGGAATTCTTCTAGCAGCTCCTTTCCTTGATCACATCCAACTGCCCTCTTGTACTGTCCATCAGGTCCTATTTGAAATAATGCTCCATGCAGAATAGAATATGGATGACTGGCTTGAGTAATCTTTCTCTTAGTCTTTGCATTGGCACCATCAGGAAACTTGAATTCATTAAGATAATTCCAAATATCTATGTATTCACTAGGGATTGTGTCAAGGGAGAATAATGCTGCATCGGGAAAATCATCATCATCACAAGATGATCCTAAACCATCATAGGCTCGAGAGAGTGCATCTGCATTGACATGCTTCTTTCCTGGCCTATCTATAATATCAAATTCAAATTCTTGTAGCAAAATTATCCATCTTGCTATCCTCCCTGATGGGTTAGGCTTATTGACAATATATTTCAGAGCCTGATGATCCGTTACAACTATAAATTTCTGCCCTAGCAAGTAATTTCTAAACTTCTTTACAGCAAAAATGATAGCCAGAGCCTCTTTTTCAGTTACAGTATAGTTTACCTCAGCACTGCTCATTTGTCTGCTCCCAAAGTAAATTGGATGTTCATTCCCATTTTCATCCTTTTGGCTCAAAGTACTACCTAGTGCTGCATCTGAGGCATCAGTGTACACAATGAATGGCTTGCTCCAATCTGGATTCTTCAAAACAGGTGAAGACACCAGGGCTTCCTTCAGTTGTCCAAAAGCTTCATGCGCCTTGTTTCCTGGTTCATAAGCAACATCCTTCTTCAAGAACTGGGTTAGTGGCTGTGCAATCTTTGAGAAATTCTTGATGAACCTTCTATAGTAACCCACATGGCCTAAAAATGATCTCAACTTACTTCTATTCATAGGAAATGGTAAATCTTTGATTTTTGAAACTTTATCAGGATCAGTACCAATACCATCTCTGGATACAACATGCCCTAACAAAACGCCTTTAGAACATCCAAAGACACACTTTGTAGGGTTTAGTGAGGCTTGTGCTTCATCTAACCTTTGAAATGTTGTCTCCATCTAGTGCAGGTGGTCCAACTTGCTCCCATAGATGCAAAAATCATCCAGAAATACTCTGATGAAGGTCCCAATGTAGGGTTCGAACACCCTATTCATCAAACGCTAGAATGTTGCTGGAGCATTACATAACCCAAAAGGCATAACTCTATAAGCAAACGTTCCCCAAGGAGTGGTGAACGTGGTCTTTAGCTGATCTTTCTCTACTATACGAACTTGGTCAGAGCCGCTATATCCATCAAAGAAAACTATAGCACTCCCGCCAGCCTACTTCGCCCAAGATCTGATCTCAAAAATGGAAGAGGGTAATGATCCTTCTTTGTTTCCTTATTGAGCTTCCTATAATCAACACAAATGCGTAGCTTCCCATTTTTTTTTATTGAGATCACAATGGGAGAAACCCATTCTCGAATTCTCCACAAAGAAATATGAATCCCGCATCAAGCAACTTATCTATTTCTTCTTTTACGCCTTGGAAAATTAGGATTCATTCTATATGGCATTTGCTTTATGGGCTTAGCACCATCTACCACTCAATACAATGTTCTACCCAACTTACTTGATGGAGTTCCTTGTAACCAAAAGTGAATAGGTGTATGTACCTTCGAAAGAGCCGGAGGTAGGATTCCTTCTCACTCTCCATCACAACGTCACCAATCTTTATTTGTTGGAGACGATCATCAACTTCTTCTTCGTATAGTTTTATGGGGTCCTGGTTGGTGTGACTCGGAAGAATATCCATGACAAAACATCAACCTCACTTTCTTCATCTTCAGTGTCCACTTCACTGGTGCTAGAGTAATCAGAGGATGTCCAATCATCAGTTTCATCACTTGAATCCACAGGATCTGCTTTATGATGTCGAGGGATCACGTTTATCTTCACCCTCTCTCTACCACGTCCAAGTGTCATGAAACCTTCATTCCAGTAGTTTCTTGCATGAACTCTCCTTAGCCATGGTCTTCCCAGCAGCATTGGGTACGCAATAGTACTATTTTTCATCACCTGAAAGTCTACCACACATACAACACCCATAACAGATATTGCCACATTTGAAACTACACCTTCTGGTTTAGTTTTTCCTTTATTTAATGACCTTAACATAAGTGTCGAAGGGAGATCAATTTTTAAACCCAACATATTCATTACGGACTCGGTCATTACATTAACTACAGCACCTCCATCAACTAAGACATCATGAATTGAAATACCATTACATAATACCTCAGCTTGTGGAGCATAGGGATCTGCCTCTGCCTCCAAAACAGGGACCTCAACCTCCTTCCTTCTTCGAGCATTGAGTCCACCTCGCAACTCCCGCCTCTTCTCAGAAGACATAGCCAAGAGTTGACCATATGTAATATTTGCAGCCTTTTGGACAGATCTTCCAAGATGGAGTATGGTCCTTGCCCCGTGAAATCGAAAATCCCGCACACCCAACTTTCTTCTCCTATGTTTCTTA
This sequence comes from Taxus wallichiana var. yunnanensis, assembly GCA_018340775.1. Taxonomy (NCBI): domain Eukaryota; kingdom Viridiplantae; phylum Streptophyta; class Pinopsida; order Cupressales; family Taxaceae; genus Taxus; species Taxus wallichiana. The sequence continues at coordinate 111,693,714 of CM031233.1, forward strand.
CTAGTTTCTTCTTTCATCTTCTTAGGATCATTTCCATCTTGATTATCTTTTTCTTTCTTTCTTTTTGTTACAAACACATCTACTTCATTATTTCTGCTCTTATCTACTACATCAAAAGAATTCACAGGTGCTTTTCCTTTATCATTATCTCCTTTACCAGATGTAGAAGCTCTATCTAGACAATTATACTTATAATGACCCTTTTTATAACAACCATAACAAACAACTTCGAAATATTTCTTTTTAGACCTCTATCCCTCCCCGAGAACTAAATTCCTTTCCTCAAGAAGATTAATAGTTAACTCGACCCATATTTTTGAGCAGATCTTCATACTTAGTAGATGTACTAGGAGAAATATTTATGCTCACCAAGAGTGGTTGTGGATTCTGACCAAAGGTGCTGGTGTAGGCTCTACTTTAGCAACAATTTCTTTGGGCTCCTCTTCCATGCTTTCTTCTTGCCTTCTTGCAATCTCCTTTGCTTTTTCAATGGTAGCTGGGTGGTCATACTTTACTCGTTGTCTGATCTCTGGCTTCATCCCAAGAATGAAGTGCTTACAGAGGAGATTATCCACGCCATTCATCAACCCATCCGCTAGTCCTTCCTTCCGGATCTGGGCATCGAGCTTCCTCCTTAGCTCTAGAACATGAGCATGATAATCCCTTATCTTCTCCTTCTCTCCTTGGGATAGCTTTGTGATCTCGATCATGAGATCTGGCATATTTCGTTGTTCACCAAATTCTTCAAGAAAACTTTCAGTTAATAAATCCCATGAATTTTTCACATTATCACCTAGTGTTTCAAACCACCTAAGTGCTGAACCATCCAAAAAGGTAGGAAAAAATTCAGTCCATTGTTCCCTTCTTATAAGGCCATTACAAATACAAGATCGTTTAAACTCTTGAATGAAAGAAGAAGCATCTTCATTAGATTGAGCTGAAAAACAGAATCTTTCCCATTTTCAAAAGTAACCACCGTGAAATACCAACCCACAAGTACAATTAACAAGACTTATGTGCACAAATAATTGGAATCACTATACTAGAAAGTGACTTTACACCTTTCTACAGTAAAATAGAAATGACCACGGTAAACTATGGTAAAACTTGACTTACTACGGTAAAAACTGACTTTACTGTGGTAAACACTATTCACGGTAAAAAGTGAAGTTACTGCGGTAAATACTATTCACGGTAAAAAGTGACTTTACTACGGTAATTACTATTCCCAGCAAAAAGGACTTTACCAGGGTAACTACTATTCATGGAAAAAATGACTTTAACATGGTAACTACTATTCACGGTAAAAATGACTTTACCATGGTAACTACTATGCACAGTAAAAACAAGGTTACCCTCCAATTAATTTTTGCCTAAGTGGGAATATCTCTCCAGAAAATCCACCAACGAGGAATGGTCCTGGCAACGGAACCAAAATGTCATCACCAATCCGGCACTATGATAATTCTTCACCGGGAACTCCTCGTGCTATGATTATTTACTAATGCACAGCCTTTAGTTTGGTGGATGTAATCTGGAAACAAAACAACAACCGAACACAAGAATACCATTGACTATGATAAGACAGAATGACGAAAAATCTGAAATATCAAAATAAATTATAATATTAACATGAAACTATTACAATCTCACCCATGAGATACTTCAACAAGACTATGGGAGAAACTTTACAATTACACCTCTTGATGGCTTCTTCAACACACCTTTAACTGATGGCTTCCTTCGCACACTTCCTACAATATTTCTCACTACTTCTTTCTATGCTAAATGAGGGGGGTGGCCTCTCTATTTATAGAACTTCCAGGCTTATCCATCCTATCTCTAAGATAGGATAAGAAATCCACTCTACGAATCATATTCCATACCTTAACTCTTATCTCGTATACATGTAAGCTTATCTCATTAAGATAAGATAAACCTTATCATTTTACATGGGTTCCACATTTTTAGACTTTTTACAAATAAAATACACAAAATATTTATGACCTCACTCCTTGTCCTTATTACCAATATAATATTTCTAATTCCTAATCATGTAGACCCTACTTCTCTAATTACCCAAACTTTGACATTTTAACATTACCGGACCACTTACGACAAATATTTACTTTTTACAACATTCCTATTGTACTTTGACTGTTACCGTACTCCACATTATTGGCGGCACCGTACTGATGGCGCCGTTATCTTCTATCGGACGCTACTACTAATTACACTTAACAACATCCTATTCCTAATACATACATTAATGAAATAGAAATTTTGGAGGAAAATTTTAGTGTCGACAGGACATAACCGATTTTCTAAGAGAAAATCCTGATAGAGCCCATCTCTCTCGAGGGACTGTTTGAGAAACATGTATATCTCTTTTGTGTTAAACCTAGTCATGTCAAGGTGGTTGCGAGTGTATAGCCATTGACAAGCTTTGAGATTGTTCCATAAATTTTCCTCTACAGATAAGTTTAATAAAGTTTGAGTTATTCTATGTTGACTCTGGGAAAAATTGTGTCTGCTTCATTTTTGGATGTTTGCAAATGGTTTTTATTGTTCTGTTGTGATTTTGTATCAAAATCCCTCTCAATCACACAAATCTTAATCCTTGTGATAGTTTAGTGGCATCTGCAATTTCATTTTTAGAAGATCTTTCATCTGGGAATGAAATAAATGATTTAAAATCACTTTTCTTTCATCTGTTGACAGAGATTATTTGTAAGCCTCTGGGTGTACCTTAGGCGTGATTCATCTTATATTTTGATGTTTTATTGAGTCTTATAACTCAAGCCTTCGTGTTATAATCTCATAGTTTGTATGAAAATGTGTTGATCTGGGCCTCTATTGAAGCACACATTCTGTTAAAGGAACATTTTAGCTATCTTGAAGCATTCTCATATGTAAGCTCCTCATTTTGTAAAAACTTTCAAAGATCTATCAAATCAAGTTCATCCCTGTCTCACCTCCCATTTGGACATATCTCTTAAAATTCCCCTTTGAAGGAGATTTTTGGGTTTTTCGGGTTTTCTTCATTGCATGAAAGCATGTTTCTTGCATGTTACATGTCCCATGTTCCCCAAAACCCAAAACCCGATGGTCTTGACAGTGTGTCGGGTTTTTGCAAACCCCCAAGCATCGGAACATGCTTTATCCAATGCATGTTTCATGTCATATGTTTCCCAAACCCAAAACCCAATGAAGCCTTTGTGTCGGGATTTCAGGACTTAGAAGCATCTCAACATCTCATGCATCATGCTTCATGTTTTCCAAAACCCAAAACCCAAATTAAACCAAACCCTTTGTGTCAGGTTTTCAGACACTCCACGCATGATGACATGTCATTAATGTCCAGTTGTCTGGTAGTTGGCACACACATCAAATGAGGTGTAATTAATGTTAGGGTTTTATAAATAGGTGGTTTTCCACATCATTTGTTACCTTGTATGTTTTTGATGCATTGGATTTTTGTGCATGCTTCTTCCACCTCCAGACCCTGATTGAGCTTCCGATCGATTTCACCATCCATTCTTCGATCATTTTTCAATCTTGTTGAAGGTATTCTTCTCCTCTTTTTTCATTTTGAAGCTTTTGGGGTTATTTTTGAGGTGTGTTGTTTGGGTTTCCATTTCTTTTCCTCTTCCATTACTGGTTTAGGGTTTTAGGTTGTTTTTCTTGTTTCTTGTCTTTTCATGTGGGGTTTTTGGAATTTAAATCCACTCCTTGGTTATTTATTTATATTTACTTATAAAGTTGTGGTTTTCAAAAGAATCTAAAAACCCATGAATGAACAAAGTGGGAAATTTTTCATGTTCTGATAGGATAGAGACCCGATATCCTTTTTTCAGGTTTTGCAGGGTGCTCGACATCATCCAGTTTCCACCTTGTTTCAGGTTTTTAGGTACTTGACATCTTGCTTTCTCCACCTTGTGTCGGGTCTTGATAGGTGTTCAACATCCTCTGAGTTCCATAGTGTGTCGGTATTTTTACCTACTCAACATCATCTCACTTCCACTTTGTGTCGGGTTTTTCGTTGATGTGCCGCATGCCCTAACTTCTGACACACACCCCACCAGTGTTTTAGGTTTCTCAAAGTGTCCGACATCCTCCAAACTCCACTCCATATTTTTTGGGTTTCCATTGGTGTTTGACACATCCTAATTTTGACATACAATCTAGTCTGTCAGGTTTCCAAAGGTGTTTTGCAAGTTTCAAAACCCGAAAGGTGTGTGTCGGTCTGTACACTTGTCCAACAAGCTCTCACACCCGACTACTCTTCCAGAAGTCATCAAGGCATTCTCAAGACTCCTCATGTCGGACCCTGGCCCATCTCAAGGATAAGTCAGATAAGTCAGGAAAGATGAAGTATAAGTATCAGAAGATGGAGTCTTCTTCTTATGTAAGTTGCAATTATGACATCCGGGACACAGAGCTCGGCAATATAGATATGGAAGACTTCTGAAAAGAATTGTGGATTCTTCTCAGAATCCATGGATGAAGTCAATAGCCGCATAGCGTGGTCTCCCTCTCACAGTAGGATTTCCAATATCATCCCAATGCCCTGAATTCATCCTGGCTTGCGCTTCCCACTATGACTCAGCCTCCCACTCAGTAAGAAATCAAGCAGGGAGTCTATAGTGAAATTGGATGAGATTATTTTGATCAACTCCTAAAGTTTCCCAACTTTATGGAATATGTTGATTTAGATTTTAAATCAGCACAAAAGGCCTAGGACAAGGATCAGAAGACTACATCAAGCATGTAAATAAGAAGTTCTTGATCAAGGCTAAGCCCATTTGTTTCTAGGTTTCCTAAGTCGGTCCCTAGAAGTGATTTTATTCTTGAAGTCAATGATATCATCACCCTATTGAGCCAGTTGTTTGGACTCCCAGATTCAAAATAATTCCAAGGGTGGATGTACCAGTTCATGGTCATTATAAAGAAAAATGACCAAGGGATTGATTGGGGTAGCCTGATAAGTAATGAGATAGACTCCCAAATGAAAATGGTCTTGTCTACCGAAAAGTTCTATATGATGTCATATGTCACCTATGCGGCAACAGGCATGAGAAACTATCTAGGGCTGGATGCAAAGGGAAACCAAGCAATGAAACACATATATCAGTACTTCCCATAACTGACAATAAAAGGGTCTGAAGACCAATTTAGAAGAGTGAATGATGCCTTCTTCTACGAAAACATTTACAGATTGGATCCTGATCTGAGGAAGAGAAGGGTTTCCGATGAAGCATGGATAAAGTGTCAAAATGGGGTTGCATCTTCTTACAATTCAAGAAGTTTACCTATCTTTGGGTGGTAAGGTTCCACGGTAATCCTTTCCATTTTCCCAGGTTCCCAGGTGACAAACTGATCCTCATGGAGTTGGTCAGACAATTGTTGGATTTTCACAAATTCCAACAAAGCAGACACAAAGCCATTATCTCCTTCCCCATTTCCATTGGAAGGTATACATGTTCCACCATGGTTAAGGCCAAGAACATGGTGCATGAACTTCAGGAAAATTGAAGAAGCACATGAAGATGAGGGAGGGATTCAACATCCGAGGAGTCCTCAAGTCATATGGAACATTGTACCTACATGTGCCCACTGTGGAAGATATCTGGGTTGATCTTCATGATGAAGTTTCCATCCGAAGAAAAGACAACAACAGACTGACACTTGAAGAAATTCAGATGTTAGATCTAGTTGATATCCCTAAAGGTACCATGGATAATGAAAGTGTTCTAGAACCTAGGTATGAATAGTCAGATGGAGACCAACTTGGATTCCCAGCCATTGATTGGTCTATTGCTTGAAAAAAGGCTTCTATCATTGAAAGAGATTAGCTACTCAGACTCTTGTCCACACTAAGGCATGGCTCATTTCTTGGGGAATGAGTTATAAGGAAAAGATTTTTTCAAAATAACTACTTTAGAAGTGGGACCCTCCAAGGGAGAAAAGGAAAAGGATAAAATCCCTACCAAGAGGCAAATAAAGTTTAAGTTTGTTAAGAAAGGAGAAAAGCAAGGGGCCAATCATCTACTACTCCTACACAAATAGTTGAGATCTTGGATTCACCTCCTCCACCAGAACAAGGAGAAATTCTTTTAGAAATCAAGGTTAGTCAACCTCTTGTTTCTCCTTTTGTTGATTTCTCATCGGAGGTAAGCCTTTCTCTTGCTTCTCAAGCTTTGGCTTTAGAATCTTTACCCCCTCTCTCCCAATCTTCCTCATCTCATATTTCAATGCCACTCTCATCAGCCATGGCCAACATTTTCTCTGATCTCTCACCTCTCTCTGTTGGACCTACGATGGCCATAGAAATGCCTCCTCCTTCCACACCTTCATTCCCTGAATCTATTCCCACAATCACTACACTTGCAGTCATCACGACTCCACAAGTAAATCTTCCTCCACCCATAGATACAACCATAACACCTCCAATAGGAGAACTTCTTCCATTATGTACCTCAATGGTTGGTCGATCAGACTCCAAGGAAGAGGAAGGTGGTAGTTCCCCTACCAACCTTCGATTTCAGTTCACTCAAGGCTTCTCCTACCAAATCTGCCAAGAAACCCAAAATGGTTTCAAGAGTTTCAGTGGATGCCTCAGGGCATAAGTTTGCAGAGATTTCCACTCCCACATGAAAAAAAAAGGAGGATATAATAGTGATTGATTATCATATTACAAGGGTTGATCTGGGAAAAGTGACAATAGAAGGAGCACAACAGATGCACAAGATGCCATGAACATGCTTTTCCAAAAGCTAAAAGAAACAAAGGTAAAGTAGGATGAGCTAAAGGAGAAAGTTGAATAGTTGATAGAGGTACTACTCAAGCTTTCAAAGCCTTCATAGTCAACACCATCATCTTCTACCCCTACTCCTATCAGGTTTGATTTCTCATCGGTGCCTATGATTGAAAAGATCAATGAGAAGGGGAGAATGGTTGAAGAATGGATAAAGAGGCTACTCCTACAAGGAAGAGAGGTCATAGATGACACAGTGGAAGTTTATAAATCCTTGGAGGAAATAAAGAAAGATGGTGACAAGATGGATGATGAGTTTTCACAGGAAGTCGGGAACCTTGAATTAACTTTGGAAGCCCTCAATGCACTGAAAATAGGTTCCATCCCGATCTTAATGGAAGAAGGAATTATTCCACATGGGGATAAGCATTTCCAGCTTGCCAAAGCCATCAGATTCAGGATAAATATTCTCAGTGAAGCTTGCAGCAAGTTGAGGGAATCTAGAGATCAGTTGGTTGATGCCACCAATGACATAGAAGAGGAGTTGTCTAGGATCTTCACCAAGGTGTTGGGAAAAGCTCAGAGATTCTACCTACTGACGATCTCTATAAGAAAATTTAGAATTAATTCAACATGAACCAACTTCCATCTTTGATCTGAAGCCATCGATAAGTTCATAAGGATCGAGAATGTTTTGGAATCACTAAGGAAACTCAATAAGAAATTGAAGAAACTCCTTGGTAATGCAAGTGACACTCAGGAAACTTGTGAGGTCCTAAGTGATTATTCTAGTGCACCAGATGAAGATGAGATGCAGAGCATAATCTGGAAGTTCCAAGAATTTTGAGACAAGCAGGCTTCACTGGAAGAGGACAAGGATGATGAAGGAATAAACATAATGTTTCATGTCATTTCTATCAAGAAATTGTCATGTCTTTTTCATTTTCGTTTCATCACATAGGAAGCAAATTTTGACTTGTTCTCCTGCGTGAGAGTCAAGCAAAATAGGACTCTCATTAAAAGACTATTTTCTAGGATTTATCCTATTTTCTCTCTGCTCTCTCTATTATAAATAAGGGATGCTTGTGTATTTCAAGGAGAGACTTTTTGAATATTAAGAGCTATTGTGAAGAAGAAGAAAAACTTTGTATTTTCTTTTTAATCATTGAAGAATAGAAACAGTGTTATTTTACAAACTTTGTGTTGTGGGATTCATCTATCTTGAGAGATTGTTCTTACGTCCAAAATCTTGAGCTATTCTTTGTTTAGTATTCTTAATCATTTTAATCATTTCAAAATATTACACTCATTATCTAAAACTCGTATAAGTATTTCTTGATCTGTGTTTTCTTGAAAGAAAATATGTTCCTCTCATTCCCTTTCCACTTTTGTTTTCATCTATAATAAGTTTCCTTTCTAATCCATTGCATTTCTAAAGTTGTAATATCTCCATTTCATGTTGATATGGATTTTGGGATTGTATCCCAACCCCAATGGTTAGAATAGTGTGGATATTGTATATATTATTTTTGTTGTGTTTTAGATTAGTAATAAATAGCAGCCTCACCTATCTTTGAGGAGGGATTTGATCCCATGCACTATGGTTGAACCTCATATTTTGGCCTGAAAAAATATCCAACCAACATTTTTGGTGACTCACTGGGAATACGGATTGATAAGACTAAGCTTATCCTATTGGTGTCTGGCGACTCCATATTTTCCTTATTTTCAAAAGATCCATTTTTTCGGTTCAAGCTGGCTAGAAATATCTTTACTCAGTCAAGCCGAGCCAGGGGTGAGACTGATCCATTCTTTGATCTACTTCAACAACATAATTTCAGACTTTCCCCCAATAGTGTTGCATCTAGCCGAGCAAGAAGTTCTTCACCTATCCAAAGATCTCGGGTTCCTCAAGAACAAGAAGTTTCTATAACTTTCATGCATTATTCTTTTCTGATACTCAATTCTATATGCACTTCATTCAAAAGAATGGCAGCACAACCTTGTGCCTTGGGGTGTGGCTATTGGTCCTCTTTCCCTAACTCCACCATTGCATGATCTACCTCATGGATCTCATAAGAATATCCTAAGTTCAATGGTGATGGGAAGAACACCCTGATGAACACATCACTTCATTCTTTGTCACATGTGGCATCCTTGGGGTTGCTCATGAAGATGTCTCTATTTGACTCTTCATTGAAACATTACATGGTGTAGCAGCAAAATGGTTCTACCATCTTCCGAATGCATGCATTACCAACTAGGCCACCATGAGATCCATATTTGAAGCAAGGTTCAAACTAGCTGAAGATTCTCATGCCTTGTTAGCACAACTTACACATATGAAGAAGGAGTCTTATGAACCCATGCGGGACTTCATAGCAAAATTCAACAAGCTGATTCGTAAGATTCCAGACCTAGCCATTCCCACTCTTGAAAATCAAAAGTGTTTCTTCATCAATGCTCAGCCCCCTGATGTGAGCTTCTTATTAAGAAGGTCTGTTATTCCCGATTTGGCCACTACTCAAGCTACAACCACTGAAATAGAAGATGATCTTATTCTAGCCGGAAAGATCATAAGAGAGTCATCTAAGCCTAAAAATCAGAGTTCTTCTCAGAGTACTACTGATCCTATGATTCAGAAGATGGCCAACGACTTGATCACTTTGAAGAAGCAAATGTCTCAACAAGTGACCAACGTTCCTTATCGGGATATTCCTAGATGGAATTTCAACAATGCCAATGGCTCCCCCAAGAGATAGGAATCGGTTGATTGCTGCTCCCACCAGCTAGCCATTGAAGCTCCTCCTATCAATGTAGTAGTTGAAATAGTTGAGGATGGTGAAGAACCAAAAGATCAAGATTCTCATGAAGCTTTTGAAGCTTCAGGATATGTTGATGAGTCTTTTGACGATTCAATTGGTGACTCCAACATTGGGTACTTGGAATATGAGGAAGATGAAGGTGAGCATGATGGTCAATCATTTGCATTCTTCACTCGATCTCAATCCCAAACCCTAAATGGTTGAAGGCTCTAAGGAGAAAAGTAAAGAAGCTCCCATGGTTATGGCTAAAAGAGGCTCTCCTATCTCAATGCAAACTGAAAAGGAGACAACTAAAAAGGTAACTTCATCTTCTAACTCTTTTCTCCTACCCCAAGGCCAGTACCTCAGCTCAGACCAGTGTAACTAGAACTGAGCCCACCATCATTCCTTCATATACCACTTTTGACATTATTGATCATGCAAAGAAAACTAAAATCCAAATGTCGGAAGCCGAGTACCTTCAGTCAAATCCTGAGCAATTTGAGAAACTTTCCAAATTCATTAGAAGCAAGGTTATCCCTTCATCTTCAAAAGGCATTTTTCCTAGTCCCACTTAGCCTTTACCTCAGAGTAATATGACCTCTTTGCTTTTCTTTGGGAAAAGATTGAACCATTTTATTTGTCCTTACTTATAAATGGTTTTAAACTCAACAATTACATAATTGACTCAGGAGCCTCTGATAACGTAATGCCCAAAAAGTAGCCCATGCCCTTGGACTTACCTTGACTAAATCTTATGGGTGGTGTTACTCCATGGAAACTAAACAAGTCCCCTTGATTGGCCAAATCAAGGATGCACAGTTTGCATTTGTTGCCTTCCCTGAAAAGAGAGTAAAAATGACTATCCTGGTTGTTGATATCCCAGCTGCTTATGGTATTCTCTTAGGAAGAGGTTTTTGCAAAGATGTTGGAGGAGAAATCAATATGGACTAGACCAAAGCTAAAATTCCAGTAAATGGAGTTCCTCGTGTCCTTCACCCCGAAGCACAGGTGAAGTACCTGGTCACTAAATCAGATGATCCCAAGGCCCAAATTCTCTTCGAAGATGCAGGCTTGGGTAATTATTTCATGACATCTGAGGTGCCTCCATAGAATTCAAGGAAGAAGATCCTAATGTTGTTTGGACCCTCGAGTTCGACGGAGTTGTTCAACTACTTGGGTCGGTGCTTGGTGTGGTTCTTATATCTCCATATTTTGAGATTTTTCCCTTCACCTTCAAGTTGCTATAGTTTGACAATACTAATAACACGGCTGAATACGAAGCTTTGTTATTAGGATTAGAAATGGCAAGGAAAAAGAATCCAAAATCTCAAAGTGTAGGGAGATGCCGAGTTGATTGTAAATCAAGTAAGGGGGATCTATCAGGTAAAAAATGATCACCTAAGGCATTACAGGAACAAGGTGTGGGACAACATAGAATGCTTTGATGCTTTTTCCATTAAGGTAGTTTTGAGAGATCACAATGATAAAGCTGATTCTTTAGCCATGTCTGCATCTCTTCTCCTTCCTCACCCAAAGTTCAAACAGGACAAGTATACCATTGAGATTGTGTATCGTCCAAGTGTTCCAGATAATTCAGCACATTGGCAAGTGTTTAATGATGATCAATAGTTATTGTCTTTTCTTGAAAAAGATGATAATTTTAGTGAGCTTTATTTTGAAGGATCAGAATCAGCTTTCCATGAGTCCATCTCAAATTCATATCAAGAGATTGATGGTGAATTCATCCAGCTCAAAGGCAATAAGATTCCAAAGGGATTAGTTTCTCTGGAAGGTCTGTTTGACAAGCATGACCATTTCATTTAGGATAAAAGGCAAGCTGAAGGTGCTTCCTTGTCAGAGGTAGATCAAGTTAATCTGGGCTCTCCTAACCAACCATGGATGGTAAACATCAGAAATGTTGTTCTCCGGAGGAGAAAGAAAGATTCACTTCACTCCTGAAGAGATATATGGACGTCCTAGCATGGTCATATGTGGATCTGAAGTCTTTCAAGCCCAAGGATGTGCAACATAGCATCCCTTTGAAGCCTGAGGTTAAACCCTACAGGTAGAAGCAAAGGCATTACAACCCAAAGATCTCAGGGACTATCCTTGCAAAAATTCAAAAGATGTTAGATGCAAGGATTATCTTTCCAATCCATCATTCCACTTGGTTGCTAACATTGTCCCCATCAGAAAGAAGAATGGTGAGATCCGATTTGTGTTGACTTTCGAACCTTAATCAGTCTTCATTGAAAGACAATTACCCATTTCCTATCATGGACCAAGTATTACAGACTGTCACTGGATCATAAATGTTATCCATGCTTGATGGATTTTGGGGTATAATCAGGTCGAGGTAGCCACTAAAGATCAACATAAAACAACATTCACCACCCCATGGGGGACCTTTTCTTACAGAAGGATGCCTTTTGGTTTGATTAACGCGAGCCATGTTTCAAAGAGCTATGGACTTAGCTTTTAGAGATTTGATGGGAAAATTCATAGTTGTATATTTGGATGACTTGACGGTCTTCTCTAAGAAGTGAAGTGATCATTATGATCACCTGGAGTAGGTACTCTTAAGGTGCAGGCATCATGGGATTTCATTAAATCCTAAAAATTCCATGTTCGAAGTAACAAAGGAAATTTTTGGGTCATATCATGACTAAAGAAGGAACCAAGATCGACCTAGAATGGGTGAAGGCCATCCAAAGCCTTACCCTACCTACAAGAAAAACTGGGGTGCATTCCTTTTTCGGAAAGGTCAATTTCCTAAGAAGATTTGTACCTTGATTTTTCCGATAAAACCAAGGATATCCTTGGGATGATGAAAGGTAAAACTCCATTTTGATGGAGCACTTGAAGGGAAGCTTTCTTTTGAAGAAGTCAAAAGAGCAATTTCACGCTCCTATTCTAGTATGCCCAGACTTCAAGAAGGATTTCATCATGTACAACTACGCTTCCACATACAGTATCAACCATCCTGATGCAGAGAACGAAGAAGGAATCAAAGCTCCCATTGCTTTCATGAGTTTCCCACTAAAGGAACATGAATTGAAAATGTCACAAATTGAAAAGCATGCTTATGTAGTGGTGAGAGTGGTGAAACATTTTAGGTACTATGTGTTGAGTTCTCACACTCTCGTTCTCATTCTGATACTACAGTTAAGTCCATTTTGACTCAACAAGAGTTGGGTAGTCAATGGGTAACTGGATAGCCAAAGTCCAAGAATATGACTTGGACATCAGACCTACCAAGTTGGTATGAGGAAGAGGCATGTGCCAATTGATTACAAAAAACAAGTCTGAGATAGAATGTGAAGAAACTAAAGATACTTCTTCAGAATTTCCCATGGTGCTTTTTGTAAGCACAACCGATGAATGGTATGTAGACATCACTTTATTTTTAACTTATGGAAAATGTCCCCCACATTTGAGCCAAAAATAAAAGAGGACAGTTAAATTAAGGTCTATAAGATACGTTCTATGGGATAATGGTATATACAAGAAGGGCATTGATGGTGTATTCCTGCATTGTGTTGATAAGTCTCAGCTAGATAAGGTTGCTAGAATCCTTTCACAATCTAGCATGTGGAGGACATTTCTCTTCCTCCATGATGGCTTACAAAATCTTACGGGCCAGGTACTATTGGCCTACTCTCTTTTGAGATTCAACAAGAATGGGTGGCTAAGTGTGAAGCTTGTCAACATTTTCGTTGGTCACCCTAAGCTGGCTGCTCTTCCCTTGAAGCCTGTGGTAATTGAAGAACCTTTTCACCAATGGGGAATTGATTTCATTGGAGTATTAAACCCTACCTCTAGTGCACTCGGTCATAATTATGTGCTCACCACCACTAACTATTTCACCAAGTGGGTGGAAGTTGCACCAATCAAGCAGGTAACCTCCGAAGTTGTGTGTAATTTTCTCAAAGAGAATATAATTGTTAGATTCGGCATTCCTCACAAGATTGTTGCTGAAAATGCTTCCAATTTCTCATCACATGAGTTGAATGAATTTTTTATGGATTTGGGATCACATTGGCTCATTCATCCGATTATTACCCCCAAGGCAATGGTCAGGCTGAATCAAGCAATAAGAACCTGGTGACCATAATCAGAAAGATGGTTGATGAGAATCAGAGGACATGGCACAAAGCATTGTATGATGCATTATGGGTAGATCAGATTACTCCTAAGTGAGCTATTGGAATGTCCCCATTCCAGGTGTTGTATGGAATTGATGTTGAGATTCCTATCTCTGTAGAATTTCCAGCCTTATGGTTGGCTAAAGCAATTGAGGATGAAACTTTTCAAAGTTCTATTGAGAAAAGGATAATGTACCTAGCCAGGCTAGAAGAAGAATGGAGCAAGGTGGTGGATCACATTGTAGATCATCAAAGAAAATTCAAAAAGATATTTGACAAAAAATCAAAGCAACGTGATTTCCAGATTGGAGATCTAGTACTTCTCTGGGATAAGAGAAGGGAACAGAAAGGGATGCATGGCAAGTTTGACTCTTTATGGAAAGGTCCTTTCAAAATCCATCAGTTGAATGGTGAAAATAGCTTCTATCTATCATACCTTGATGGAGAGTTTCTCCCTCTACCTTTCAGTGGCCAACATCTGAAGTTGTTCCATCAATAATGCAAGATGCTCTCTTGCACTGTATTATAATTTATTTTCTGTTGTGTGTTTTTTTCTTTCTTTCTTTTCTTTCTTGTTTGTTTTTGGTTTTTCTTCTTCTGACTCCATAGCCCAATGGATAAAGCTTTTTGATTCTGAGTTCTCTTCCTTTGATGTCTCAAAGAAAGTCCCCAACTGGAGCCAACTATTATCTCATTTTAGTGATTCCAGCTAAAAATGAGATAACCATAGAAAATTTTGGACATATCTCTTAAAATTCCCCTTTGAAGGAGATTTTCGGGTTTTCAGGGTTTTCATTGCATGAAAGCATGTTTCTTGCATGTTACATGTCCCATGTTCCCAAAACCCAAAACCCAATGGTCTTGACAGTAGTGTGTCGGGTTTTGAACCCCAAGCATCGAACATGCTTTATCCAATGCATGTTTCATGTCATATGTTCCCAAAACCCAAAACCCAAATGAAGCCTTTGTGTTGGGATTTCGGGACTTAGAAGCATCTCAACATCTCATGCATCATGCTTCATGTTTTCCAAACCCAAAACCCGAATTAAACCAAACCCTTTGTGTCGGGTTTTCAGACACTCCATGCATGATGACATGTCATTAATGTCCAATTTGTCTGGTAGTTGGCACACATGTCAAAATGAGTGTAATTAATGTTAGGGTTTTATAAATAGGTGGTTTTCCACGTCATTTGTTACCTTGTATGTTTTTGATGCGTTGGATTTCTGTGCATGCTTCTTCCACCTCTAGACCCGATTGAGCTTCCCGATCGATTTCACCATCCATTCTTGATCATTTTTCAATCTTGTTGAAGGTATTCTTCTCCTCTTTTCATTTTGAAGCTTTTTGGGGTTGTTTTTGAGGTGTTTTGTTTGGGTTTCATTTCTTTTCCTCTTCCATTACTGGTTTAGGGTTTTAGGTTGTTTTTCTTTGTTTCTTGTCTCTTTCATGTGGGCTCTCATTTGGAATTTACCCCCTTTTGGTTATTTACTTTTTGATAAGTTGTGGTTTTCAAAAGAATCTAAAAACCCATGAGTGAAAAAAGTGGGAAATTTTTCATGTTCGAAAGGATAGAGACCCGATATCCTTTTTCAGGTTTTACAGGGTGCTCGACATCATCCAGTTTCTACCTTGTTTCGGGTTTTGCATGCTTCTTGACATCTTGCTTTCTCTGCCTTGTGTCGGGTCTTGACAGGTGTTCAACATCCTCCAGTTCCAGTAGTGTGTTAGGTATTTTACCTACTCAACATCATCTCACTTCCACTTTGTGTCGTTTTTCATCGATGCGCCGCATGCCCTAACTTCCGACACACACCCCTCACCAGTGTTTCGGGTTTCTCAAAGTGTCTGACATCCTCCAAAATCCATCCAGTCTTTTAGGTTTCCATTGGTGTTTGACACATCCTAATTTCTAACATACAATCCAGTCTGTCATATTTTCGAAGGTGTTTTACAAGTTTCAAAACCCAAAAGGTGTGTCGGGTCTGTACACTTTCCAACAAGCTCTCACACCCAACTACTCTTCCAGAAGTCATCAAGGCATTCTCAAGACTCCTCATGTCGGACCCTGGCCCATCTCAGGATAAGTCAGATAAGTCAAGAAAGATGAAGTATAAGTATCAGAAGATGGAGTCTTCTTCTTATGTAAGCTGCAATTATGACATCCGGACACAGCTCAATGCAATATAGATATGGAAGACTTCTAGAAAATAATTGAGATTCTTCTTAGAATCCATGGATGAAGTCAATAGCCGGTAGCAAGTCTCCCCTCTCAGAGGGATTTCCAATATCATCCCAATGCCCTGAATTCATCCTTTCTTGTGCTTCCCACTATGACTCAGCCTCCCACTCAGTAAGAAATCAAGCAGGGAGTCTATAGTGAAATTGATGGGATTATTTTGATCAACTCCTAAAGTTTCCCAACTTTACGGAATACGTTGATTTAGATTTTAAATCAGCACAAAAGGCCTGGGACAAGGATCAGAAGACTACATCAAACACGTAAATAAGAAGTTCTTGATCAAGGCTAAGCCATTGTTTCTAGGTTTCCTAAGTCGGTCCTAAAGTGATTTTATTCTTGAAGTCAGTGATATCATCACCCTGCTGAGCCGGTTGTTTGGACTCCCAGATTCAAAATAATTCCAAGGGTGGATGTACCAATTCATGGTCATCATAAAGAAAAATGACCAAGGGATTGATTGGGGTAGCCTAATAAGTAATGAGATAGACTCCCAAATGAAAATGGTCTTGTCTACTAGGAAAAGTTCTATATGATGTCATATGTCACCTATGCGGCAACAGGCATGAGAAACTATCCAGGGCTGGATGTAAAGGGAAATCAAGCAATGGAACACATATATCGGTACTTCCCATAGCTGATAATAAAAGGGTCTGAAGACCAATTTAGAAGAGTGAATGATGCCTTCTTCTATGAAAACATTTGTAGACTGGATCTTGATCTGAGGAAGAGAAGGGTTTTTGATGAAGCATGGACAAAGTGTCAAAATGGGGTTGCATCTTCTTCAATTCAATAAGTTTACCTATCTTTGGGTGGTAAGGTTCCATGGTAATCCTTTCCATTTTCCTAGGTTCCCAGTGACAAACTGATCCTCATGGAGTTGGTCAGATAATTGTTGGATTTTCACAAATTCCAACAAAGTAGACACAAAGCCGTATCTCCTTCCCCATTTCCATTGAAGGTATACATGTTCCACCATGGTTAAGGCCAAGAACATGGTGCATGAACTTCAGGAAAAATTGAAGAAGCACATGAAGATGAGGGAGGGATTCGACATCCGAGGAGTCCTCAAGTCATATGGAACATTGTACCTACATGTGCCCATTGTGGAAGATATCTGGGTTGATCTTCGTGATGAAGTTGCCATCCGAAGAAAAGACAACAGTAGACTGACACTTGAAGAAATTCAGATGTTAGATCTAGTTGATATCCCTGAAGGTACCATGGATAATGAAAGTGTTTTGGAACCTAGGTACGAATAGTCAGATGGAGACCAACTTGGATTCCCAACCATTGATTGGTCTATTGCTGAAAAAAAGGCTTCTATCACTGAAAGAGCTACTCAGACTCTTGTCCGCACTAAGGCATGGCTCATTTCCTAGGGAATGAGTTATAAGGAAAAGAGTTTTTCAAAGATAACTACTTTAGAAGTGGGACCCTCTAAGGGAGAAAAGGAAAAGGATAAAATCCCTACTAAGAGGAAAATAAAGTTTAAGTTTGTCAGAAAAGGAGAAAAGCAAGGGGCCGAATCATCTGCTACTCCAACACAAATAGTTGAGATCTTGGATTCACCTCCTCTACCAGAACAAGGAGAAATTATTTTAGAAATTGAGGTTAGTCAACCTCTTGTTTCTCCTTTTGCTTATTTCTCATCGGAGGTAATCATTTCTCTTACTTCTCAAGCTTTGGCTTTAGAATCTTTACCCCTCTCTCCCAATCTTCCTCATCTCATATTTCAATGCCACTCTCATCAGCCATGGCCAACATTTTCTCCGATCTCTCACCTCTCTCTCTAGACCTACGATGGCCATAGAAATTCCTCCTCCTTCCACACCTTCATTCCTTGAATCTATTCCCACAATCACTACACTTACATTCATCACAACTCCATAAGTAAATCTTCCTCCACCCATAGATACAACCATAACACCTCCAATAGGAGAAACTTCTTCCGATGTACCTCAATGGTTGGTTGATTAGACTCCAGGAAGAGGAAGGTGGTAGTTCCCCTACCAACCTTCTGATTTCAGTTCACTCAAGGCTTCTCCTACCAAATCTACCAAGAAACCCAAAATGGTTTCAAGAGTTTCAGTGGATGCCTCAGGCATAAGATTGCAAAATTGTCACTCCAACACCGACAAAACAAAGGAGGATATAACAGTGACTGATTATCAGATTATAAGGGTTGATCTAGGAAAAGTGACAACAGAAGGAGCACAACAAGATGCACAAGATGCCATGAACGTGTTTTTCCAAAAGCTGAAAGAAACAAAGGTAAGCAGGATGAGCTAAAGGAGAAAGTTGAACAATTGATAGAGGTACTACTCAATCTTTCAAATCCTTCCCATTCATCTTCTACCATCATCTTCTACTCATACACCTATGATCGAAAAGATTGATTTCTCATCGGATAAAGCCCATGATTGAAAAGATCAATGAGAAGGGGGAAGGGTTGAAGAATGGATAAAGATGGATGATGAATTTTCACTTCTACCTTGAAGGAAGAGAGGTCATAGATGACACATCCCAGATCTTAATGGAAGTTTATAAATCCTTGCCAGGAAATAAAGAAATATGGTAAGCAAGATGGATGATTAGTTTTCACATGAAGTTGAGAAAATTGAATTAACTTTGGATGCCCTCAATGCATGATCTCTATAAGTTCCAAGAATTTTGAGACAAGCTTTGAGGCTTATAAGTTCATAAGAGGACAAGGATGATGAAGCGGAATAAACATAATGTTTCATGTCATTTCTATCAATGAAATTGTCATGTCTTTTTCATTTTCGTTTTGTCACAATAAACATAATGTTTCATGTCATTTCTATCAAGAAATTTTGTCTTTTTCATTTTTGTTTCATCACATACTTGTTCTCCTATGTGAGAGTCAAGAAAATAGGAATATAATTAAAATACTATTTTATAGGATTTATCCTATTTTCTCTCTGCTCTCTCTATTATAAATAAGGGATGCTTGTGTATTTCAAGAGGAGACTTTTAGAATATTAAGAGCTATTTTGAAGAAGAAGAAAATCGTTGTATTTTCTTTTTAATCATTGAAGAATAGGAACAGGTTTTATTTTACAAACTTTGCCTTGTGGGATTCATCTATCTTGATATATTATTCTTACGTCCAAAATCTTGAGCTATTCTTTGTTTAGTATTCTTAATCATTTTAATTGTTTCAAAATATTACACTCATTATCTAAAACTCATATAAGTATTTCTTGATCTATGTTTTCTTGAAAGAAAATATGTTCCTCTCATTCCCTTTCCACTTTGTTTCATCTATAATAAGTTTCCTTTCTAATCCATTACATTTATGAAGTTGTAATATCTCCACTTCGTGTTGATATGGATTTCGGGATTGTATCCCAACCCCAATGGTTAGAATAGTGTAGATACTATATATATAATTTATGTTGTGTTTTAGATTAGTAATATACAGAAGCCTCACCTGTCTTTGAGGAGGGATTTTATCCCGTGCACTGTGGTCGAACCTCATATTTTTTCCTGAAAAAATATCCAACCAATAGGTACCAACATGCTTCTGGCGCCATTTCAAGGGAAAAAATGATTGCAGCTTCATATTCGGACTCAGTAAATACTTCTTGAATGCTCTAAGTTCTAATCCATTATTTCAAGCATCATCTTGTGTTTAGGCCTATAATAAGTGTTCAAAGTTACAAGTGTTATGTGTAATTATTTCATTTTCTACACCTAGCACTAGCTTTCATTGATAAATGCGGGTATAGAAAAGTCGATCATCCCATTTTCAGTTTCTAGTATTGATAGACATTTGACAGATCATATTTTAGTGCATTTTCACAACTAAGGTGGAAATCCTTAGTGGTGACTCCCTGTTGATCTTATTCTTGATGAGTACTAGTGTCTTAACCTTTGTCAAGTGAGTTTTTTACTAATCTTTGCAAAGCTAGAAGGAAGAAGATCTTTCTTTGCTAGAGATCCTACTAGGACATTATTTCCAAAGCTAGGCAAAACAAATTCAGAAGGAAGAAAATATTTGAGAGTTGTTGCATTGATATCAATGAGATAAGAAAAGGGATCTCCATTGATGAAATTGATCGACCTATCATTGAAGAATGACATTCAAGTGCTTCTTAATTAGGTATCCTCTTTGTGGAATTGAATTTTCAACCGGAGAGGGGCCTCCATTTGATTTTGGAAAGTTTGCTTCTCATTATGCCCCTCTATTTTCAAATTTTGATAGGGTTTTCCAAGAAACAAGGCCTTTAGGGGATATCCATTTTGAAATTTATTCTCCCGTGTTTCAAATACCATCTCGCCTTATCATTTTGACTCCTCCGTGGTCACCTCCTCAAAACAACATGGCATAGCCCCCACCTGCACCTCCTTTTGTTGTAAACACCTTTGGTCCTATAAATTTTACAGGGATGGCAGGTTATCCAAATGCAATTCCCGGATGTAAGAAATAGATTACCCAAGTTCCAAGGAAACAACGCTATAACTGGTGATAAACATTTAAATCTTTTATTAATATGATTGAAGAATTTTAGGTTGAACATGAATATGTATACATAAAATTGTTTATACTTTAGAAGAGGATGCAAGGTATTGGTATAAAGCTTTGCAGGATAATTCCATTGATTCTTTGATAGAGATGAACAATGCATTAAGGTTGCAAGATGGTGATATAACTCGACCCTGTGTTTCTTCTATCGAAATTTGAAAACATCAAGAAGATTCCTATTGAGTTAGTTCATGATTTCAACACAAGATTTAACAAGACCTTGAGGATATTTCCTGTTAGCTTAAGGCCATGTGATGAATCATGTTTGATCAAATATTCAGATGCATTTGATAAAAAAGATACTTACTACTTGAGGGACAAAAACCCTACTAATTTGAGGCAGGCCTTCACCATGGCTCTGCAAATTGAGAATAACATCAAGGCAATTGGAAAGCCTCCAAAAAGGGAGGGTGTAAAACTAATTAACCTAGAAAATCCTCAAACAAGTAAGGCTGCTGATTTGGAGGAAGTTGTGAAAACTTTGGCAGGGGTTGTCAAAGAAATATCATACAAATTAGCCCAGGCAGAAAAAGGGATTGGGCAGAGTTCACAAGGTCAACACAAGCAATAAGGCCAAGACAAGTTTATAAACCATCATAGGAATGATCAAAGATCTGATGATAGAGGCAAGGGACCTGTTAGATTTGGAAATAAACAGTCCCATGCCAAGGAAAATAGAATGGTACCTGATCCTTTGGCTACTAGAGTTGTTTTTGTGGAGGAGATAGATGTCATTGATTGGTGTGAAAAATGTTTCATGCCCTATGCTCCATGTGAGGAATATCAGCAAGAAGAAGAATAATTTGATGATGATAATGATGATGATGTTTGCATGATGGGTTGATCCATGAGCTCACAACAAGGGGCAACTTTAATCAGGTTAATAAGTGCTAGAACTACTACTTATTTTTGGGATTGCATCCACCGGGTACCTATTCTTCCTCCCTCTCATACTTTATAAGTAGATAATTTACAAGCTTTTAAATTTCCCAATAATGACTTTGAATATTTAAGAGATTTAATGATAAAGAAGTATGATGGAGGAATCCCATCTGAGGAGGATAGTAGTTATTGATGAATGTTGTTGTGGCTCAAGAAAAGGAATACAACACAAGAAGTAGATTTTTCAAAGGTATAGGGCCTCGTGCCAAGCCAAAAACTCCATTACTTTCAAATATTCGAAAAGAGGCTCCTAAGAAAGATGCATCTCGCCAAGGGCCTTGCTATCCCAAAAAAAAATCATACCCATCCTCATGCCCAAGTGTCAAAAATCATGTGCCATCTAATGAGTGTGTTAACCTTCCTTCCAATGACACCTTGCCAAAGTCTGTCCCTTATGATATTGCCCAAGTTTTGAGTCGATCAAGATCTCGGTTCTAATGTTGAGTTGCTTAGGATTCCTAAGCACAAGAAGAGGGATTTTTAGTATCTGGGGCTGAAAGAGGAGAAGAATTCCTAGGTAGAAACATAAACATTGTTGAGACTCCTCCAATCATTGAATAATTAAAAGCACCACTAGCATTGGAAGAGCTAGATGAACCACCTGAGGCTTATTTGGGAACATCCTTGGTAGATTCTTAGCTAAATGTGGATCCATTCTTCGCCACTCTGATCATTAAGGATAGACTATCGCGCAACTGTATGTTTGATTCGGGGGCATCATATAGTTTTATGCCTCTCGGAAGTTATAAATGAACTAAATATCAAGGTAACAATAGCATATGGGAAGTGCACTGCCATGTATTCCAGAGAAGTGTCAAAGTGGTGGGATGTGTGAAAGGTCCGGTGGTACAACTTGCGGAGCTCTATCCAGGCAGGGACCTGAAGCTTGATGTAGTTATTATTGACTCCATTCCACCAAGTGGGGTATGTTGTTGTCTAGAAAATGGGCTGCATGTATTGGTGGGAGTGTTCAAATGGATATTTCCTATTCCACCATCCTAATTGAGGGAATCCTTGTCAAGGTGTATGGGGAAAAGAAGATGTTGCACCTCATTGAAGATCCCCACAATGTATCATATGAATTATTGTACACAAGTGTTGATCTTGATAACTTTGTAGGATTTTTGATGGAAAAGAGCACAAAATTGAAGAATGCAAGTGTCTTGAAAAGAAATTCTCTCCTTGGACTTTATTTTTTGATGGATCTTGCTCTAAGTTTTGAAATGGTGCTGGTGTTGTTTTGATCTCTCCTAGCCAGAAAAGTTTGTCTTTTCTTTCAAACTCAAATTTGAGTGCACTAACAACATTGTTGAGTATGTGGCACTATTGTTAGGTCTCGAGAATATCTTTGAAATATGGTGTTAAAGACATCATTGTCAAAGGATATTTAGAATTAATTATCAAGCAAGTCACAAAATTGTATGCCACAAAAATCAGCAAATGAAACAATAGAAGCATGCGCTTTAGGATTTCATTGAGATGTTTGATTCATTCAACATTGTGCATCATGATAGGAATTTCAATGATTTGGTAGAAAAACTTTCGGATTGGGATCTCGCTTTGATAATTGTGCAATGTCCCCATATTGTGAATATTATGTTGAAGTATTGACAAGGCCATCTGTCCCAACAACATTAAGCATTGGCAAGTTTTGATGATGATGATGCTCAATTGAAGATTTCTATAGAATAAAGGGGATTTTGCTAACCAATGTATTGGTTGGGAGCCAATGGTGTGTCTTGAAGAGGGTAAAGAAACCTTGTTTAGCAAAGGCTTCATCCAACTAAAGACTAATACCATTCCTATAGGGGTGGCTTCTCTTGATTCCAAATTTGATAATGTTGATCGCATTATTAATAGATGTATGGCAGCCTTGAGGGATGTTGAGGAGCATAACCTTGGCACAAAGGAAAACCAAGGAAAATCTGGTTGGGAGCAATCTCACTAAGGAGGAAAAATAGTCTTATGTCGAATTGCTAAAAAATATCAAGATTGCATGGCTTGGACTTATTCTAAACTAAAGGCATACAGAGAGGATCTGTTTTCAACATGAGATTCCATTGGAATCTAATGCAAAACCATTCAGAAAAATAGAGGCCAATCAATCCACTCCTATCTCTTGAAATTGAGGGATGGAGGGATTATTCATCCTACAAGGTATTCTTCTTGGGTTGCAAACCTAGTACCACTTAGAAAGAAGAATGGTGACATCAGGTTGTGTGTGGAATTTAGAAATCTGAACAGAGCATCAATGAAGGATAATTATCCTTTACCAAACATGGAGAATATATTGCAGCTAATTACTGGTCCGAGATGCTTTCTACCCTGGATGGTTTCTCTAAATATAACCAAGTTGTGGTGAAGGAATCGAAAGAATTAAAACAACTTTTACTACTCCTTGGGGGACTTATGTATATGTCGGGGGTCCCTTTAGTTTGATGAATGTTAGAGCAACCTTTCAAAGAGTAATGGATGTTGCTTTTGCCGCTTACATCAATGAATTTATTATTGTTTACCAAGATGATGTGACTGTGTTTTCCAGAAAGTGAGTTGATCACTTGCTGCACTTGGAAAAGATGCTAATAAGATGTAGAGAGTATGGAATTTCACTCAATCCAAAGAAGTGTCACTTTGGAGTGAAAAAGGAAAATTTGTTTGGTCACATTGTGTCACAAGAGGGGGTGATGATTGATCCGTAAAGGGTAGAGGCCATCAAGAAGGTCCCAATTCAAATAACCAAGAAAGGAATTAAGTCCTTCTTTGGGCGTATAAATTTCATCGAGATTCATATCAAACTTTGTTGAGTTGAACATTCCAATCACTCGGCATGTCAAGAAGAAGTAGGCCATCAAATGGGATGAGGATTCCATTAAAGCTTTCAATGGGATCAAGTAGGCATTAAAGCGTGCCCCTATTTTAGCAGCTCCAAATTATAAGAAGCCTTTCCAACTATTTTCTTTTTCTTTAGAGAACACTATTGTATCTGTCTTGTTGCAGAAAGATGATGAAGGGGCTGAGAGGCCAATTTCCTTTTTAGTAAGGAATTACAGGGGATGAGCTGAAATACACTATTATGGAGAAACAAGCATTTTCCTTGGTGAAAGAAACAAAGGTTTTCAAGCCTTACATTCTGAGTTCCAAAATTGTTGCTTATGTTCCCCACACCATGGTCAAAGACATCTTATCGAGATGGAGGTCTCAAGAAAAAGATGTAGATGGGTGAACAAGTTGTAAGAATATGACATGGATATCCAAACCACAAAGTTGGTGAGACATTTGGGCTTAGCTAAGCTTATGGCTGAGAGCAACTTGCAAACTATTGAAGTAAATGAGGTAGGAGAAGGAAGGGTAGATGTTTTTGAAAAATCGATGAGTTCTAAGTGTTACAAGGATGTGATTTTTTATCTCAGACATTTATACTACCCTGAGTATTTGAGTAAGAACCAGAAAAGGGCCCTTAAGTTTTCTTCCTAGAAATATGTCATTATTGATTATGGATTAGCTTGGAAGAACCCTGAGGGAGTCCTCTTAAGGTGCATTACTGACGTTGAAGCCCCCAAGATAATTGTTGATCTCCATGGAGGAGATTTTGGGGGGAATTTTGATGGAAAATTCATAGCACACTTCATCATGAGGGATGGTTATTGGTGGCCAAATCTCTTCAAATATGTAACTCTTTTGGTAAGAAGATGTGAGAGTTGTCGGTGCTTCTCTCAAAGACTGAAAGCTTTAGGCTCCCTTCCTTTGCATCCTATATCAATTGAAGCCCCTTTTAAGCAATGGGGAATGGATTTCATTGGTGAGATTTTAGACCCTTCAAGTGCTGGCCATAGGCGGATCCTTATAGCCACTTATTACTTCACCAAGTGGGTGGAGGTAATCCCGCCAAGAGATAAACACACCAAATTGTCATGGAGTTTATGTTGAACCATATCATTTGTAGGTTTGGAGTGCGAGTCGAATTATTGCGACAATGCCATGAGCTTTAGAGCTAAACCATTAGTGGTAATGTCTAGAGAATATGGGAACAATTTGACATATGCCTCTAATTATAATCCCCAAGGAAATGGACAAGATGAGTCCAAGAATAAAAAATTGCTGAAGATTATAAGAACAACCTTAGAGCTGAATAAGAGAAAATGGGGTGAGCAAATTGAAGTTTGCTTTCTTGGTTGACCAATTCTTTATTAAGAGAGCCACTAGAAAGAGTCCATTTGAGTTGGTGTATGAAACACAGCCCTACCGCCCGCATATGCAATTATCCTCATATCATTTCATTCAAAAATTGGTAGATCAACAAGTAAGTCCATATGATTCCCACATTAACCAGATTGTTGAACTTGATGAAGAAAGGAGGGCATCTCACCGAGGCATGTAAAGTTCGAGAGAAAAGTTGAAGAAGTTATTTGACAAGAAGGTCATTCCCATAGCTTTCAATGTTGGAGATCTTGTGTTGCTATGGGATAGCACGCATGAAGATAAGGGAAAGCATGGAAAATTTGATGCATTATGGATGGGACCTACCTCCATTGATATTAGGATTGGTGAACATACCTTGTTCTTGAAGGACTTAGATGGGGAATTGCTCGAACTACCTATTAATGGCAGGGCATCCGAAGAATTTCTTGGATTGATTCCTAGAAATCGGATGCTCTTATCTCGTATAGTGTATAGTTCATTGGTTTATTTTCTATCTTTTGTGTTTTTTTTGTTCTTGTCTTTGGTGGTCTAGTTTTGTTGGTTTCTCTGTTCTTTCTTGGGGAGACGGTTCTAGTTTTATGCTCTACAAGATGACTCCTTTTCCCAATAGATATTAGTGGAACTTGGTCTACCTTTTTTCTTATAGAACTCACAGGGAGTGCCCATTCCCGAGTCAGAGCCGATGTTGGTGCTCAAAATAGTCTCACCCCATTTTTCCATTAAAAATCTATCAATTTATGGTCTCTGTCACATTTTATCTTCCCATATTGTGCCTAAAAGTCTTCACCTTCCTTTTGTTTCCGTAATCAGTCCTTTCCTAGACCAAGGATCATGTATAGATCCAAAATTGTTTCCTTGTTTCTCTTCTCATCTGAAAAGGTTTGTATTTGGGTGTAAAAACTCGGGTTGTCCCATTCTTTCCATTTTCCACAATCGAGATTTGTTGTACTTGTGGTTTCTACTTTAAATACTTGAAGAAAATGAATGGATGTAGCTCGGAGGAATGTATTTGAGCCTTGTAACATTTCTAGATTCTCCTTGGAGAAAATTTCATCTCCGGGATCAAATGGTCATTTTTCCACATATTACGGTTTGATGGGCGTTTCTCCTGGTCAAATTTACATCCTTGCATCAACAGGAAACATAGCCTCTTTTGGTTAGATGTGACTTGGTAAGGTACTTTAAAAACTTTTTGGATTGCCTCAACTTAAAAACCCGTCTACGTAAAAGAATGGCACTCATTTGAAGGTTTTCTTTTTGGTTGGCCTTGGAGTTGCATAGGGAGGAAAGTGGAGGTTTTCTTGCTCTTCCCAGACTTAGATAAAAAAATTTATTTAGCCAATACTATTTGGCGGAGACAGAACACATGGTGAGCCCACGCTCATTCAAGATCTCCACTTTGGGCACCATTTTGAAATTGTGCCATGAAGACACGTGGAGGCTTCCATTGGGTCTTCCCATACTTAGTATTTTTTCAAAAGGTTTTGAGAGGCCTAGGACACATGGAGGGACCACGCATGTTTGAGGACCGGTCCTTGAATTTTATTTTAAAGAAGCGATAGGAGGACACGTGGAGGCCTCTCGCCCACTTTGCATTTTTCTTGGAATTTTCAACGGCCAAAGGAGATTTCCTTGGACCTTGACACATGGTGCCTTTCTGGGCTAGGACACGTGGTGAGCCCGTGCTCATTCAAGGTCTCACATTTTGGGGATCATCTCAAGATGTGCTATTGTGACGCATGGTAGTTTGAAAAGTCAAAAAGGCAGTGGAAACTTGGATTTTTGCCTCTTAAGGATTAAAATATCAAAATGGCCCACAAGCCCGACAAGAAGAAGGTCAAGGTTAGCTTTGAAAATTCAAAGGGGCGAGGAAGTGGACCATTGAAGGTAACTTGGATTTTTTTCCTCTTGTCATCAAAGGGATTAAAACATCAAAATGGCCCACAGGCCCAATAAAGGATAAGTCAAAATTTGATGGGAAGGTCAACGGCGGAGGTGTGGACTTTTGGGGGAAATTTGGAAAATTTTCCTTTTTGAGAAGGGATTGAAAAGTGTAAAAGGAAGTGGGGTTCTCTGGGACCCACCTTAAGACACATGTCAGCTCATTTCTCAAGGGCGAGGTGCAGAGAAAAATGTGAAACTTTTACCTTTTTCCAAAAAGTTATAAAAGGAAAAAAGGAACCCGAGACCCATTTTAAATTGGATCTCCCATGTGGATGGTCCAAATTCAAAATAGAAATCAACAACAGCTGTTCATCTATATTTGATTTTTCCACCATTTTTACTCCGGAGATCCTAGAGATGCGAGTCTTCATGATTTCTCGAGATTAATTTCACGCCAAATAGAGAGGAGAGTTAATTTGATATCTAAATTTGGTGGGGAAGATCTGGTGAAGTCTTTTACCATTAAGATGAGATCTGGCCTTTGGGCTCAATTTTATCTTCCATTTTTCATTCCCGGGAACGCAAAGAACTAGATTTGATAGATTAGGGGTGGAAGTTGTAGGCGAGTATAGGGAAGAGTGATCTACTAAAAGAAGGAGTTGAATACGGGAGATATTCAAAGAGATCTACCCCTGAGCACCTGACAAATTTTTACAGATCTGATTCTGGGAATCGCGATCGGGATCATGGTGAGAACTGGTACACTCAATGTTTGGATTTTTGGGGGGAAAACTCTATTGTAAAATGTTATAAATTGCACAAATTTATCGTGTAAATGGTTGGAGTGTAAGGGGTCAGAACTAATTTTCTAAGAGAAAATCTTGATAGAGCCCATCTCTTTGAGGAACTGTTTGAGAAACTTGTATATCTCTTTTTGTTAAACTTGATCGTGTCAAGGTGGTTGCGAGTGTTCAACCATTGACAAAATCGATATTGTTCCAAAACTTTTCCCTATTAATAAGTTTAATCAAATTTGAGTTATTATGTGTTGACTCGGGAAAAATTGTGTTTGCTTCATTTTGGATGCCTGTAAATGGTTTTTATTGTTCTGTTGCAATCTTGTATCAAAATCGATCTTAATCACACAGTATATCAATCCTTGTGATATTTTAGTGGCATCTCGCAATTTCAATTTTAGAAGAGCTTTCATCCGGGAATGAAATAAACGATTTAAAATCACTTTTATTTCATCTGTTGACAAAGATTGTTTGTAAGCCTTTGGGTGTACCTCAGGCGTGATTGATCTTAAATTTTGATGTTTTATTGAGTCTTCTAACTTGAGCCTTCATGCTAGAATCTCATTGTTTGTGTGAGAAAGTGTTGATCTGGGCCTCCATTGAAGCAAACATTCTGGTTAAAGGAACATTTTAGCTATCTTGAAGCATTATGTTGTGTAAGCTCCTCATTTCTAAAAAAACTCTCAAAGATCTCGTAAATCAAGTTCATTTTGTGTCACCTCCCACCAAAAATTTACTTAAAAAAACCAATCCTTCTGTACAACCTCTGTTTGTCTTGTGTGTGTACAAATGCATAATTTCTACCACTAAAACATGCGAAACAATCGATTCCAAATGTCTTTAGTAACCTTTGCCTTGTTTTGAAAATATCTCTATAATTTGGAAGTGATAACTCGTGAGAGTCGATTTGGTGTGTTGATCATATTTTCCCAAGGTCTTCTCTATAAAAATTTTGTAAAAGAAGGATTTACCAGCATTCTTCAATAACATAGGTTACAAAATAGGTTCTCTTACCTTGGTTACAAGGCACAACCTAAAATAGTTAGGATAAAATCACATCCTTTTAAGGTGCAACCCACTCCTTCTAAAGCCTGAGTGCTAAAGAGTTAGATAGTCTGCTTCCCCGACTACAAAATGACATAAATAATCATCTATCTCGCCTCTAAGCGTCCTATCAAATTTGTGATGCTTCTTTACCTTTGAAGGAGATTAAATTTGGGTACCAACAAATGTCATCATCTCTCTCTCACCATCCATCCAGAGGGTCTACAAGAAGACTCCATTCTTGGAGTTGAAATTCGAGCAAGTGGCACATCCAAAGGATCGAGACCATGCCCAATCAGTGCCTTGGCTTCATTTGAGCCAAGGGAGAATCCAAATCTAGTCATGACCACTTCGGGGCATGAGGATGAGCTCAAAGTACTAAGGATCAGCAAGTGCCTCTTGATACAAATGAAGAGCAACTAAAAGAGGCATTTGTCTTGTTTCTAGTTGACACCTTGATGATATGGGTGGAAGATCAGCCTCTTATCAGTTTCTCACTCATTGTAACAGCCATGTTTAGTGCCAAATCATATACATGGCTGCATTTTTTGAGAAAGGAAGCTATTTCTCCCTACCTGTGGTAGGCTCTATTTTAGATTTTCTTTGTTAGGGTTAGTGTAGGAGTAGGAGTAGATTTTGCTTTCAGTAGAAGAAGTGCTTTTGCACACTCTGCATATCCCACTTGAGATATGTATGATTTTCAATCTTGTACATAGCATGTTGTTGTGTTTTTTTCTCCAAGGTTGTATCACCATGCGCTCAAGATTCCTATAGTTCATTTCGGGGATAGACGAAATCCTCATGTCAATACAAATTTCTACTCTCAGAAACCCCATTTCAAATATTTTCTTATGAAAATAGAGAGTGCAGATAGTGGTGTAGGCTTAGGGTTAGAAAGTGCAAGCAATCGGGAGTCCATTTCAAGAAATGGGTCAATACCAGGATATTATTTGTGACTCCATGCCCAATGGATGCAACAAGGCTACTGGTCTCTTCATCTAGCAGGCAAGATGTCCCCATGAGTCACCAAACTATTATCTCAATTTTTCCCAGAAAAATTGATCAAACATGACCTCGCACAAGAAAAGTAGAAGGGTCGGCTTTGTCCCATGAACTTATAATCGATCCCAAATCGAGGGGTAGGTGGGGCTCGACTTAAGTAAAGAGCAGGTCAAAATATGAAGGTGAGCTTGACATGGAGGAACAAGGTCAGTGAGGAGGCCAACGGCATCAAAGGAATCCATAGTGCACAATAGGAAGAAGGTGAGGAAAGATTCAAATTTTTGGAATTCACTTCATACGAGTTGACTCGGTGGCTGAACAAATTACTCGCAGAAGGTGCCACGTGTCATCTTGGCACAATCAAAAGGCGCGGCCCAAAAGCTAGTCCCAAACAAGCACCAAGCCTCCACGTGTCCAAGGTCGATATATATGGTCCTGCCAAGAAAAAGGGACTTAGCCAAAATATAAGGAAATAGGGAAATTCAGTTGAAGAAGCCACATGTCTCATTGGAACACTTTCAAGAGACAAATCTAGAGGTGGTCCCAAAACATGCGCCAACCCTCCATGTGTCTCACCATTGCAATTTCAAAGGCATGACCCAAAAGGTAGTTCCCAAACGAGCGCCAACCCACCACGTGTCCCAGAGTCCGAAGAGGTAAGGTCAGCCATTAAAAAGTACAAAATCCTGCGGAGGTCTCCACGTGTCTCGTCTATGTAACTTCAAAAGAAAAATGCGGGGCGGTTTCTAGACAAGCGTGAAACCTCCACGTGTCTCGGGTAAGGTACAACATCTCTCGCGATAGGAGGGACTCGGGATAAACACAAAGGAGACCACAGAAGCTACCACATGTCGGTATGGCATGATTTCAAGAGTAAAAGGAAGGATCTGAATCTTCAAGATGCGCAAGGCTTCCTTGTGGACCCGGTATGGACAAACTCTTTAAATATTGTGCGCCCGCGACCCCAACCTTAAAACAGCCATATCTTTTGACTAAGAGCTTGGATTTGGGTGGGAGAAGACTTTTTGGAAAGGTCTCGACATCCTCTATGCCATAAATGCCTCGAAACCCTAATTTCTAGAAGTTTAGGTGTGAAAAAAATAGCACAATGTCTTCATGCCATTAATATATGATCCGATTGCTTCAACAACCAAATCAGATTTGATTTGATCTGCCATTCTTCCTTCCTCGACATGCCAAATAGACATTGAGCAGTGGACTTGATAGATTGTAGGAGGATTTATAGGGGAAATAATGGTATGTGGTTGAACTTTCATAGCATAGTTTGGTTTCTTCTCTCTTTCTCTCTCATTCTTCTAAATATTGTAAAAGAGGGCGTATTCAAACGGTTGGTCGTTGCTTCTCCTCTGCTCCCCCTCCCTCTTTCTTCCTTAGGGCGAATGTGGAGTCTAAGCCTCCTCTCATGGCTCTATAATGGAATTTTCTTACATCTTGCCCATGGATGATGTCTTGTGTAACTTTTGGAGTAATAAAATGTGTAACTGATAATTTTGTCCATCCTTGCTTATTTTGTTGTCTCTTCTTACCTCTCATCGTTAAAGGGTATATTATGCATACTCTAATTTTTATCGTAGGTTACGGGAGTTGTGCTTAATGGGTTTTGAAGTGGTGTTCCATGTGAAATATATCTTTGGTTTGTGGTGCATTTTGTCCACCCTCTCCTCTTCTCACCTCTTTCCACTTCGACATTCAAATCCGTGATCAGCCACTTCCTTTTCTCGGTGTACACCGCTTAGTGTAGGTTGTCTTTCACCCTCTCTATCTCCCCGTATCCTTGGAACGGTTGGATTAGGTTTTCTTGCAGTGGAGTAGCTTGTGGAAGGTAGATTAGGAAGTAGGAACTAGCCTTCTCTAGAGGTCCATCTCCAAATTTCAAGTCCCATAACTTGAGAGATGGTCTAATGTTGTGTAATCACACCAAAGCCCCACTAAGATCCCGGCCATTTAGGGGTGCTTTGTGATTCTACACTAACAATGACCATGTAGTTTTTGTGGATGTGGTGATGTTGGAAATCATTGGAGAGATTTCCCACAAAACCCTAGTAACAAGGGTAAGGCGTAGATTTCGGTGCCTATAGTTGGCGACATGGGACGTAGCCATCGGATCAATGCAGAGTTGAGAACCGTGTTGAGCATCGAGCACTGTGATAGAGACTACAGGTAAAATTGGTGGTATTCCTACCTCTATAATATTTGATTCTAATTATTTTGATTCGTTTATTGCACCATATTTAGTAGAGAATTGTAGGATGGTGGCAGTTAGGTAGGTCCCTAGTTGGGACATCGAGATGGCTTCTAGAGCAAAAATATCTATAGACTCCTTAGTTAAGGAGTGCGTAGTGGATTTGGGACCCTTCACCACTACCTTGGATCTTCATATCCTTCTGTTGGGTTTGTATGGAGTCATCTTGAGCATGGATTGGTTATCTACACACAGAGCCACAAAGATTGTTACCATAAGATTATATCATGTACAAATGATCTAGGAGTTGAGTCAGTGATAGCCAAAGTTAGGAGACCCATTTCTATCCACACTATTTCTGCTATGTAGCTTAAGCGGTGTGCACGACGTGGGTGTCAGTTGTACGCTATTACTGTTAGTGATAGGTTAGAGGATGGGGCTAGTGGACCTTCACTTGACGATCACCCCATCTTGCAAGAGTTTTCTAATGTGTTTCCTAGTGAGTTGTCGGGATGCCTCCCCACGTGAGATAGACTTCCACATTGACTTGGTTTTGGAGTAGAACCTATCTCATGTGCTCCTTATAGGATGACCACACCTGAGATTTGTGAGCTCAAGTTACGCTTGAGGGCCTTCTTAAGAAATGCCTAATCTGTCCTAGTGTATCCCCTTGGGGTGCACTAGTGATTTTGTTAAGAAGAAGCACGAGATCCTTGTGGTTGTGTGTGAGCTACAGGAAGCTAAATAAAGTAACGATCAAGAATCGTTACCCCTTCCTCACATTGATGATTTTTTTATCAGATGTAGGGGCCATAGTATTTTCTAAGATTTATCTTGAGTCCAGATACCATCAGTTGAGGACTTTGCAGAGGTAGATATCCACAAGTCATCTTTCCACACGAGATATGGGCACTATGAGTTCACAGTTGTGCCCTTTGGTTTGACGAATGCCCCGTAGTGTTCATGAGCTTGATGAACAGAGTGTTTAGGAAATTTTTGGATTCCTTCATTCTCATATTCCTTGACAACATTCTGATATACTCACTTACACATGAGGAGCACGAGGAGCACCTTCGTCAGGTTCTACAATGTCTTCGTGAGAAGCGGCTTTACTGAGGAACACGGAGAAGTGTGAATTCTTTCGATCTAAGGAGCATTATTTGGGTCACATAATTTTTGGTGAAGGTATCATAGTCGATCCTTCCAGGATTAGATCCATTATGGATTAGCTAGCACCCACTAGTTTGACCGAGGTGTGTAGTTTCATGGGGTTGGTAGGATACTAAAGGATATTTTTACAGAACTTTTCTCAGGTTATGCACCCCATAACTTCCCTTCAGTGGAAAGGGAATAATTTTGTATGGTTAGATAGATGTGAGCATGCCTTCAGGACACTAAATGAATTCCTCATGACAGTACCTATTCTTACAGTAGTAGACACTCAAGGTGAGTTCTTCATTTACACAGATGTTTCTTTGGCAGGACTTGGAGGTGTGTTGATGCAGGAGGGCCGAGTGGTTTCTTTTGAGTCTCATAAACTCAAGGATTATGAGCTCAATTATCTGAATCATGACCTTTAGCTTGCAATAGTTGTGCATGCCTTGGTGTGGTGGATACATTTCCTTCTTGGCCGGATATTTACACTCAAGACTAATCACTTGATTCTTTGCCACCTCTTCACGTAGCCCAATCTCAATGCTGTCAGTGGCGTTGGATGGAGTTGTTTTTTTTGTATGACATGGAGATAGATCATGTGAAGGGGAAGAAGAATGTGGTTTCAGATGCCCTGAGTAGGTGGAGACATGTGGTTATGGCTACTTTAGTGGGTACATATTTGTAGAGTATGATTTTAAAGTAGCTTCCTCATGACAACTTCTACCTTGCAGCAGCCAAGAGAAAATATTGAGTCTCGTGAGGCCCCTTGAGGGAAGATTTGATGGATTTTCATTAGAGACAGATGGCCTTCTCGAGCACAAGGGTCGAGATATATGTTCCTAGAGATGGAGGTTTGAGGCAGGATATTTTGACAGAGGCTCATCGTGCACCTTATTCAGCCCATCCGGGGTGAATAAGATGCACGCCACCTTGAGACAGTTCTACCATCGAGGGTACTATGAAGAGACTTGGCTTATTTTGTATCATGTTGATTAAAGTGTCGAAGGTGAAGACCAAACATTAGTATCTAGCTAGCCTTCTCTTCCCTCACCTATACTTTGGAGTGGAAATGGGACACCATTTCCAGAGATTTCATATTTGGGTTACCGATGTCGAGATACCACCACGACACATTCATGATCATGGTGGATAAATTGATGAAAGTGGCTCACTTTTCTCCGATGAAGACCACCTACAAAGCTAGTGTTGTGGCATGAGTATACCTTGATGAGATTTTTAGATTACATGGGATTCCATAGAAGATCATTTATGACCGTGATCCCTTGTACACTTCTCACTTTTGGACTATGATACAGTATGCTCTCGGGACAAAGATCAAATTCAGTACAACTTATCACCCTGAGATAGATAGACAGAAAGAGCAGGTGAATCAGATCTTGGAGGACATGCTTAGGATGTACATCATGGACCATCATTCGAGGTGGGAGGAGTATTTTTATTTGGTGGAGTTTTCCTACAATAATAGTTTTTAGAGTTCGATAGGCATGGCTCCTTTTCAGGAACTTTATGGCGAGAGTGCATAACACCATTGAGTTGGGACAAGGCTGGAGGACAGGGCTTCTCTTGGGCTCATTTTACTACGGGACATGGAGCAAAGGTAGGTTGTTATGATCACACGAGTAGATTAAGAGGCCCGGGATAGACGAAAGAAGAATGCAGATAAGAATAGGATAGATCATAGTTTTGAGGTGGGCACGAAGTTTTTTCTTCATGTCAGGCCCATAAGAGCCCTATCCATTACGAAAAAGGATCTAAGCTTACTCCTAGATTTTTGGGTCCTTTTGAGATCTTGGATAATATCAGTCCTTTGTCCTATCGTCTATCATTACCACCCATCTTGTCTCACGTCCATGATGTATTTCATGTTTCTGTACTTAGGAGGTATATTACAAATCCTTCTCATGTATTAGATTGGACCTCATTGTAGGTGAAGGATCAAGGGTAGGTGATGGTGGATCCCATCTGTATTTTAGAGCACGGGACCACAGGCCTTCGAGGAAAAGAGATTTATCGGGTTCGAGTCCATTGGGACAGTATGATGAGACTTCTGCTATACGAGAGGATGCTACATTGCTACTATTCCGGTGAATTCCAGGAGGAAGTCGAGTCTAAGGGGAGGGGGATGTAGTTCCCACTTCCCTTCGACACTTATTATATTTTGATTTTGATTATTGTTGATTATATACATGGATATTATTGTATCATTTTGGCTTAGCATGATGTTAGACGATAGAGATACTTTGACTATTGATGGATTTCAATTCATAGTATGATTTGTGTGGACTCTTAGAGAGACATTTTATATTGATGATGATGTGTTGTTGACATATTTATATATTTCTGACATTCAACATTCTCGTCATATTGAGTAGGATTTAGTAGTTGAACTAATCTTGTGATCTTATTGGTATTGATGAAATATAGAATTGAGATGTTGTTAGAATTTTTTAATAATAACATTGTTGGTCTGGATGATGATTCAATTTATATATGGATGATTATTGATTTGTATGCATATATCTTATCTTGGATGTTTTGATATAACCATGAGGCTGAAGGAGGTATTGTGTGATTTTTGCAGGTAATTATATCACAACAATCAAAGGGGGATTAGAGACCAACCACAACGGAATATTGGGTGGATATGACAATGGTCACCATGGCAACTTGTGGAATCTTTTTGGTTTGTTATTTGTTTTTTGGGGGTTCCCATGTGGGGATGACCTCCAATTGTTACCAAGGGTTTGTGTGTTTTTATTTTCCTTTGTTTATTTAATTTTGGTGTATGTGATTTAGTTCTGATGTAATTCCATCTTATCATTAATTGATTTATGTGTCTAAATTAGTAAATTAATCATGTTACTAAACTAATTATGGATGTGACAAAAAGAAGTCATTTATTAGATTAGTTGGTGCTTTGGTCTATGTGTTTTTAAGTTGAGTGTAAGTAACTTGAGTGTTTTACACTCTATCTTACCTTGGAAATTCGGATTTGGCCTTAAGGGCCAATTTTGGAGGCTTGTGGGACAAGCTAAGCTTGTCCCACACCTCTTAATTTATTATACAAACCCTACCTATGGATTGGGGGGTCAAAATAGACCACATTAAGTGTAAATTGTAAGACAAAAAGTGGCATTCATTGTACTTTTCTTACATGGGTTTTAAATTTTGTCCTTAGGGGGTGTGGGTTAGGATGGTGTGTTTAAGAGGTTTGTCATTCCTCTCAACCACCAATTTATTTACATTGGGGTTGAGGTTTGACTATAGAGGTGGAGTTGAGGATGAGTGATGTCACCACCTACATGGAGCCACCTCTCTCTCCCTTCTCTATTTATTCAAGTTTTGATGTTTGTTTGGGGATTACTTCATTTCTTTCGGTGCTCTTGTATTTTGGAGTTGGAGGATTTTGGAGTTCTTGTGGAATTTTTTGTATATTTTTTGTGATATATTGGGCTTTAAGTATCTTTGTGTGTGACTCCTTGATCAAGTTCTACCATGGAAAGGTAGGATTTATACCCTTTTTATTATTTTTCTTTTACTTCTGTATATGTATATGTTATTCAGATTTTTGTATGTTTGTTGGGTCCTTGGGTAGATTGTATAACTATGGTGTAGGAGAAGGCTATGGGGATCCTATATGTAGGGATGCATAAGAGTTTATTTCCTATTTTGGAGGGATTTGGTTTGGGTGCCCCACCTTGGATAAGAAAATTCTTACATTTCTTACTTGTTTTGTTTTATAAGGGAGACATAAGAGATTGTAGGGAGGCATAAGAGGATCTTGAGGGAGGTATAAGAGTTGTGTAGGGGTTGTGAGATGTTTATTGGAGGTTTTTAAGGTGGTAACATAATCCCATTAGGAGGAATAAGTGATCTCCCCATAGATCCTTGCTCCATTGGCTTACATTCAAGCCTTGTGTATTTTGTAAAGTTGTATTATTATGTTCTTTTTCTTGTGTTGAATGTGCTTGAAATGGTTGTGAAAATTTGTTGTTTTGTTGTGGAAGCATTTTAGAGTTTCCATGTGTTAGATCCATCCCTTATTGCTTTTTGGTTGGGGCTCGGGGGCCAATGAGGAGAATTGCTTCTTCTTCTCATTAGAGTTTTGGTTGGGTGGAGAGTGTTGCCTCTCCCCCATTTTTGTTGTTGTGATCAAGTGAAGAAAATATGGAGCCTTGTTGGAGATTTGATACTTGGAGAACTTGTAGAAGACTAAGCAATCTTTCATTATAGCTACCTTTCTTATAAATTCCAACTTAATGTGAAATATCTATAGTATTGTAATTGAGAGTAAATTTGCATTGAATACTTTGTTATTCAGTTGTAATGCATTGTTGGAAAGAGAAATTTTTTTATTGAAACAAGATTTGATGTTATGGAAATGTGATTGAAAAAAAAGGAAAACAACTTATTCTCATTTTAGTTGATTTTTAGTCTTTAGTAGGTGTGTTATTCTTGTTTTAAAAATTATTGCACAATCTTGTTAGAAGCTACTTGTGGTAATGGTTGTAACTTGTAGGTTATATAACAAATAAATATTATTCTTGTTGTATTACTTGAAGGGCATATAATAACAAGACAAACTATATCTTTTCCATTCCTTTGCGTTGATTGAAGAAAGTGTAAATTTCATAGGTGTTATAGAAAATTTTCAAAAAAATCTTGTTTTTTATTGTGTCAACAAATAGATTTCTTTTCTTTTATCAAATAGAGTGAATAAATTACATGGGTACTATTAAAACTTAGTCTCATTTAAATGTATAAGTTATTATCAAATTATTATAAAATTATAAGGGAGTTAAGAATGACATTTGCATCTCATAATGTTACCTTCAAAATTGCAAAGAAATTCGACGTATAAGATTAAAAAAAAAGCAGAAAGGAAAATTTAGTTAATACTATTAGGAATGTGAATAGTATTATTTATTAACAATAGTGTTATTATGAAAATACTATTAATTTTTTATATTGAAAGTGATATGTGTGTGTGTGTGTATTTTATATTTATATAGATAATTGATGTTAAGAGTAGTTGAAATAACCAAAAATTATTAACAAAACAAATTGTGTAAGGTAAAGGTCGCATCCCAAAGAGGTTAGTAGGGAAAGGGTTGGGGGGAGGGTCACCGACCCCACCCCCCACCCCATTAATAAATGGGATGGGGTGGGGTCACCGATCCCCCATCTAAAAACTTTGCTACCAAACCATAAACTTTCCCTGGTCATTGTTCCTTTACTGCGCTGATGCATGCAAAATATCAATTTAATGGGAGTAATTTGCTTTTAATTAGTTATATATATATATATATATATATATATATATATATATATATATATATATATATATATAATCACCACACATTTGAGATTTCAGGTTTTAATTCAAACAAAATTTTAATTATATATATATATATATATATATATATATATATATATATATATATATATATATATATTCTTCTACCCAAGTAAATACAATCACCATTTTTTTAACCATTCCTCTAAAATGGGGCAAAACTCATATGTCCATTTGGGTAAATATGAAAATAATGAGATAAATAAAATGCATTGGAACCCTAGGAGAGGGTGTAAATGGATCCAAAAATAAAAGAGAGGATGTGCATCCTTAAAGAGCTTGAGATTGCCTCTCATGGCTTCCTCCTTCTCCTCCACCAATCTGCAAAACAAAAAGAATGAAACAATAAGACAAACAAAAGAGAAATAATCTTTTCATAAGAAAACTTATGGTTAGTTGAGTCCCTAGATCTTATGGCCTCAAATGAATCCATCCCTACAAAAAGTAGGTGGGGAGTGGGTGAGAGAAATTCAAATTTAATTTGCATGGGTAGACATTATTTTTGGGTCACTCAAGTATGTGTAAGGGTTAGGTGTTATTACTTTTCTAACCCAAATGTCTTTTAGAGACATTTTAATTTAATACAACTTAGACCCCTTTGTGGGTATTATAGAACTTTAATTATTTAATTAAATAGACCACTTTTCACTTGAGATTAACTAACCAAATTTAATTAAGGTGAAATTAAATTATATTAAGTAAACTATAGGGAAGCCTAATTCTTGATTTGAACTAACTAATCTTATTATAAATTATTAAGAGATTTTATTACTTTAT
Source organism: Taxus wallichiana var. yunnanensis (assembly GCA_018340775.1). Taxonomy (NCBI): domain Eukaryota; kingdom Viridiplantae; phylum Streptophyta; class Pinopsida; order Cupressales; family Taxaceae; genus Taxus; species Taxus wallichiana. The sequence continues at coordinate 111,733,595 of CM031233.1, forward strand.
TTTAAAGGGGGATCTAGAGGAAAATTAATAATGTTGATTTAAAGTAAATTTTTAAAACGAGAAAGTGTGACCGTAATTGTTAACCTTTTTGCAAGTGTGTTTAAAAAAAAAACATTATTCCATAATTTTTCTAGTTTGACCTAGGTTGTTCTTGGGTTTTGTGCGGGTAAAATTAGTGGGTGTTTCAAATGTATACTAAGTATAAATCAATAGTGTGGCATTTAAATAATTGTTTAAATAAGCAAATAATGGCATGGGTTCATTTATTTATTTAAGGAAATTTATGGGGATAGAGAATTAAATTGGAATTGTAATAAAATATTTATTTAAGAAAATGTTATGTAAGAGTTAGGATGGTTAGACCCTTAGGACCAAATTACGAATAAAAATTAAATATGGTTATTTAACCCAGTAATGAATTTGGAAGATAAAATAGTAGTAATTAACCATTTTCCATAGCCCAAACATGGTTATAGTGATAATAAATAAATGTACATAAATTTTTAAAAAACAAATCATAATTTTCTAGACTTGTTTTATGGTTTTGGTGTGGCAAAATGGGGCATTACATTTGGTATCGTGAGCTCAGTTCCAACACCAGGACACTATGTATGATCATGTAATGGGATTATATGTTTGGTTTTGTTTTATTGCCCATTCAACAAAAATGTTTCCGCTAAAATTATGTAGTTTCTTCTTCATCGGTCAAAATTTGTAATGAGGCGTTTGACCTAAGCATACCTTGGACAACATCTTTGGAGCGTTGTTCTACTCAAAGTGTGTGTCTTGGTTTTGAGTTCAAGATTTGACAAGAAAATGTGAGAAATAGAACCACGGGTTGTGTTCGATAAGAAATATGTTGAAGGTTAAATATTTTAAAACACTTTATAAAAGTTAGAAAAAGTGGTTCAAACTTAGCATGCAAAATGACTCGTGGCTTATATAGCGAAAGATCGGTTAGGATGCTCATGTTCTCTAGTAACATGAGATGTCACAACAACATTTAAAACCATTTTATAAGATCACTTGATCATTTATTTTAAGGCATTTTGAGCCTAGATGATTGCATTGTTGCATGGGAAGCAATGAAATCTAAGAAAATTGTTTCACTTTTGACCCATGATTTAGGGTGCCTTACTAGAAAACTGAAATATACCATTTTTAACCTTTAGTATTTCTACATGTCAATTTGTTGTATAAATTAATTTTGAGAAAATGAAATGGAGAGTGATTTTTTCCAGCGTGTTTAGGAGGCCTCTAGTCATTTTGGCACTAAAACAAACTAGTTAATCACATATATTTGCTCTAGAAATGAGGTCATAACTAGATTTCTGCCTATCAAAATTATATTTCGTGAGTTTTGTTGGATTATATATATATAATAATAGATGAGAGTTGATAGAACAATCTTTCTAGTTGTGAAGTCCTATTTTTGAAATCTATTTTGTAGCAATTTCACTAAAAATATGTTGAAACGCAATAGTGAAACTTTTATAGTTGGCCTCGAGAAAGTGCTTCCAGCTTTGAAATTCGTTCGCCAATTTTGGGTTCTCAATGTATTGGTTGACTCCATATATAATATAGAATTGGTTGGAAAAAAAAATTACCATTTGGTTATTTGATAATTGTTTAGTAGGCCTTTTTGTAGCCATTTTGGCTAGATCATAGAACCAGAGAACTGGGTCTTCACGAACCGTTCGAATTCCTAGGACACCCTTGGAGGGTGAAATATTTTATAATATAATTATTTTGATGTGTTATATTCAATGTTATGGCCTAGAAAAATTGAATGCTACGAGGTATTTTTGGGCGTTTCTTGATTTGGTATAAGTTGGTCATTTTGGTCACCATTTGTAGTCTTAGCTAATACTTGAATAATTAGTGATTCAATATGAGAGTGTACGATTGTCCTCTATATCTAAGGAGTAGTATAGGAGTTTTTTCATTTTTGTTTTCTCTTTAAGTGATCTGTTATTTCTTGTAAAACTCATTCACAATGTTAAGGGTACCTCATTTAAACATAACAAAACCCTTTAGGTGTGGGTGTGAAATAAACAATTGTACCATGTTGTAGAACAACATGATAAGACAAAATGGTCTTCCACATTATAAAATTTCATTGTTGAGAACTAGAATATTTTTCATTCCCCATGTATACGCTACTTAACTCAATTTTATAACTCTCTCTATAAGAAAATTTACCCAACAACCTTTTTAACCTTGTTTTTTCCATTTGAAAATGTATATCCAAAACAATTATACCTAGATGAAAATCTTGTTAATGTAAACTCCTCTAACTTGTCTCTAAACAATATATGATAATGGGAAATGATTATTAGTGTATTTTTTATATGATGGCTTTATATAAAGTGATATTTCATAGTTATTTTATCTTCTTCTAAGTAAACTAAGTAGCCCTTGAGCTATTGGAAACTGACTCTAGTTTACACAACTTAAAATCCTTATCAAATCCATCAGCATAAATTTTGGATTAGCTTCGGTAATGTTCAAATTATTTTAACCCTTCTTGAGCTCGATAGGCCCATTTTCATACTATGATCATTAACTAAGTTTTGGTACAATATAACATAGTTAAATTGTTTCACCCTAGAAGATACACTTGTGATGATAGCCCTTTCTGAATTGGTTATAACATTATTAAATAATCACATTTATGACACTAATAATTATGAGTAGAAATAATTGAACCACCCTTTCCCTCTTACCTTATCTCGTAGATAGAAGAACAATGATTATGCAAAAATAACAACAATCTCTCATCCTCTCTCTCCTCTCTACTAAAAATAAAATAAAATAAATTAGTGTCAATTTCTCTCTTGGTTGGGTGATATGGTATACCAACAATAGTGTTGACCATGGAATTACAAGTAATATGGTGAATGCGATGTTTTTAACTCATATATATATATATATATATATATATATATATATATATATATACATATAGTACTTATACCTTATAAACAACAATATTGTGAAATTATATGTAAATGGGAAAACTCATCAAATATGTATTAAACAAATCTTGGTTGACCAACAATGTTATCATTTGTTACCCCTCAAAATATAAAATTGAGATGATCATAAGTTATAATTTCAAAAGAAATAAGTGAGGTTTACTATTCTTAGTTGTGCAATGTTCATCTAATTTAGGTTACACACTAAATAGTTGGTCTTATGTAAGTAACTTAGGCATTGTGTTGTCATTCCTAAGTTCTAGGTGAGAAAGTAATGTGAATAATCGAAGGTTTCAATGGTCTCACAAATTAAATATGTCTTTGGCTACTCGACTCTTAGAAGACTCTAGCGTAAGATTTCTTTCACATTTGAAAATTATTAGTAACTTATTATAAGATAATGGTGTAACCCCTTATTGTGAGGAATAGGAATAATGATTATCTATTCACTCCATTCACCTTGGGTGGAGACTTCCTTTGTTATCAGTGTAAGCCCTATTTAATAAATGTAAAATTTGGAGTTACATTGAGAGCTATGTTGTTTTGGGGCACTCTTGAAAACATGGCCTCATTGCTTTTACCACTCAATAGGGTGGTGAAGTTTAAGTTCCTTATATGAAATGGATTTACCCTCTAGTTAAGAAGTATATTTATATACATCTCTTTTGACCTAATGGGCCATTTATGACCAAATAATTTTTGAGTAAAATTTAACATAAATTCTAGATTTTGAGAAGCGTGGGCTATACCTTTCTGTAAGGGAACATGTGTGTTGACCTCCTATACTCTTAAGGAAGGTATGAACAGAAAAAATTTTTGTTTTCTCCAAGCTATAATATTTTTAGTATCTTGATAGCTTCATAAAATGTCCCCTTTGAATGTATTTTGTTCTCCTAACTCATTTATGTATTATCTTGGCTATAGTGATAAAGAAATGAAGAAATTAAGAAAACATCTCATATGTCTTATTGAATTGAAAATTTGTTGTTTGTTGTTTCATTAAGTAAATATGGATTTGTTGGGACATAGGAAGTTCAAAAATTACTTTGACATGGTGAAAAAAATTGCAAAACTTATCAAAAATAATAAATTAAACTATCCCTTATGAGTTTTCTAAAGCAAACTTGGAACAAAATTGAGATGTTCTAGAAAATGATACATGCTATGAAACTCTGGAAACCAAACTATAAAACCAATCCTAACCTAATGGTTGGCTATATATTTCCCCAAAATTTACTTTTACTATCACTATGTGAATGTAAAAATAATTATCAAATCAATTCAGCCCCCCCTAATTATGATTGGTATTATATGAATCTTCATCCTTGACCCCTTAATGAGTAATCCAGATGCTAGGACCAATTTAGAGTGTGTTGAGAACAAATTTTCAAATTTTAAAGTTAATTATGAGCTAGAAGGTGAAACCACATGTAATCTTTTGAAATTTTTTTCTCTCTCCTTGTGTGGTATTTGTGGCACCTTGGATGGTTTTCATGAGTGGGCTTGTACACATCAAGTATGCATAACTTGTTAACCCTATTTGAAATGATTGTTATGTTCCTTTGAAACTGTCAATAGTTCCGTTAAATGTAGACGTTATGTTGTACATCCACTTATGTGGAACCTTTTTGGGAATTTTTAAGATGATAGAAATGAAGCATTTGGAAGATTCTATTTCCCTTAATTAATATTCTCCCATTTGAAATACACCGACTTCGAGCCATGTTATTTTTGGTGAGGCGGGTTGTTGACACAAAAAAATATATAGTTCCATTAAAGAGACTGTAATGTTGGACATCCACTTACATCTGACCTTGTAGTGGTCTTAGACAATGATGTTAATAACAATTCCCTTGGAATCTGCCACTTTCTTTAATTAAATTACTCTAAATGAGAGAAAACAATGAGTACAAGATAAACTTTGAATTAGTGGAACATGCTTGTTGTTATTAACAACCACATGATACAATATGATACCTCATGAGGTCATATCCCTAACTCTTCCAAATACTTCCAAGAGGAAGTCTAATCTTATGATAGGGGATGTAGTGACCACCCCTTTCATGCATCGTTACATTTATTGACTCATTTCATTTACTAGGTTGTAGATATTGATTCAACACTAGTTAAATAAAAGGTGGCCACATTATGGATTGATTACATTGATATAATACTATTTAATGATTATATGTTTTTTTTTGTAAATATCTCTTATGAAACAGGTGGTGTATGAGGCACATTGCGCTAATAAACTATTGTGATACATATTAGTAGTTTCTTGTACCCACGCTATTAAGGATACTAACAAGATGCAACTTAGATAGATTTTACTAGATATATGATGGATGAATGATGAATCTATTTCTTATTGTGACCATTAATTATGATGATTCCGTTTTGGATGTTATTATGCAATAATTTGGATGAATTATATGTTTTGATCTACTATAAAAACATATGTGACATTTTGGGGACAGCTTATCTCATTTGGATTTGGATTGTCAATCATAATTGAAATAATTATCATTTTTGGTATAGTTAGAGCGATTTACCAATGATTGAATTATTGATATTATTTAATTAATCTATTTTATTGATAAGGTGTGTTTAATGTTTACATTGAGTGTGTAGATTACAGGGCACAGGAGAACATAGGTTTGAGAGTTACACCTTGGGTTACACAAGTGGCTGATCGGGCGAGTCCTTATCCATGCTTGACTGTGTGTAGCCTTGTTTTTATGTGGAATATTCCTAAATGGGCACCATGGGTGATCCTAATTATAATTATGTTAATTGTAATTTGTTTTAACCTTGTGTTGAGCTTGTTTAGGGACCTAATGGTCCCTACATTTTTTTATTTTTTTAAAGTTAATTAGTTATGTTTTTGTTGTATGGAGCCACCTATTTATAATTTGGGTGGGACCCACCACCTCAACCCTTGTGCCATTTAGCCCAATCTCGAATTTGGGCTAAATGTGGCAATATTAGGGACCCCTTTTCACTTTGCAAGTTCACCTTTCATGGAAATGAGCCCTTGGACCCTACATATGAGTAGGGGGTATCTTTGGAGGCCAAATGGGAGCTTTCCTCCCATTTGAACCCTCACATGTCACCATACTATGAGTGTAATGCCCACATTTTGTACACATAAATACAACACTAAAATTACTGGAATAATGTTTTTGAATTATCATTGAGCATAAATGACACTACAGGACATCACTTAGGAAAATGCACAACACATGACATCTTTGTAGAAACATTAACCTACGTAGATAAAATGAAAACACATGATGAAAATCAAGACCACCCTCTTTTTTTTCAAATGATAAGGCACAACATAACGGTTCAACTACAATATAACTTATATTTAGGGTATTCTCGTGGCACGTTATTTTTAGGTTTATACATTTATTACAATCATGTTTCAATCACTAAGTTGAGTTCTAAGAAGGATCAAAATGTGAGAATCATACCTTTCTTTTCCTTTTTATTTGCTACCTTTAATTAATATAGTTTAACATTTAACTTACGATGTATCTCATTAAATAAGGATCATCTACATTATATCAATTACTTATTTAATTCATTCATTCGTTAATAGGATATTTATTTACACACTGACTATTTACGTAGACCTCAGTGCTACTAGGTATTATCCCTAGAATTCACTCCCAAGGGCATGCATCTTGATCTCGATACATACCCCCGTTACAAAACAATGGAACAAGTGTAAGCCCAAGGGGTGTGGAGCTCACTTTTTAAGGAGTTAGGGTCCAGTTTCTTTCATTCATTTATAAATTGATAATTAAGTTAGTACCCACTAAGGATTATATACGAAAAAGGCTCCTTATCCACAAAAAGAGGGTTTAATCACATTGCCAAGAAGATCATGTTTCACTTTTCCTATGGAATAGCATCTCATGATTACTCTTTCCAAAGCCAAGTATCACTTATAGTTTAATTATAGTTATGCTCCAACAATTCAGTAAGGATTCGAAGGCGCTTAAGATAGAAACATTCTTCCTTTTTTTCTCAATCCTAGATTAGGTTTCCTGAGTATCATTTTATGTACAACTTAATAGGGTTCTCACTAACTAGGATCATATTCCTTTTGTAATTAATATAGTAACCTATTTTCTAATATTTCATAGGAATACTCATGAGACAGCTAGTCCCTACCTTAGGGGGGTTTACCTCTAAGAACATGATCACAGTTCGCATCATACACCCATTACATAATAGGAAAAGTGGGAGAGAAAGATGGATTAGTCCATTATTAAAAGGGTTAAGGTCCACATTAGAGTTTACATAATGTGGGTCTCGTTTCTCACCAAAAGATGGTTTAAACATGATATGAGAATAACCTAAATTTCACCTTTCTCCACACACATCATCTAATGGTTACGTTTTCAAAAACTATTCATATACTAAATGTTGTTAAATTTCACAATTAACTCTAATACTACATCATAGAACCCAAACGACAATTGATATTGGGTATCGGGTTCATTTATGATCAAAACTCTTAAAGGTGATTTTCAAGGGTAGATGGCAATCTCTGTCACCTAACACTCTTAAATCTACATGTGTGCACGACCAAGAGGGTTTTACATTATGTTGGAGTTTGGTTACCCATAGAGTACCACCTTAAGGAAATCACATTCTCCTTATTGCACACACAACTATCAATCTTAGGAGGGAACCACATACTCTAGTTAATGTTTGAAAACGCCATTCTAACCATCGGGTCCACGATGATGTCATTAAGCATACAAGATATGACAATAACTCAAACTTGGGCTCTTGTTTACCTAAGCTAGAAGGTGTCATCAAGTGTAAAGACTTAAGTTCATTCTAAGGTTTTAGTTTCCTATGCTAAAATAATCACACAGGAAGAATAGTTATGCATAAATTTATACTAGGGTTGATTGTTTGTTTAGATTTCTTTATTACATTTTCAAGGTAAGGGGCACAACACACTAATTATTTAATCATAAAATTCACATTGGAATTGCACTATAAGATAATAAATTAAATTTCATTTAACACATATATTTAACCTTTACAATGCAAAATTTGGGGATCAAAATAACACATATGTGTAGATGAACATTTCCCTTAAACACTAGCATCTTACAATATTACTAAAGTTCAGAATGAATCTTTTACTCCTTCACAAAATGTTAAATTATCCCCTATAAATTAGTTTTATATATATATATATATATATATATATATATATATATCCAATCCCATTTTTACCATATGAAAATCTGAATCAAAATAAACCTATGGTTAAATGCACATTTCCCAAAGCACTCTTAAAACTAGCATCTCATACATATTACAAAATTTCAATAAATAGAATTACTATAACATAACAATACATACATACATATATATATATATATATATATATATATATATATATATATATGAACATACATAAATTAGAATAATAAAAATAAATTACAACCACGTTTGTTTCGCCTTCTTACTTGCATCCTACAAAACCATGTGAGCATGAAATCAGCGATAAATCAATGACATGACATCCACCTAAATATAGCATAATCAACATTTTTATTTTTCTATTTACATAATAATAATAATTTTCACTCGAAAAGAGAGGGTTAGAGACATATATTCATTTCATTTTATTTCACTTCATTTCTTAACTAAGGAGAGAGAAAGATATAGGGAAGAGAGAGAAACACTATTTTTCCAAAAGTCACATTTCACACCACAAGCCACATGGGAAAGTTTCATTCAGTTACTTATATGTTTCAATAAGTTTTCACAACGGTTTAATGTCTTGGCTAGGGTCCTATGACCTTATTTTAAATTTTTCTACTAGTTGCAAAAACATCTCATTTTGGTTCAAAGGTGAGAAAATACTTTTAAAACTATCTTTCGATGAGTAGAAACACAACGGGTAAATTTATATGTTTCCTTATATATACCAAGAACTCACAGGAACTGACGGAAATCAAAACTAGCGAATGGTTTACAATTGGCAACTAGGTTTCCGGGGCTACCGGTCGTAATTTATCTAGTTTGACCTAGTCAAACTACGAATCGAGGCCTACAAAACCCCATTTCCAAACTAACCAGGAATGTTGTTTTACTAAACCAAAGGTTCCGTAAATTATCCAAAAAAATAATCAAGGATTGCGAAGGAGGACAAGAATTTCATTTTTCAAGGCCCACACAATGAGCCAATATGAAACCCAACTTTTCAATTTTAAAAACTTCCTAAAAGTGTGAAATGGGGTAACAGGGCTCCTAGAGGAGCGGAAAAGAGAGTAAAAACAATCGATTTGGGTCAATCTAAAGCTTGATGTGACTCTCCTCATAACAAGGAGAACATACGATACTTAACACCTCTTTTCCGAGGTTTCAAGGTGGTTTTGTGAGTCTCCAAAAATCACGGTTTACTAGTTTTTACAAGGAAATGATTGACATATTTACAAGGAACTCAACCTCAACTTGTCAATAAAAAGGGTGTTGTAGTAATCTAGTTTGGTTATGAAGTTTGTTAGATCATCTCAAAATGAGGGTTTAAGTCCATGGTTGACTACCAAGGGATTATTTGGATTGCGCAAGTTATGATATGACATTTTATTATTTTTAAACAAGTCTATTTAAAATAACCAAATGTTTAAGCATCTAATGGTTTAACATTTCTATTATATTGCAACTGAAAAACCAAATTATACAAAAATTATAAAAGATGAAGGTAAGGAGACCATGCCTAAGGGGAAATGAATCAGCCAAATTTTTGAGCCCGATTCCGCATTTCCACAAGCCATTTCCTCAAACGGTTGTGTGCATCCGAACACTCCCCCAATTTCCTTTTCTTGAAAGTCTCTAGAGCCACTTCAATAAAACCATTTGTGCATATCCAAAAGATGAAGCATTCCATGAGGCTATAATTGTTTGAGGCATTTGATTGAACAGTTCAATGCCCTATCTACACTTCCCGATAAATTATTAGAGTCATCAAGAACCTTCGAGTACGAGTTGACTCCCCACTGAAACCAAGTTCATCTCCCAAATTGTTGCAAGACATTTTTTTAGAGATGCACATAATCCATCAGTTTAAAAAGGGAAATTTTCTTGTAGGTATGAAAACAACAGGGTATTTTCTAGATTTTACATGGCAACCCACATGCCCACTTCTACACAGATGTTAACCTCCCATAACGATGGACATTTTATTCCTTTTTCTTCTAAACCATCACGGCTACGGAAAGCTGCAGTGATATTCATCCCGAAAGCAACACCAAATCTATCAAGGAATAAGGAATACTTTTTAAGAGATGTATAAACCAGGATTCTATCCTTCAACTCATTTGGTAATGCATTGAATTGTGTGTCGACATATACGATTCGCCAAGATTTTGAGCTCCACTCTAGTTGTTGCACATTTTTCTCAAATAATTCACCATTTATTTCATACTCATTATGAAATATTAAGACGAGGGTGTGTGATAGAAGGGAGGATGAATGGAAGGGATGTTTATGAATGTCAATCAGTAGCCCTTCCTCATCAAATATCTTTGATATTATTATTTTCAACAACAAAGTGTTTCCTTCCTCTATTGGCATATGTCGATGCCCTACCCACATTTTCTATCTATTGTTTCTATTGTTGTAGTACACGGTGAATTTGATATCACCTGAAAATGCCTTATTTTTTTGTCTTTCCATTTCTTTCCACTACTGGATCATCCTTTCACTTCCGGAAATATCTACCCATCACAAGATTTGAATAGCCCCAACACTATCCATCCATTTTCCATCCAAGCTCTCACATTTTAACAGATATAACTTTACTAATGATCGAAGGAAGTTAAAATCACTAGAAAGCTCCACCAATTTAGAGAAAATGAGAGATCTAACTCTTCCAAGAAAGGAAGCTGGCCAAAAGAATCAAAAAGTTTCGACAGGATTTTGCACCTGGACAATGTTAAGTATTTTAATGTTGTTAGGCGACCAAAGTCATTGATCAATTCCTCCACATTTTTGTGTATTCCTGCCTTCCTCCTTAAAGGGGTGACTAAACAACAAACATAGATTTTTTGATAAACAAGGGCAACCTCCATATTGTTCTAGTTGGGAACGTCGGTACTGCATTTTCTTGAAAGTTCTAAATCCGTTTCAACAAACCCATTTTGTGTATATCCTTTAGTAAACGTTTTCCACCCAAAATGAAATGTTTTCCTTAAGACATTCTATCAAACAGTTCATATGTATGTCTATGCTCCCACTTTTTTAATCCATATCAGCCAGAGCATTTGTGATTAAAACATCTGCCAATACTCCTCTAACTTTTATGCTTTGTTGGACATCCACATTATTCCAGAGCTCACTTTTTAGCACAGGTCAGTTGTACAGAGGCAAATGTAAATTGATCAGGTTGTAAACATGTTTATTTCATAGATGAAATGGTGTGCCTATCTCGTGAGGAACCCAAGTCTCCTATACACTACTAGTAGCCATGACATCCTTGCAACCTTCCCTAACCCCGCAGCCACTATCCAAATATTACTAAACTTACAAAGTTAACTTGGTTTCAGCGGGTCAAAACCTCTAGATCTCAATTAAAGTGCTTATATTATTGCCCAAGGCGAATGACAGGTCTAAAAATCCTCCAGCTTCCCATGTGCCTTGTCAAGAAACCTCCCATCCACTCCTGCCATCACCAACTCCATCACGTCTTCATCTCACCTACACCTATTAAATTTCTTCCACCGCCATTTCTAAACCTACTCCACCAACTCCATTGCCCAATCACTTCACTATATATATATATATATATATATAAATATAATATTTTAATATGATTTATGGTGGGCACTATAGTGAGGATGATTGGTTTTTATGTTTCTTAAAAGTTATAGGGTGTTGGATTTATTTACATTTTAGGGAATTTGGGAGATTACCTCCTAAATGGGATTTGTTTTATTCTCTTTGTGTTTTTAGGAATATTTTGTGGGGAGATGAGATGGGTGACACATGTCACCCTCTCATTTGGGAAAGTTTTAAATTGTTTATTCTTTTTATACTCCCTCATGGAGAGGGTTTGGGGACTTTTTGGTCATTATGTCTTTTGTAGATAAATAATTGGAGAGAGCTTTTGGATCTTCGATATTTGGAGTGTGTTGGATAGCTTTTTGAGGTAGGCCTTCATGATCTCATATTTGTTTGTGTTAATATATTCTATTTTAGAAATTAAAATGGTGTCAAATGTGTTGTTGTTTGTATGTTTGTTATGGGAGTGTTTGTGAATTTTGATTTCCTTTCTTTTTCTCCATCCATCATGCTTTTGTGATGGATTTTGGAGTTGTTGGGGAAGAGGGAGGAAGACCCTCTTACACCACATGGCTTGATGGGAAAGCCATGATGTTCTTCTTTATTCCTCCCCTCATATGGTTTGATGTGGAGAAGGATTTTCATATGGTTTGAACTTCCTTCTCCATCCTTGGCAAGGAAATCATGTACAATTTGAAAAGTTTTTTAAGGAGGCTTGGTGATTTTGTTGGAGAGATAATGAGGTCATTTTGTAGATTATTATTTTGTTCCTATGGTTAGTTCACACTTTGGATTCTTATGGGATTCTTGAAACTCTTCCCCTATTTGGAAAAACATGGAGTTTTCCTCATGTGTTTGTTTTGTTTATTTGATTGTTGTGTGTGTTGTTAAGTTGTGCTTCGTGTGATTTTTAGCCTTCTCATTTTACTTGTGAAACTTAAGGCATGTATACTCTCTTTCCCATGGGCTTGGAGGGAAGCTAACATGTCCTCCATGTGTTGGAGATGGCATGTAATGATGTCAATTGGTTAGGAGGTAACCAGGCCCATTCTTCTTGTGTTATGAAGATTATTTTGGAGTGTAAAATTATAGATTTGGCTTGGAGTTTGGAGAAGAAAAGATGTAGATCTTGTTATGTTGCTCTCCATTTTGGGGAGGTTTATCCTCTTTTATTTCATTTTATCTTGTAATGATGATGTAACCATTTTTAAGTGTCTCATATCTTGTGATGAATCTTGTATTTTACACTTGAAAATGTGGATTCATGTTATTCTCTTTTGTGAAGGAATATTATTCCATTGTAAGCTTGATGTCTTCATGTTGTAAATGTCGCCTATTCTTGCTATTTGAGCATTTTTGTGAAAAAAAAAAATTACGAAATTTGTGAGTGTACTTATGTTCATTGAAAAGATTATTGTAAGGATTGGCTATGGATTGGAAAGGTAGGGGTTTAATTGTGCTAGATTAAATATTTAATGAAATGAATGCAATTTTTGTACATGGAAAAGGTTACCTTTGCTCTATTGTTTTTCATATTCTATTGAGAGAAAATTATTATTTCTTAGTATCCATTTTGATTATCAAATGACTTTTTCTTGCATGAGTTATGGAATAAAAAAGGCAGATTTGTAAGTTGCATTGCATAGTATAAAATAGTGAAGTGATAGTATAGTTTAGTATGGATTCATATCCTAAAATGGATAATTTTATTTGAATTCTTTACTATTCACTTAATCCACTTGTAAATAGAAATTTAGTAGGATTTTTTTCTAAAATCTCATACTTCTTTACATTAGGATGTATTTTGCAACCTTGTTTTGTATGAAGTAGGAAATGTATGGCCAAGTTTGTTTGGAGCACCTTTGAATACTTATTCATAGTTACAAAATCATTATCTTTTGTGTCCTAGAACAATAAAAGAAAGAAATAAAAAATTGAAACTACGCTTCATTATTAACACCTTATATTATTGTGATAAATCTAGTTTTGAGAAATAGATTTTTAACTCAAAAATAAATGAGATATTGGTTACTTTTTGTAAACTTTGAATATATATATATATATATATATATATATATATATATATATATATATATATATATATATATATATATATATATTCTAATAACAAATTCAATTTATTTTTTTAGCAAGACTCGTCACTACATTAATATATTATAGGTTGGTTGCTAATTCTCCATGCCATACTTTTCGCATATAACATCCGAGACCTCAAAGTTGCTCTAATTTGTAAATAGATTTATTAATATATTATTCAACAATTGTAACATTGGAAATAACAATACCATGCATGTATGAATGTTCCCTATACCCATTTTGTTTTATTAATAAAATCTTAAACTTATAAGAAATGTAATTTTTTCACCTCAAAAGGGAATCGGTTTTGTTTGTGTAGGTAATGGTACGAACAAAAACTATGTTTGGGAAGGGGGAGTCCTACCCCACCCCCATTCACACACCACACCACACACACAAAACATACACAACTGTCACCCCTGTTAGTCTCCCCCCTACGCTACCATTAAAACATAAAACAAAACAGAGTCCGTTGTTTGTTAAAGCCATGCCTGGAAAATCATAAATACAATGAAATGGATTCTTAATGGACTACAAATAGAGATCTGTTGTTTGGAAAAAATAATATGCCTCCATGATCTTCCTCTCTTTCATCTCCTCCTGCAAGAACAACCTATGCAAATGGAGGCAAAAAAACAAAATAAATGTAATAAATAAATTCATAATGATGGATTTCAGTTTTTAGAACATGCCTAGAATCTAGGTTAGGGATTAAAAGAATCCTATGGATCATATTTAACCTTTACCCCCTTTAAATTTGTGGGAATAAATTGATTTAAAGGGGTATGGAGAAAATTAATAAAAAGGGAACCTAGGAGGATTTTATTAGGGCCATGGAAAGTATAAATCAATAGTGTGGCATTTAAGTAATTGTTTAAATATGAAAATTTTGGCATGGGTTCATTTAGTTGTTTAAGGGAATTGATGGGGATAGAGAATTAAATTGGAATTGTAAGAAAATATTTATTTAAGAAAATGTTAGGAAAGAGTTAGTATGGTTAGAACCTTGGGACCAAATTATGGATTAAACTAAAATATAGGTACTTATGGATAAATGAATGAAATTATATAACTCAAAACACTTAAATAATTCACTTAATCATAGAAATAAAAATCAAGTGTACCTTATTGTCACTTTTTGAAAATGCAAACTAATTGTAAAGCAGAAATTATCCTTCAAAATCGCCACTGCTCGTAGCTTCGAACATCATGTCGATACATGCTGCCCTTCCTACCTTCCTCGGGCCTTAATGGTTGTTTACAGCTATCACACATTTCTGACGAAGGTTTCAAATGGAATGGCTACATCTATGAGGCATGGCATTCTTTAACTGCCCCCAAGTTGTAGTTTTGATCCCAAATGACTTCCAACGTTCCAAAACCAAACAATTAAAAAATTGTATCTTAATCCAAGGTGGCCGCCCCAAACATAACCAAACTCGTAATCGCCAACTCCCCGAGTAACTAAAAGTTTCGATTTGACCTTTCACACGGGGTGCAGAAAATGTCAACATTTCTAGCGATCCTGTGGGGAAAGTTTCCAACTAGCTTATAGACCAAGTGCTTTGCTCTTGTCCTTTGGGCATGGATTCCAAAGCATGTAAGTAAAATCTACCTTTATTAAGGTCCAACCCTTCAAAATGAACTAAAACTAGAAAAGGATCTGGTAAACCAGATCACGTGCACGAATGCATTTATTGAATCAAAATCATTGCAATGTGTAAGAACTGCACTTATTGAAAGGGAAATCCTAATCTACCCTACTCTAACCAGCAGCAATTGAGGCTAAACAAAACCTGAAACAGGTAGTGAAAAGTAGCTTCCCTTTCTCCAAAACCAAGGCCATGAATTCAGCTCTAGAAACCAACAAAATGACATAGCTAAAAATAAGATATGTACCTTTATCTATCTCATCAGATCAGTCCATGAACTAGGAAGCACCTCTATCTCGATCTGCAATGCTCGACATTATTTGAGGCTTTCTATTGAGAAAAATAACTCACTTTTGTGCTCCAAGACAAGCATGAAATCTGCAATACTGTAGCTGGGTGAGAATTAGCCAAATACCGAATAGGACAAGGCCTCTTCGCAGAAAAATTGTTGACAGTTTTGATTTGATCTGAATCATGAATATCATTTTCAACAATGAGCTCTTTCTGAAGCTATCCTGGAGGTTGTTTTGTGTCTTCCAACTATTGTAACTCATCTTGAAACTGTTTTGAGATCTGCTTCTGCTCTACAAGTTGTTGTCCAATAACTGATATAAGTGATCTTTCAACATTTCTTTCAAATGATTACGTATTTTCAGATCCTCCATACATTCTAAATACTGAAGATCATTCTCTTCTTCTTCATAGGCACTGTCCAGATACATGGTACAATCAAAAATTGAAGATCATCTTCTTCATTTTCATAGGTACTGATGTGAAATTGTTATTCTGTATCATCCTTTTGGACATTTTGAAACTGATCTGAACATACTTCAGCTCCTTCAAACTATTGTACCACAACTAATCTTTCATCTTGATTATTCTAGTTTGACATAAAATCTGTAAGATCAAAAATGTCTTGTTTTTCTACACAAGATCTGATTTGAGCATGAGACATTCTCCTCCCAAAATGGTTCTTCCAGGAGGGAATAATAAAGATCTATATTTAAAAGCATATCTTCCTCCTTTTCAAGTACAGAAGGGATATTATCAACCAGAGGTTCTTTGAATGCCAAAACTGCAAAATTAGTTAGTTCTATAGGATGTTCTTCACCTATGCAGTTTTCCAAGTCTGACAAGAAATCGGCCTCCTCCACTGTAAATTTGAAACACAATTTCCTTGAATTTCAACCTCCTTTTCATTCAAAATTGATCTATCCTCTTCTGATATGGCTGTAAGTTATGTGAGTATGGTGCCTTCATGCACACTACACTCAAAATATGCAGATTGTTGATCATCTTCCAACTATTCTTGATCTGATGGAAAAATAGGTTGTACCTCTTGCATGGTTTATTTTTCCAAATCTGGAATAAAATCAAATGAAACTTTGACACCCATCCATGAAAGTTATGTAAAAATTCTAGCCTATTATTGTCTTCTTGGCTGCCCTCCTGCTTGATATTTTGATTCTCTCTTTCCTAAACTAGAAGTATGGGTAAAGGAGGAGTGGACTTAATTTCAGTTTCAACTAGAAAATTTTGGACAAGAGGTTGGGGTATAAGATCTACATTTAGAACAGCTTCTAAACGCCAACTTGGACACTTAATTTTGACTTTAGTATGTGATTGTGGGGTAGAAAAAGTAGGAATTGCAGCAGCTTGATAATTTTGAAACTGAGGAATAGGCTGCATTGGTTGGCAATGAAGATATGTAGGCACTAAATTTTGATAGGGAAGGTAAGAAGAAACATCCCATTTACTGGGGTTCCCTATCCTGACACCTATCATTCTTCATTGCTTTTGATTTCTCAATTTGTTCCTTGATAGCTAAATATTGTTGCTTCAAACTATTAAACTCAATTCTAAGATCTTCTTGTTGTGCATAATCAACATAACCATGGTCTTTAATAGTGTAACCCTCATATTGATAATCATATTGATTGGCAAGGTTTGGGTTATAAGGGTATTCATTCTGATAGGGATTATAAAACTGATCTGAAGGAGAAGGTGGATAAAAAGACTACTAGTTTGGCTGATAATATTGCTGAAAGTGAGGGTTCATGGCTGTAGGACCTCATAAAATACTAAACTATGAAAATAGGTATGTTGTTCACAAAACAATTTGATAGTAGAAAGATAACAGCTTTCTAATTTTCTTGAAAAATACCTAAAACTGCAGCTGAAAATTGATGAAGTTGAAAAAGTGCTATAGTGATCTCGAAATCAGATTTTTGGAGTCACTAGATGGTTTTTTATTTAGATCTTGAATCTTCAAAACACATCAGTAGTAGTTCTCGTTCTCATCCCACCAAGTAGAGAGATGGTTGCGAGGTGTTCTAAACTTGTGAAATTGATCTCTCTCTTTCGTAGATATAATGGAAACACCTCAGTCTCATGGGTATTCCTATTTTGAGGTGAGTCTCCAATGATCAAGGCCGGTTCCTTATTGATGTATCCCAAACTGATTTCTAGGGTTTAAGGGTAAAAGATGGATGTAAAAAATGAATTAAAACTAAGGTGATACACCAAATTTATATGAGGGCTTTGACTGAGTATATGCACAATTGATATGGGAAGGATTCTTGATGCACGAACCAATAGTTTTCTCGTAGAATAATTAAGGGCAAACACTTGTTGTACTGAGGGAAAATATCACAACAACGACTACTAAGTTAACATGCACATTAAAATTATGCAGAAAATACTAAAATTACGGTAGGATAAGATGATTGTTCAAGAAATTTGCATTCACAAGACTAATAGAAACATATACAAAGGTGTAAATAATTGGAAAGGCTGAAAATACTTCACACTCAGAAGGAAAAACTAGCCAAAATTGCTTCAGTACTCCTATATCCAAAAGTTCTCCTTTTTGCTTTGCCAAAGCACACAATATATAGCAAAATAAATTTCACCCCCTTCCTAAAAATAGTCTAAGGCTTGTACTCGCCCATGCATCCTATTTTTATCCTTTATTTAATAATAGATAAAGGAATAAAATAGAACATGCAATTACAAATAGGCATTAATAGCCTTTGATCACATTATAGTCAAACTGAAGTTGATTGTCCTATTTTTAAGAAAACAAAGGTGAATAATTTTCTAATAATAGGTTTGCTTGTTGGGAAAGTCTCCTTCCTTAAGCATGCAAATTTGTCTTCTTGCCTTGTTCGTCCTCTCAGTGAAGGCATGTAAACATAAACCCCCTTGTGAGTGAACAAAATAATTACAATAATTGTAATATTTGCAAAGTAAATCATCTATTGTAGGGACCACTTGTCCATGTGCACATGCTTCCTTTTCACTTTGTAGTATGTGGGGCCACCCTTGCACTTGATCACTGATCTCCATTCGGTTTGGCCACCTTTGTGGACTTAGAAAATTATAAGGTCTACCACCTTTGATAACATACATAGCATACTATAATACTTAACCACCTTTTGATCATAACATGCCTTACAATTACTTGTCATCTTTTGCATTATTTGAAGTGACTAAGGTGGACTTTACCCTTTTTGGTGATCATTACAACTATTATAAGGTTTCGACATTTGATTTCTAAAGCATATAGTTTTAAGACCTTAGAAAGGTCAAGACAATGATTTTTGATTGATTACGTGGGTTGGCCCCCTCTCCATGGTGATCTCAACCCTTTTCTTATGCTTTTTCGATGGTATCAAGTTGGGTTGAGTTAAGGTTTGATGAATCGTTGTCACGTTGGTATGTTTTTAAACTCGGTTCAGTTCCAGTATTAACTATTGGGTTTGCATTGAAGTTGGTGATTAGTCTTCTATCATTGATCTCTGTTCTTGATGGTTTTGAACCATTGATTAGAGTGGTAGTTTGCACGGGTATTTGTGATGAATTCCTGAGCATTGATCTGCCCCACCATTTGATTCCCATCATCAATTGATTAAATCAAATGAGTTAGGCTTAATCAGGGCATGTTTGGGATATGTAAAAATGAAAAGATGAACTCAAGTTCATTTTCCACTCGCTTTCTATTTTGAAGCGAAGCTCTGGAAAAAATTTATCGCCATTGTTGATGTATTGAGCTTGATTTGGTTCCCCTTTTTGATCTTTTGATCCTGCAAGCATCTGTATTTCTTGTTTTTACACTTGTTGGAGCTTTCTAAGAAAGACCATTGTGGATGTTTTCTTCCATGGTTGAAAACTTCGAGCTTGGATATTTGTGAAGAAGAAGTTCGAGAAAGCAGTCTCGTGAGGTTCTCGCATGCACATGCTTGGATTCGGCCATTGACGTTGTTTTTAAGTTTTTCTCGTGATTTTTTTCTTGTGTGGTCCATTGGCTATATGTTCAAGCTTTCAGTTTTCCTTTTGCAAATCCACCTTGTGGGCTCTAAAAATATGTACTTAGTTCTTTTTGCTCGGTTTAGAGCTTCGAGAAAGACTATGGCCATCATTTATATATGGGTTTTAATGGTACCCTCAAGCTTGAAACAAGTTCTGAGCCTGCTCCGTTATTCTTTGAGTATGAGATTTTCTTTATTTATGGGCATTCACGATCAATAAACTTTGAAACCACCAAGGATGAAGGTGAGTGAAAACTTCGGCCCAGTATGTATCATGACTTATAGATCTACATATTTCAAATTTTGGGTATCTCAGTAGATCTCGTGATTTGAGAAATTCTTCAACTCTATGGTGCCATTTGACCTCTGTTGCCATTAATGATGTCCACCCTCTCTACTTTCTAGAATCTTTGCATTTTTGAGCTCGACATTTATTTGGGTCTTCATTATTTCATTCTGACCTTCTCTTTTAACTCCAAATCAACATTTTTTTATTTGGGTATTCATGTTTCATTACACTGGATCTGGAATTTTTCTTGAGGGTTTTCTATATATCTTTGTGAGCCTCGAGTTTTAGAGATATTTGTTTTTCAAAAATGACACAAGATCTTCTGTATTTACCTTAAATAGAAATGGCACGATCTTTTCTACTTGGTGGTCTGTTTGAGCTCTGGAAACTTGTGTGAAAAGTATGGATGCTCTCCTGAGATAATTCTTTTGTTAATTTCAACCTTCTGGAAGAGATATGCTCTCTGTATTAGCTTTCTAAATCTTTCAATTAATATGGTTGTGTACTTTGTTTCCACGTTCCAAGGATCTGTTATGTGAATCCTTTGAGTCTCTATCTCTACTCGAGTTTTTTGAACAAGGTGGTCATTGGGTTTGTCACCATTGTTGGAGTCCTGAACTTGACCACTGTGTTATTTTTGGCATTGCATGGTTGCGAGGATTTTGATATGGATTTCTTGAAAATGTGAATGTTGATACCCAAATCTGATCATACCCTGTACTTGAGTTCTTTATGGCTTCCACTGTTATAATTCATTGTTCAGGATCAACTTGATTCTTTGAAATTTCAGTAGCACCCCTTTGAGAATGTTTTCTTTAATCCTTTTCCAATTTGAGATCACTTGAAAACTGAAATTCCTTCTGATATGAGTGCTTGAATGTAATTGGTTTCTCGTTATTATTGGAATCTTCCATCTCAAAATAATAGTTGTAATCCATTAATCATTTTGGGAGCATAAATGAACTTTTGTACTGGCTAATAGCCCCACTTTAACACCAATGATAACCTGATGAAAAGTTGTATATTTT
The DNA here is from genome assembly GCA_018340775.1 of Taxus wallichiana var. yunnanensis. Classification (NCBI taxonomy): domain Eukaryota; kingdom Viridiplantae; phylum Streptophyta; class Pinopsida; order Cupressales; family Taxaceae; genus Taxus; species Taxus wallichiana. Next base: position 111,754,769 of record CM031233.1, read on the forward strand.
ATAATGATGTACTCTTTCTTTTGTGAATGAAATCCACTACCTTAGAAATTGAGAACAATCTCATTTTTATTTTGAAATTTGGAGCATTTCTGAAATTGATCTCTTTCTATCATAATTTTGAAGTTGATTGTTCTACATTTATTTTCTGCTTAAATATTGTATTTGAGCTTCATTACAACTTTACATGCATGCTGGAAAATTCGTAAATGTCCATTTTACATGGCGAAGCCCTATCAAAATTTTCCCAGATTTCCTTTTTTCATTTTGTTTCAGCTGTCAATTTTTATCTCATTTCAGTTAACTTCAGCCTCTAAATTCTGTTTCTTCTGCTTCACCTGATAATTATACTTTTGAATGCATGAATTTCTTAAGTTGGAAGTATAAAGAGTTAAATTAAACCCTGAGCTCAATATTGATGATCATTTGCTTCTCCCTTTTATGTGTACCATGATGCAAACATGCGGTGGGCAAAGGGGAAAATGAACATAAAAAAAAAACTCCTCGAGGCAATGATGGGTTTATTTTACCTCTTTACATTTTTAGCTTCATAAATATATGCATTTGTTTTTCCTTTCAATTATTTCTCATGGCTTGTGTGAGAAAAATGTGTACTATTATTCCTCATGAATAAAATGAAAATATTTTCATGTTATGAGATGTATGTCCTTCCTTTCTGTACTTTCTTTCATTTGTATGGATAATTAAATGAACTTATACAACTCAAAACACTTAAATAATTCACTTAATCATAGAAATAAAAATCAAGTGTACCTTATTGTCGCTTTTTGAAAATGCAAATTACTTGTAAAACTGTAAATTGTCCTTCAAAACTCGCCACCTATCTGCAGCTTCAGAACATCATGTCTGATACATGTTGCCCTTCCTACCTTCCTCAGGGCCTTGCAATGGTTATTTACAGCTGTTGCACAGTTTTGACGAAGGTTTCAAATGGAATGGCTGCATCTATGAGGCATGGCGTTCTTTAACTATACCCAAGTTGTAGTTTTGATCCCAAATGACTTCCAACTTTCCAAAACCAAACAATTAAAAATATGTATCTTAATCTGAGGTGGCTGCCCAAACATAACCAAACTCGTAACTAACCAATATGAGAAACTAAAAAGTTTTGAGTTGACCTTTTCGCATAGGGTGCAAAAATGTCAACAATTATGTCATAAGTCTAAACATCCATATTGTCTATCAATTAAACTAATCAAATATAACAATGTCTATTTATCAATGTCTAAAATATGATAACAATGTTTATAACTCTAATCCAAAGTAAGCGTAATCACAAAGTAATATCAATGTCGACAAGGAGTGGGCATTACATATATACATGGCTTACTATCATTAGGGGCGGAAAATTGGGGCTAATACTTACTATATACTACTTGTGCAAGGATCAACATTCAAAGAAAATATTTGGGCTACATTATTCACTCCATATGAGGGTTTATTTCTTAATTCTATCTCACCCATTCATCTCTAGAGAAAGTAGTTGTATCTTGTTATCTTAGTGCGAATGGCACAAGGGTAACCTAGCAATAAGGGACATAATTCAAATCACACACACATACACACACACAAGAACTACCTAGATTCTGAAATGTAGTCTAGCACTCGGAAATAATCACATGGCGTAATAGCATTGAGGTTAGTCCAACTCAAGCATATGCATTATTTGTTTCATCAAATTTCCAATTAATACAATAAACCCATACCTTTCTTGTGGCATCATCAATGAAAGTCACATAATATTGAGATCCTCCAAGAGAAGAAACTTGAGCTGGTCCCCATAGATCTAAATGAGCAAGCTCCAATTTCTTTTCCTTCTTTGTTGCCCCAACCTTAAGAAATCTCACTTTCTTCTTCTTTACGAATATACAATGCTCATAGAAATCAATATCTAGATGTTTCATATCTGATAACTTATCCTTTTCCTTTAAGATATGTATTCCTTTTTCACTCATATGGCCTAGCTAATAGTGCCACATGCTTGCATCTAAATCTAAAGTAGATAGTATAGAAAAGGAATCAATAACACGTAGACAAATCCAATGTTCCTATAGGTTCTTTCCTCTTGCTAAAACAAGGGATCCTTGGAAACTTTCCAAGAATCAGCTATGAATGTAACCATGCATCCGATTCTCCCAATTTCCCTACAAAAATTAGTTTTCTCTTGAGGCTTGTTGGCACATTCCTAACATCTTGCAATACCCATGTATTTCCATTCTACAATTTAAGATGAACATCACCTTTACCAGTAATCATGCATGGTTCATCATCTCCTAAATAAACATGTCCAAAATTACCATGAACATAATTTTAGAAACAACCCTTATTGGGGTAGCATGGAAAGAAGCTTCAGAATCTAAAACCCATGATTCTACTTTATTATCCAAGGTGAGAATAAGAGCATCTTGCATTACCTCATTTGCAATGTTTTCCTCTTTACATTTTTCTTTACCTTTTTCTAGTATATTCTCTTCGTTTTCTTTGAACCAACACTCCTTTATATGTCCTCTCTTTCCAAAATTCCAACAAATTATATCTCGACTTTAGATCTAGATCTACCATTCTTTGTTCTACCATTCTTCTTGCTCTTAGATATCTCTTTAGATCTTCCCTGCTTTCCACATTCAAACAATTCCTAGATGAGGCTTCTCCGTACTTTTCCTACGAATTTATTCATTCAATATTATACCGACCACATCATCAAACTTCAAAATAGTAGAATCAAATGTTGTATTACTAACACACCATTACAAAATTATCCTAACTATCTCGGAAAAGAGCATAAGAATAAAATTTCTTTCACTTCATCATAAAATAGAATATTAACCAATTTTAATTGATTAATAATAGAACAGAAATCATTCAAATGAATAGACATAGATCCACCTTCTTGAATTTTAGAATTAAATAATTTCTTCATCAAATAAACTTTATTTCATGCACTTGGATTTTCATATAAGTTTGGTAAAGTTGTCATTAAATCTACCATGGTTACTTCTTTTGTTATATTCAAAGCTACAGATGATGTCGGGATAAATCTTATAGATCCCAGAGCCCTTCACAAGAATCTTCCATTCTTCATCGGTCCATCTTTGCGAGGCCTTTCCTTCTCATCCAACGGTAAATATAAATCTCTCTGATACAGATAATCCTCCACCTCCATCTTCCATAATTGATAATTATGGCCATCAAATTTCTTTACTCTATATTTGCTATCTTTTTTAATTGATGTGCTCCCACTTAATCAAAATCCCTCGAGAGTAAATCATGTCAACACACAAAACCTCCAAAAATATCTTATACTAGTTGTTGGGGTTAAACAATAAACCAATGTTGTACAGATGATCTATAATCCATTAAAACATACTAACAATAAATACATAATTTAACCGAAAGACAAAATAAACAAGAGAAAGATAACAACGGATATAACGCAGTTCACCCAAAGTAGGCTACATCCACCAAGAAACGACCAATCTTATTATTCAGTGAATTACATAGGAAATAAAAATGAATATCTATAATATTACAACCTCACATGATGTACAATACTTTCTATTATCCGATTTTTTCCCTCATGTGAAATTACACAAACATGACCTCTCACAGAGGAAATGGAGGGATCATTTCGGCCATGGGTCCTCACATTTTGAGCTCAAGCCGAGTGATTTGAAGTGGGTTGAGAAAATTGCAAGGGATCTTAGCAGATCAAGCTAGTTTGGGGAATGAAGGAGCTCTGAAGTCTAAAATTTGGACTTGAGAGTGACGTCATTGGAGGTAGGCTAAGGTGAAATTCGGGAACTTGGTAGAAAGAAGAATGAAAAGGGGAGAATAACATCCGAAACCTGAACTCCAAATTTCAGAGTTCGAGATTTCGAGATTCGAGGGTTTCATTATCTCAAGCAATTCAACACTTCCCGAGCCCGAAGACACAAAGGTCTAAATTTTAGACTTCAGTGTTTGCAAATTTCAGAACATTTTAGCTCTTAAAGGATGAACAGTACTCGAAACCTGAACTCCTGAAACCCCAAAAACCTGAACCCCAAAAATCCTAAAAATAAAAAGGTCCAAAACCCGAAGTCCAAAATTCAGACTTTGGAGATACGGTGTTTGAACTCTCCAACCAAATTTCACTGCCGGATTATCAATGACAACGATCTCTTAACTATAAATACCTAAATCCTGAAATTCTAAAATTTTAGATTTCGGAGGGTGTGATGCAGGTCAAAGTTCCAAAAGGAAGATCAACCACTTGGATTTATTGCAGTATGACACCCTCATCTTCAAATGGCCATAAATTTTGACTGGGAGCTCAAATTTGCACAAAATAGGACTTTTTGGAAAGCTCTCAATGTCCTTTACAAAAATTTTGGAAATACACCCATTATTTTAGAGGAATGTTCCTATATTTCTCACCTAAAAAATGATGAGGTATGGGCTTCCTTTCTTCCCCAACAAGTAAACTACAATGGAGTATGGACTTGGCAAACTTACCCATCACTCCTGCAAGGACAATCTAGGATTTTCCAGGAGATTGGGGTACTTTTTAGGATTTTCTTCCCTCTCTCTCTCCTCATTTTCTTCCTCTATAAAATGTAAGGGGTTTGCATGTGTAAAGGGTTGATCATTTTCTCTCCCATGCAACCCCTATTCTGTTGGGGCTTTAGGCCTTCCTCCAAACTCTGTAATGGCTTCATGCCTTCCTCTACATGTAATGTACTATGTAAATCTAAGGAGCAATAAAATTGTGTTCTGTGTTGATTGTTCTGACCTCTACATGATTTTACTATTTTGTCTTTCCTCTCATTGCAAATAGATGGTTGTGTATATCCTTGTTCATTACATATTTGGGTGTGTTGTGATCATTTCGAGAATGATGTACTGGGTTTGATCTAGTTTTTGGTGTAAGACCACCCTTTCTAGATTCATTTATTTGTCATTGTTGTAGGTTGGGGAAGTGATCAGCACTCCTTTCTTGGTGTATCACCACTCTTAGTGTAGGTTTTAATTCCATGTATATTTCTCCATGTCCTCTTCGAAGCATTAGATTAGGGTTAGTCAAGATTTTTTCCGCATTAGGTGTAGTTAGTGGTAGGCGGTTAGGAGTAGGAACCAACATTCTCTTGAGAATTGTTTGATTTCCAATGTCACACACTTCCCGATAACTCAATGTTTTGCAATCAAACCAAATACCTCATCTCAAACTCGAGATCATTTGGGGATGTTGTGATTTTTCCATAACAATTTCTCCTCACAAGCTACTCTTTCTTTCTCTACAAGGAAACTTACATTCAACAAATGAAATTCACCACCTTCTAACCCTAATTCTCATGCCTTTATACATATACAAACTTAGGACACCTTAGTTATGTGTTTACAACCATTAGATCAAATTTACAAAAATGATTAATTCTAATTCACATGAGTTAACTATAAACATCCACATACAGAAACCAACGTTAGATACCCTAAGCAATGTCGGATCCTCCTTGCCTTGACAGAATCCGGTCCCTGGTGATGAGATCGATTGTCAATCGATGCTAATTATTGTGTATTACAATAAGTTAGTAAAGCATGCTAATGTGAATCAATAAAGCTCCACAACTCAACGGACTCCCTTCCCCTTCAAAAAATAGCCTCTGCCTAAGGTTTTCGCCCCTAAAGAATAATCGGATCTTTGGCCTCCACCGGAGTCAAACCCCACCAAAACCACACCTCTCGCAATAGTAAATCCATCCCTCATCCCGCTTGGGTAAAAATTATCCCGATTATCGACACCGACAAAGATGGTTGCAGGGATTTTTATCGAGATCTCCATTAACATCACCAACAGCACCACGTGAGTCCTTTCTCTTCCCAGCTGAGGCAATTCCCGAGGCCAATTCCCCATAAGACAAGTTTCCACCGACCTTGGCAAAGATAGGGAGCTCTTATGGTTTTCCATATAAAAATACCTCTGGATATATTTTTACTACAAATATTTACATTGAGATAAATGATAAGGTGTGCATTACTTGTGTTTTCTATAAATTTCCAAAAAATTCTAATGTGAGCTATAAATACCAATAAGTTTTCAAGAGGCCATTTTGGAGCTCCGTAAAATGAAATTAGATATTAAGATTTTTTAGATATTATTTATATATTTTAATCATTTTTAATTTTATATATTATTTTACCACTCGTCTCCCACCGCCCCCAAAATCCACGTTTTTCCATTATACAACTAGGTCCCTACATCCTCACTTCCCCACATCCCAAGTGTCTCAAGTAAAAATTATATTTATCCTCTTTTATCTTTGAACCCCATGATAACTTCCTTATAAAATCTTACTATAGTTGCTCTCCATCTAAATCTTAAAGCTATCTACAACTAAGTGGATTTTTTCCAAATTATGGGCTCCAAGTTCTCAAATATTTCCATGGAATTTAATCTCTCTCAAATATTCATCCTAATAACATATAAATATATCCAATGGTATGTATATATATCATTTGACGCAAATTTCATAAAACTACTTGAAAAATATTTAGAACTTGTTATCATCCCTTTTTCTATATGACTATTGTTATATGCATAATGTAGGATCTCACCATTATTGACATGTATAGATTTGAATGGATAAAAATTGAGATCCACCCCTACTAAATATAGAGGTTCTATATGGTATTAATATATAAACCCACATGTTTAAAAAGATACACAAATCCTCTAATAATTAAAATGTAGGCTAACTTGGAAGGACGTGTCATAAGTCCCATCACTAACCCAACACATAGTATGACCTCATTAACCTAAACAATATTTCAAAACTGTCACCTTGATCTATCTAGAAAATAAGAGAAATATATTTTGACTTCTCCCACTTGTTCAACATTGTGTGTTTCTCTGCCTTATTTTGTCATATCGTACTAGAAAATGGGCACGAGAAAATTCCTCAATTCATAGTATTTAAAACATATCAAATTTACCATGTTACACCACCCATAATAATTATTATCATTTTTTAATTGATAAAACATACCTCATTATCAATATTACACATAATATCAAGAAGGGCACTACACTTTTATGGGAAACAACTAAAACTTGATTATAACAAATTGAAGGGATTGGCCATGGTTGATTGAGAATTGCTTAAGATTTGCATTAATTATTCATACAACTAAAAAAATTGCTAATGAGAATTTTGAAACAAGAAAGATGTGGAAAGTCTATTAAAACAAAACAATATAAGCACTAACATCCGTAAATAGGAAATGAGAGAATCAATAGTTTGTACAAGGTGGGTATCAGAGAAAATGGTTTTGAATGGTCCAATATGTCCAAGGAAGTTATATATATCTAGGTTGCCTTCCTTTAAAAAAAATTACAAAGATATTTCATACAACCTCTACTTTGAAGCTCAACATGTCAAAATAATTTTATCATGCAGAAAAAATAAGCTATCAAAATCTACAAGTGAACATCCTCTATCGATAGTATGTTATTCATTCACATGGGCGCATCTTGAAATTATAGAATTAGAAAAAAAAATTACTACACTACTAGATTAGACTTCACATCATATTCCTCATCATCTTATACAAAAATACTAGATAGTGCAACTCAACAATCAAAGTGTAAGAAAAATGTTACTTGTTAAACAAAGTGTAGTTAACGATCATTGATAAATAGATAGACATGGATTCAAGATATGGTGATAATTTAAGAATTCACTTACTAAAATTTTCTCTAGCTCCAATTTCAGTTGAATGGGCCTCATATTTATGTTTGAAATAAACCTCTTTTGCATTGAATTCACATGGTCTCTCTACCATCCCATTTCCACCATCCATTGCATCTACCATTATGAAAATATCAACATGTGTGAGGATAATAAAATTCCAAGACAACTTCTGAAATATCATGAAGTATTTTAATCACATCTAAACACGTGATCTCAATATGATAGCTTAATTTCAAGGAGCCATTTTTTTGCATAGACATAAAAAATATGCTAGTATTTATCACCCATGATGTTATAGTAACAATGTAAAATAAAGTGTTATAATGGAGGAGTACATAATGTATCAAAATTACGGAGAAAATATTTACAAAAAAAGTAGTCTGTGGAAAACCATAATTATATCATTAAGAATATCAAAGAGGAAAATTTAAGTTCGGCATCTACATGACCACAAAAACCTTTGATCAAAATAAATTTATACATGGAAAATTTTGTCTTTTTACTTTTCATTTTTCAAATTTCAAGTATGCAACACTCGTTGTTTACAACACATCTAAAAATAGGTTCTTGTAGCCTTAAATCCATATTTTTACATAAGCTAATGTAATCCTACACTTAATATCAAATTTCCCAGTCTATTAGCTCCAAAAATCATGTTGAAAAATAAAATATCTAATGATTGACTTACAAATTTGATAACTAGGGTGTGACTCAAAGTTAGGAGACCACGGGGTAATGAAGAACCCCGCTCTTCCCCAAAAAGAAAGACCCTTCCTCAAAAAATTTCTGGTAATCCTCATCACTTTGTGTGTATACATGAAATCATGCACTTAGGTACATTTCTACGCCCTAAAAGAATGCTAACATTTACATTACTCCTAAGAAATACAACTAGTGGTTCGCACCTATATTTGGCTTATTTTCTTTGTCTCTTGTATTCTATATGATCTTACACACCCTATAGCCTAGTTAGAACTGTACTTGTTTATCTTTCATGGCTTCAAACACCTGAATGCAGCCAAGATAGTAGCGCTCAGGCGTTCATGTCCCCTATGGGTGCCCCGACCCTTTCTTACCTTACTTGTTGTTTTTGGGTCTCTTTCAAATTTTGGGCATCTTAATCACTTATGGGTCATCCAAGTTTAGATGTCAATTATGAAATTCAAGCAAGGGAATCATATAAATATATAGTTATCTTTTAAAAATTACTATTAACACCTAATATTTCATTCAAAAAGAACCTAAATCACTCCGAGGAATTCATTTAGCATCCCTTTAAGGGAAAAGGGACTTAATATTCTCGCATACACAACATAGGAAGGGAATTTTATTCTATTCCATCCACACATTTACATATTAGGTAAAATATAGCTAGCTATCTAGTGCATCTTGCACAAGGGCTTCAAGGAATCACTTCTACACACACACACACACACACACACACACACACACACACACACACACACACACACACACACACACACACACACACACACACAAAACTTGTATGGGAGTCTAATATGTAGTGAAACTATCAATCATAAGTTCACTCTTGGGGTGACCTCCAAGGTCGGTCCTAATCCCCATTCTACATTTTATTTTTAGGTTTAATATTGTTTGTTGGCTTATACAAGTGAAATTCTCTTTAATAGGTCACATTTATCCTTGGAAATCAAATTGCAAACATTTGGTGATCAACAAATAGTAATTGTGAAACCCTTCCAAAATAACAAAAATCAAATCCTGAGCTTCTACACAATTGCCAACACCAAGTTTTAGTCACCACCGGTCATGCGCCTCTCTCTACACTTTGGGCGCCCTATCTCGGCATTATTCTCGGGTTCCATAAATTATAGGGAGCATTTATGACTTTATTTTCATCTTGTTCAGCACTTTACCCTAATTAAATCACTTCTTTTTCAATCATAAATCAGCTAATTTTTCTTATCTCTCCTTCTTGCTTATGATTTTGACATTTTACATGCTTCGTTACTTGTATCATTACTGTATTTCAGAATTTATACATTATTTATTTCAACAATTAGCCTGTAATATTAGATTTAATTAATTAAATTATTATTAAATCAATTGGTGAACTCCAACTCTTGATTGGAAACTTGGATATTTCTTTTTCCTATTCTCTGAGATTTTACCTAAACACTAATTGCATCAAAGTTTGTATTTCGATTTATTCTCGATATGCATCATTCTTCGTACGGTTTCCTTCCTTTTTCTATCATGGATCCTAAAGCTCCTCAAGTTTCCTTGTATGAATTGCTTCTAATGCACCCACCTTACAAATATGTTCTCCAAAATCCCTAAACACTATTGACCTCCCTTTCATTATGCCACCCATGACAGTAAGTTCTATCTTCGATCATCTAAGGACTTTATTGGTACTAATCCTCCAACCAAACCATCTATCTTAGAATCAATTCAAGCTTTACACCATACTTTTCAATATAAATTTCACATCATGGAAACCACGATTACATCTCTTAAATTTGAAATCCAACATCTCAAGGATATTTCTAAGGCCCATGTTAGTTGTTCTTCTACATATCATCCTAATCATATGTCCTCTACATGTTCTCATGTCGGTGAACCCCAAGTCTTACAGCTACCCACACCTCTCATGTTTGATCTCAATGATAAGCAACATGATGTTCTTCCTCAGTTCCTCACTCACCAGTTGATCAACTTGTCAAATACTCATTGATATCCTCCTTATCAGCTTGTCAAATACCAAGGAATCCCATTTTTCAATTATCATAGAATTAATGGACATAATGAAAATGATTTCTATGCTTTAAAATGAATAATTAAGCACCTTGAGCATTAAGGTTTTATCTCATTCGCTACACAACATTCTTCTTCATGTTCATCTTTAATTGCTAAATCTCAATGGGCTCCTAAATATGGTCCTTCCATGTCTCATGAGCATCAATCCCTAACCACTAATGCTCCTTATCTATTCAATCCATAGAAATATATCCAAACTATCTACACTAATATACCACCGCTCCAAATTCGTCCTCCATATCCTCTTCCTATCAAGAAACCACCACTCTAAATCCATCCTCCATCCTCTCTAGCATTATCAATTCCAAATTAGAAACCCCAACCAAGTAACACCAATAAACCCTATATAACCTCTTTAGAATTCCTCCTTTCAACCCAAAATCCAACCTTGCTTCTACTCTTGATCCTACCTACCATTATGATGACAATATACTTTCTTATGATACATTTCAAACTCCGTCACCACCGCAATATCTCACTACCATCATCACATATATTTCCATCACTGGCACACTTGGGGAGAATTGCACTCCCCACTTCCCATCACTATCATTCTACGGTTCACACTTGACTATTGAGGGCACACTACATCAATGAACCTCACATTACACACTTCATGCTCTGTGCTTCATGACATATATTTTCTAACATCTACTCATATGTGACGATCACCCATTACCCTATGACGCAATCTTGTGCTACAGTTCACACTTGAATGTTGAGGACCCAATATATCATTTAATCTCACATTACACACTTCACACTCTGTGCTTCATGACATATATTTTCTAGCATCTAATTTCACGCAACGAACCCATTACCCTATGACACACTCTAGTTCCATGGTTCATACTCGACTGGAGGGTCTAATTTTGAAATAAACCTCACCTCCACTACACATTTCTCGCTCCGAGCTTCACGAAATACACTTTCTAGCACACAAAAACCTATTTTTGAATGATGCACTCTTGTTATATTGTTCATTCTTGATGTTGAGGTGGGATTTACAAGTGAATCTCATTTCATACACATCCATTGGGGGCATGTTGCTCCTATCATTTTCACATGTCGCATCCCATTCCATCATACCCATACTAAATTTGCATATCTTTCTTTCCTCTATTATTGATATCTTATTATACTTGCATGTTATACTTTGTTTTCCATGCTAGATGGATTCTTAGTATGTCATCATCTTTGTATATGTACACATGGGTGTTCAATTGGTATTTTTAGCTGAATGTAGATTTACTGAGTCTTTACATGGTGTAAGGATGCTTAGAAATTTACCTTTTACTTGTCCCATCGAGGCTCTTAGGGGCATATACTTTCACTACTAATATATTTTACACACTTGATATGATATTCCTACATTATTCATTATTTCTCATTACAAGTTACTCTAATTTTTCTCTTATTTACACATGCCTTGGATGACTATTTATCTTTCTAACATGCTAATGGGTGCTTCATATGTAGAATTTTCCTTGCAAGACTATATGCCACCATGGTTATCTGATACACTTTGCTTGACATTGTTTTCCATTGTATGTTATTATTTGTTGGTTATGCCCTATGTCTTTCTTGATAATGTTTTGCTTTCTTATGGATGCTTCAGCCTTGATTATCTTGTGACATTGTGAGCGATGTCCCATGTTTGAAACCCACTTTTCACGATCTATCTTGTCTACACACTTGCTTCTTAAATTATTTTCTATTGCATGTTATATTTTACTACTAACACTTATATCAGCCTACTTTTTTTTCAATGTGCCTTGGTTTCTACAATGCACATCCCCTACTTCCCGTGAGTATCCATTTTAGCTCAACATCAAATCCTCTCTTTTGGGGACGAATTCTCCTAAATATGTCACATGCGCCCCGAACAAGGGGGGTCATACATTGGGTGAATAAATCACCCCTATAACAGCTCAAATCTATAGTACAGATCAACACAGTACATAAATTCTAGAGGAACACACTCACAAAATGGCCCAAAATATGACTTGGGACCAAAACATAGAGCAGACACCGGTCATTGAACCAAAACTAGCATTTGGGTGCTCTTATCCTTCCCCGGGATTGTATTGCCCACTTCCTTTGACACCTTTTGTTATTGATTTTGATACTGTCAACTATACTTATGGATATTATTGTAGCTTTTGATTTAGCATGATGTTAGATGTTAGAGATACTGGATTGTTGTTGATTTCGATTCATACATGATGCGTGTGGATTATTAGAGACATTTTATATTGATGTTGATATGTTGTTGACATGGTTATATTTATATATTTCAGACATGTGATATTTCATCATATTGAGTAGACCTAGACAATTGAACTAATCTTATGATCATATGGATATTGATGAAATGTAAAATTGAGATGTTGTTAGAAATTGTAAATGATATTGTTACTTGCCTAGATGATGTTTTGATTCATATATAGATGATTGTGGAGTTATATTGTATATTTATTTTAGATGTTTTGATGCGGCCACGAGGCCGAAGGAGGTGTTATGTGTTTTGCAGGTAAACATGTCACAACAAACATCGGGGGGATTGGAGACCAACCACATTAGAATTATAGATGAATTCAACAAGGGTCACCATGGCAACATGTATTTTGTTATGTGTATTTGTTTGAATTTTTGTTAGGGATTCCCGTGGGGGGAATCACCTCCAATTGTGACCAAGGGTTGTGTTTTGTTTCATTTAGTTTCATTTATTTAATTTTAGTATGTGATTATTTAGTGATGTATTCTCATTTTGTTAATCACTTCATCTATGTCTAGATTAGTAAATTAATTAGTTAATAAATGAATTAAGAATGGGTCAAAAGAATTTATTTATTAGAATTGATGGCTCTTGGATTATATGTTGTAAGTTGAGTGCTTGTGACCTTGAGTGTTGTACACTCTACGCATTCATGAAAATTCGGATTTGGCCTTATGGGCCAATTTTGGAAGCTTTGGGACAAGTTAAACTTGTCTCACACCTCTTAAATTGCTATATCAACCCTACCTATGGGTTGGGGGGTACATAATAGACCCCATTATGTGTTTTGGGAAGATAAAAAGGTAAAAATTTATTGCATTTTCTTTCAAGTAATTAAAATTTTTCCTTAAGGGGTGTGAGCTTGGATTGTGTGTGTAAGTAAATTGTCATTCCTCTCACCTACCAATTTATGGTCCATTGGGGTTGAGGGTTGAATTGTGAGGTGTAGTTAAGGATGAGTGATGTGGCATCCTACATGGAGCCACCTCACCCTCCTCTCTCCCTTTTCTATTTATTCAAGTTATTTTGCTTGTTTGGGGTTACTTGATTTATTTGTGCTCTTGCATTTTTGGGAGTTAGAATATTTTGGAGTGCTTGTGGATTTGTGGGAGCTTCTTGGTGATTGTTTGGGATTGAAGAAGCTTAGTGTGGGACTCTTGGATCAAGCTCTACCATGGAAAGGTAGGAGCTATACTCTTGTAAAATAATTTTCTTTAAATTGTGTATGTGTATGTTTTTGTTATTTTGGTATGTTTGTTGGGTGTTTGGGTAGATTACTTAAGTGTGGTGTAGGAGGGGACTATGGGGATCTTACATGTGGGGAGGAATAAGATCTCATTTCATGTTTTGGAGGGAGTTGGGATGGGTGCCCCACCTTGGACAAGAAATTGCTTGCATTTCTTACTTGGTCTATTTTATGAGGGAGCCATAAGAGATTTGTAGGGAGGCATAAGAGAATGTGGGAGGCATAAGAGGTACTTGAGGGAGGAATAAGAGTGTGTAGGGGTTTGAGATGTTTATTGGAGGGTTTTTAGGTGGGCACCCATTTTCCATTGGGAGGCATAAGTGACCTCCCCATAGATCTTACTCCTTTGGATTTTGCATGTTGAAGCCTTGTGTATTTGTTGCTTCCTTCTTGTGATTGTAGTTGCATTGTTGTATTTTGGTATGGTTGTAGAATCTTGTATTGTGATGTGGAAGCTTGTTTTGTTGCCATGAGTTGAATCCATTTTTCATTGCAATGTGGTTGGGGCTCGGGGGCCAATGAGGAGGATGGCTTCTCCTCCTCATTGAAATTATTGGTTGGGTGGAGAGTGTTGCCTCTCCCCCCTTTTGTTGTGATCAAATGAAGCATGGTGGAGCTCTCTTGTTGGTGATGTGAAGCTTGGAACTTTTTTTGGAGTCCTTAAGAAATCCCTTCTTATCGGAATTTTTATTATTGTTCACACTTAGGGTGGAGTAACTTGTAGCCTTGTATTTCTTTTTAGCTTACATTCTTGTATTATTTCCCACTTTAAGTGGAGAATATTATAATAATCTTGTAAAGAAAATTTGCATTCATTTATTGGATATGATGGTTGTATTGTATATTGAAAAGGGGAAAGAAATAATTGTTGTTGTAAAGCTAGTTTTGTTGAAATAGAAAGGAAGTTATAAAAGGGAAATATCTTAGTTCATTGTAGTTGATTTATTTCCCCACAAAAATGTTTTTCTCTTGTCCTAAATAAATTATTGGAAAATTAGTAGTCCTTATTTTAAAACTTATTGAAAATCTTGTAAGATTTGATTGTGAGAATGGTTATAAAAATAAAGGAAATTTCTTATGTTGTAAGAAGTCAAGGAATAGTAAATTTGATTGTATTGCTTAGAAGGCATGTATTGGAAAAGTTAGAGTATTTGTGCATTTTCTTGTATTATGGATGGAAAAGAGCTTATATTATAATTGTCTTTATTTGGTAAATGAAGTAATCTAAGTTCTAACTCTAGTATGTTATTCTCATTTAAACAATTTATTGTAAATCCATTACAAATTATTAAGGGAAATGAAATGAAATTTACTTTACCTCCTATACAATATTTATCAAAGTGTTAGAGAAGAAAGTGAGTGCAAATTTTTAACTTGTCAACATTACAAACTACATTCCATTATTACTTTGGATAGTAGGATTGATATTATTTTTATATTATTAATAATATAATATTTTAATATTAATGGACTTATTAACAAGGAAATATATTAATATTAATATACTATTAATATTATTATATTAATGAAAATACGCTATTATAAACTATAGTTATAGAAATTATGTGTGTGTGTGTGTGTGTTTTTACATGTATTATATAACATAATTTTTATAAAATTTAAGTCTTTTAAAAGTATACGGTGATAAAGTGGTAATATTAAATTTTATTAATAAAGATCCAACTTAAGTAATAAAAATGTGGTGGTTAAGTATTACTATTAAATTACATCAATAAAGTTCCTATTTATGTAATAAAAGTATGGTGGCATAATTTGAAGTTTTGCCCCACCCCCATGCAGTTTGAAATTATCCAAACCACCCCCAACACTTAAAACTTGCGGCCCTACTTGCGGCCTTCTCCAATGCACGTATATAGCCTATATAACACGACTTATTTTGTTATTATTTTTTTCCAATTTATTTAATCACTGCACTAATAGTGATTTTGGGATTTTAAGATAGGAGAAATTTATATAAACGAATATATATATATATATATATACTCACATACCTAAATGGAAAATATGAATCAAATCTTAACTATATCAAAATGGGCAAAACCCACAAGCTCATTTGGGCAAATCCAACAAAAATGAGCTAAATAAAATATATAAATACATTTAAAAACCTAATGAGGGTATAACCAAATAAGAAAAATAATGAAGCAAGTAATCCTCTCCAAAAGCTTGAGAAGGTTTCTAATGGATTCTCTTCCTCGGCCATCAACAAAAGAGAAATAATGAACCAAATGAAAAGAGAAAGAAGCCTTCATAAGCATGTTTTAGGGTTAGTTGTCATTTTTCCTCATCAAGGGCCCTAATTGAATCCATCCAAGGGATGAGATTCATCCCTACAAAAAGTAGGTGGAGAGTGGGTGAGTGGAAATTACCTTTTAATTTAAATGTTTTAATTTCAAAAACATGGGTTGACTTTTAAGGGGTCACTTTTGGGGTAAGGAAGTGTTTATTATTCTAACCCAATATTAAATGAGGGACCTTGCTAATTGTTTCAACCTTGTAGAAATTAAATAACCTTGGTATTTAATTATATTGGCCTCTTTTACCCTTGACATCCCATGGGGGATATTCAACTATAGTAGGAATTAATTTGTTTATTTAAATAACACTTAGGGAATCTTCCATGCTTAGTCAGATTAAATTCATTAAAGTTTAATGTGGGTTTAATATTTATTATAACGGAAAAAATTTATCTATTAAATATAATTGACTAGAAACATTAATGAAGCAATCGTTGTTTTTTAAACCTTTTGTGGGCACGCTTTTCAAAAAAATCCATAATTTTTCTAGCTAACCCTAGGTTGTTCTTGGGTCTCGTGCGAGTGTTTTAATGGGCGTTACAGAATCTAATGTTCTTGGGCAACAGTCATTTTTTCATAAAATAGTTTACATAGTAGTTCTACAATAATAGGCATAGACCTTCGGTTATATAATGCATTATATCTCCTATATTCAAGATAAATCGAACAATTAGGAACTAAATTAAAAAAAAAAAAATTAGGACAATCGAACGCACCATGTACGATTGTGTTTATTGGGAAGATTCATGGAAGGAGAGTAAAACTAGACTTCTCTCCCCAACACTCGCTCTTGGCGTGAGATCACCCAAAAACTTGCACTTGGCGTGAGATCACCAAAAACTCACACTTGGCATGAGATCGCCCAAAAGTCACACTTTGGGCATGAGATTGCCCAAAAACTCATTATCAATATGATATTTCCCAAAACACACTCTTCACAACATTTCATGACACCTTTTTATTCTTTGCATTATTCTACATTAGGTGGGCACTTTCCTTTACTACTACTTTTACACACTTTTACATACTTTGCTTCAGATTTTTCATATACATGACTTTCACTACTCTTTTTCTCTTCTTTTGCAGGTTCGTCCTTAATATGCAACAAGAAGTAGCCTACAACAGCAAGATACAAGTATAACAACAAGTAGAGTCAACACATATGCTTCACCCCAGGATCACTTTCCTTTCTTAGTCTCCATGCTTCATTTTGTATTCATTCCACGCTTCACTTGTCCACTCGACACATTATTCACCACACTCTTTACAGGATCACAAGGTACGCATCTTCTATCTACTTTATGTTATCGAGTATTCACTCAACAACATAAAGTGGGGAAATGTAGACACAAAATTACGTGTTTGGGTACATTCTGTCCTAAAAGCATGTTAGTATTTACATGACTCCTAAGCAAGGAAATTAGTAGTTGAAAACTATATTTGACCTCTTTTCTTTGTCTCTTGTTTTCTATTTGATCTTACACACCCTACAGCCCAATCATAACTTTACTTGTTTATCTTTAATGGCTTTAAACACTAACACCTAGCCAGGACAATAGCACCTAGGTGCTCATGTCCCCTCTTGGTGCCCGACCCTTTATTACCTTAATCGATATTTTTGAGTCTATTTTATCTTTTGGGCATTTTTCACTTATGGGTCGGATTTTCAAATATTGTCAATTATGAAATTCAAACAAGGGAATCATATAAATACACAATTATGTTTTCAAAATAAAGGACCAAGAACTAAGCATTGTTATTACCACCTCGGCTTAAATTTAAAGGGAACCTAAAGAACTCCAAGGAATTCATCTAGCATATATTCGAGGGACAACGTACTCCATATTCTACATACATAGCATAGGAAGGGGAATTTTATTCTATTCCATCCACACATTTGCATAATAGAGAAAATCTAACCCACTATCTAGTTTATCTTGCACAAGGATTCCTAGGGAATCATTTCTACAAGCACGCTCACAAGAACTACATGGATTCTGATATGTATTGCAGCACTCGGTCATAAGTTCACTCCCGAGGTGACCGTCGGGTGAATCTAACTCCCCATTCTATATTTTTCTTTTTAGGTTTGTAAGATTGTGTAGGTGAACTTCTCTTTTCCAGTCACAAGTATCCTCGGTGATCATAGTGTGAACAACGAGTGATCAACAAAGAGAAATTGAGAAACCCTTATGCTACAAAAAAACCAGATTCTAAGCTTCTACACAATCACAATCATACCCACTTGATTTCATTCACAAGCACCCAGTGCCCGTGTCTGCACTGGGCGCCATTGTCTCGATATTATTCTCATGTTACAAAAATCATAGGAGTAATTACAACGTTATTTTCTTCATGTTCATCACTTTATCTTTACCGATCATTTCCTATTCATTCGAAATCAACTAAGTCTTCTTATCTCTCCTTCTTACTTAGGGTTTTACATTTTACTTGCTCGTTGCTTGTGTCATTATTGTATTTAAGCATTTACAAATTATTTATTTCAATAGTTACTTTTCAATATTAGATTTAATTAATTTAAATTTTATTAAATCAATATGAAGATGAACTACAAAAAAATCTTTCGAGCTCAAAATAACATCATGGAAAAAGGGTTAGTGCGTTTCCTAAAGCTATACGGAAAAGACAATTTCTAGATTTTTTTACGCCTCTTATTTTTAATAGTTAGCTTATTTATTTCAACATTTAATATTCCATTTATATTCTAAGCACTATGTTTTCTTTAAAATGTGAATTTTTGGCCAAGAGTTTCTATGTTTTCCATGCCTCTTGGGAACGCTAAACTTAGTGTTATTCTTTCTTTAATAATATGGATTGTGTAGCCATGATTGTCATTATATTTTCTTCAAAATTTTGAATTGGTTAGCCTAGTTTTTCATTGTTTTCCATGCCTCTTGTTGATCATTGTGCTAAGTGTTATATTTTCTTTAACAGTGTGGATTGCCTAGCCATAATTTCATTTCATTGCATACATCTTATCGATTAACTCTTGAGTATTACTTACTTTAGTTGATTTCGCTTTGAATGATGTTTAGTTTCGCATATCAAGCAATATTTTTCCTTCAATTTTTGCGGTAAGAATCTTTTTTCTTTCAATTTTATGTGGAAGAAGGATCATATTTTTTCAAAATGGTTGTCTTGCTTTCCTGATCCATGTTTGTTATCATCAATGCAAGTGTTAGTTGCCCCACCACTACAAGATATGGAGGAGCTTATTAACCATGTTGAATGGAACAAAAAAGTGTTTCAAGCATTCATGTTTGCGTAAAAAAACTCCCACATCACCTATTGATACAATAAACCCTAGGATATGTGGCTTGTTTCTTCCTTGTCAATTGATTAAAAAAAGGTGTTATTGAATACCTTAACAACCACAACTAAGCCTTGTTATCTATATGAAGAGCGAACATTAACTCGACAACCCATGATTTCACATCACACGTTCCTTAAATACATTGCAAAAAGTATGCTTCTATAATAGAAAAATTCTCAAAGACATACCATCAAATTCTTTCCACACTTTCTATAAATGTCAACCTAAATTTCCCGCATCTTTTGCCATACAAAATGTTATTTTACAAAGACATTATTGAACATGAAATTAGTGCATAATTAAATTGCCTCCTAGTTCTAAAATGCCACTTGTTATGTGTAGCCACCATTTGTATCATTAAATGTAGGGGGAATTTTGAGACAACCTCTTATAACAAAATCTCAAACGCAAGAAACAACCTTCCTTTTTTATGCATACCTTTTGTTTCCTTCAACTATGGAATCCATTTCTCTTATCCGAATTACTCGAGAGTGGAGTTACAAAAATACCGAATGGAAATAATTTTACACTTCAAACTTTCCTAGTAATTATCCATGCATATCCAAGATTTTCCATTTTTCCAACAAAAAATTAAGTTCTTTTGAAAATTTTTGATTCTCTGAACTCCTTTTGTACAATTCTTTCTGCAATATTCCGTTGGATATTGGTTTTACCCCACATAATATCATTTCCAATTGGCACCTTTTTAAGGATAACTACTTCCCATTGTATGTTACAAGGAGGAATCCAAAGTGCCTACATATAATTGATAAGGTTCATTTGAATCCAACACCGAGGCCATGCACTGCATATGAATAAATAAATGAATGGAAGATCTTGTCTCAACTATGGCCCAAACACACAACAGGCCTAGACATTCTACATATGTTGCCCCAAGAATTTGACACCCATTACATTTGGTCTAGTCATAATGTTCCTCTTTAGTTATAGGGCCAAGGTCCTATTTTTATCGAGATGAATAAGGCCAAAAATATCTTCCACACATGAGGGCATTTGTCACATCCCCCTTTGTAGTTGAGTGAAGACCAGCAATTGGCTTTCAATGTTATTCTTCATCATTATTCTTACAAATTCACCCTTCCACCACTGAAGCTCATTATTCAAGGAATTACAGGACAGAAAATCCTACCTTATTCAATCTCTCAAGTTTGCTTTTTCTCCACATCAGCCCCTACTATTTCACTCATCCTTTTAGTTTCCCATTCTCGGGGTGGCCACTTTCAACATTTCCGCATTTCTATTCATGCTAACCACTTTGCATTCCCACTAGAGAGTTAAAACCCCGAAAGACGGATAATTATCCTCTACTCAAGACTTCTTGAGACATTTCAAATATATTCTAATCAATGAAATGAGTTTCATTGGCCCTACATTGCTTGCAAATATGAGGAAACCTACCTATAAGAACTTCCTCTTTTTCCTCCATCATTATCCCCTTCACATATCCATTCCCTTCCCTACCATTCTTCAAAACCTCTACCCCTTTGTAACTTCCTAATATTACATTCAAGAAACTCTCCCAACTTACATGTAGTGTTCTTTCCTTCTCTTTTAATACAATTAATATTAATATTTCTTGTATTTTTACTCCTACTTTAAGTTGCAATATTTGTTTGACAATGTTTGCACTATCATGTCACTATCATATTCCCTTTTGGCATTAACATCACACTACTTTTGTGCAATCGCTAGTAGAAATATGAACAATTAATATGTAAGCAATATATACAACTACATTGTTCCTTATAAATATATAAAAATATATTATCATTCAATGTGACTTATTATTATAAGTTTATCGGTACATTTTTGTCATTCATTCTTGAGAGTACTTATTTACAAGCATGTGCACAAAACCTTGGTCGGTATTTTAAATTTTAATGATTAAATGATGTAAGAAGAGGCCACCAACCAACTATATAAGGAGACACCCCCTCCCATTGTGAAAATATATTTGAAATTCACGAGAATTTGAGCATAAGAGATAACAAAGAAATTGAATCTCAAAGCAAAGACGAAAATGTGATGGAGGAGCGGCGATAAAGTCGAGTCAAGAAAAGAGATACGGAAGTCCTAGGACAATAGGGTTTCCATGGAGAAAGATAGATAGATTTTGCAAGTGACAACTAAGGGGTAAGATCTAATAAGGTGAGACAAGGATGTTCAGGTAATCTCATGTGCCAAGAGTCAATCTAGGGCCGAGTGGGAGGAGAAAGAATTTCTCTCACCAAGAAGAAGAAGATGAAGACTCAAGACAACACCAACACAAACAACGTTAAAGAAAGCAAAGACCCACGCCTAGGCCATACAAATAAGGTAAATGAAGAGAGTGGATGATATATCCATCATAATGGAAAAGACATTGATTTCACCATCACCAATATTTGTTCATAGCCGAGGGCACATTAGGAGAGTGCACCACCATCATCAAGAAGTGTAAGATTGAAGGGTACAACATTATCAAGAAAAAAACATAAAAAGACTTGGAAAAAGACTACATTTGAACCAAAAAAACTATAAATGTATAAGGTGAGGTAATGTCGAACATAGTTTTATCTATAGAATTTAGGGGTGGTTAAGTTATTTTTAGATCCTCTAATTTTGAAATCCAGTCCCCGTGTTAGGTTTTTTGATATCATACATCTAAAGATATCTTGTAAAAGTTCGGGAATCAAAATAGACTCAAAGAACATGCTAGCCATCAAGAGTGTGCCAAGGAAACTAAATTATAAAATGGAAAAATTCACCATGCCCATTTATGAGCTTTTAAGACTTGTGGTTGTGTCCACAACATGCCCCTAATTTAAACTCTTGTTTTTAATTCTTCTCTAAAAGTAAGGTTCCTGCGTACAACCTTTGTGTAATAGCTTGCAAGGCATTCCTTCACTCCGAGTGCAATCTCTCTTGACCCTCTAAGCTTTCACATGTTTAGGCCCACCCATTTTGCGCCTTGTTTTCACGCTGCTCAATAACTTGGAAGATGGATCGTGATCTTCACAACTTCATGTCAAATTACATTGCACTAACGTTTCATTCATAAAAATGACGTGGTTGGAAATTTCAAGGTGCGGAAAGATATCGTTACTTCGTAACGGTCCATCTTGCATCATGAATTTCTTCGCCATTGAAGTTAGAACGTGGCCATGTCCTTGTCTATTCTCATCCCCTTACACTTCACTCTCTCTTTTCGTATTCTATATAATTTGCCAGGTATCCAGTCAGAATTTATTCGCCAGCTACCTTCGCTACCTCAACAATTCAATTACCCTGACCATTCGAGTTGTGATCTATCGTAATGGATGCAATGAAGAACAAAACAGAGGAAGTGAAGATCTCGCAAGCAATTGGAGGAGCAGACATTATGAGAATGATCGAGGAGAAAGAAAATCTGAGTTCCATAAGCGAGGACTACCAAGAAGAAATGGAAGAAATTAAAAGGCTTTACTTGGATCCCCTCAATAAAGAACAGCTGCTCCACTTTCTCAGCGCCATCGCCCTCAAAGACACCCAACGCATGCAAAACATAAGGGAAGTGGCCGTTATGAATCCTAGTCACAGAAATCTTGTCATTCGCGGCCTAGCAAGGAACACCAATGCAGAGACCCTGAATTTCGTATTTTCTCTATACGGCGAGGTGGAAAACTGTGAAGTTATAATGGACAGAGACGGTAACAGATCCAAAGAGTACGCCATTGTGACCTACAAAGCCGCAGAGGCCGCGTGGCGAGCTTTGAAGGACCCCTGCAAGATAATTGACTCCACAAGAACCCTTTGCAGCTTTGTTACTCAAGAGAATGATGAAGAACCTGAGCCTAGAGAGGAACGGACTATTCATGTAAGTGATGTGCCTCTTCATATGCCTTACGGAAATTTTCTTCACTTCTTTTCCCAATATGGTGAAGTGGAGGCAGGTTATCTGGGTTGTATGCGTGGGGAAATCTATGGTCTTGTTAGATTTAGGTACGTTCGGGGAGCCATGCATGCTTTGGAGATCCCTGTAAAGAGTATTGACAGATACCATCACATGTACTGTACTAAAACTTCTGAGAATTTGGCATTCGAAGGTGATCAGCGCCATTTGGGTCGTCGCCGAAATCCTCATCGAAACATGCCTTTGTTGCCAGCTTCACAGTATCCAGACTCTCCCAAACAAAACATGTCTGATTTTTTCACTTCAGTACATAAGGCAGAGCAACATCTCAAGAAAGTTTCAGATTTATTAGTTGCAGGACAAAATGAGAAGAAGAATCAGTCGGAAATGGCAAGCAGTAGCACAGGAGAGGAGGAGGCGAGAAGTAGTGGTGGACAGAGCCAAAGTAAAGGTTAAAAGCACCCTTATTACAATTGTAGTCAATAATTTTTTTCCCCATCAAATAATTAAATAAATGCTATCTACATTATCATATTTTAAAATTTGTATAAGGATACTAACAAATTATTAGTTTAATAAAATTAGTATACAAAAAGAATAAAAATATCATATAAAATTTTCAATGGATGGAGAGAATTAATCACATGAGGTGCTTAATGCACTATTTTTTATACAAGGTTGGTTACTCATCTTATTTACCAATATCAAGTGGGTGATGGGACTCAAAACTGAACAAAGCACCATTTTTTTTTGCAAAACAATAAAAATTCTTAGGTAAATCCCATGGTTTTTTGAAGAGTGGTATCTGGACCAAGCCTACTAATTCCTCCATAAAAAGAGACATTTCCCCAAAATATTAGGAATAGAGAATAAATAATTTTTTCCTTCAATTATATTTACCTCTACTAGCTACACCAGTGACATTATAAAAAATACATGAACCTTTTTTGAGAAAAAATTACACACTTGAATTATCTAGAGCTACATTAGAGAATGGGTAAAAATACCAACAAAATCGAATGAGCTTAAAAATATACATATTTATTTTTACTTGCAAAAATATTATAGTAACTTTTTATGTATATGTGTGATATTCATATTACTTTATAATAATATCAATAAAAGGGTCAATTAATATGGACTTTAGGTAAAAATAATAATGCTAAATTCTAATAATAATAAAAAATAATAAAAAAAATTAGATTTAGGCACCCCCTAATTGTTTAGTCTCGCCTAAGGCTTAATCCCCCTTGGTGGTGGAGGAATATTGTCTTTATCTTAATCCCTTCAAAATTCGTGACTTGTCTTTTCATTTGAATTATTTTGGTATTTGTTAAGAAATTGAAGATTTTTGTGGCCATAATAATTATTTGGTAGACAAAATTGTGAATATTCTATTATTTGTAGTTAGCACCAACTCTTACACACAAATTATAATCTACACCAATCTTCATTACTTAAATAATAAAAAATTGCTCACAAGTTCAAAATAAAATAAAAATCAAATTGATTGAATGTAAACAATTGAAAATGGGAAAAAGAAAAAAGAAAGAAACAATCCCAAAGCATATTATAGCTTTCAACTTTAATTGACTCTCCTTATTATTTACACTTTCAATTATTAAATTATTGTTATTATTTTTCATAAATAAAATTACACTTTTTACGGTAGAAAAATTGTTCAATTTTTAACAAGTAAATTTAAAAATACTCATTCTTAATTTGATTAGTTAATAGATTTGAGCATTTTTATAAGCTTTAGTGATTTCAAGGCCTCCAAAAATAATAGTATTAAATATATGTCAAAATACAATGAAGTGGCACATCACTTTGCACTCTAATGTGACAATTTCAACAAATAATATTGATGTCATGTATGTTGTCATTATGGCTACACCTTGCGATCATTCTTGGAAGCCCAAAAATACATAATCCCCTACATTTATAGCATTGTTGCTCTTGAAAAGAATCGCGACGGATCTGCATGCTTGAGAGCAGAGAGTTTATCTACAAAGGGGAGATCTATCACCATTAGTGCATTTATTCAGCCTCTTTTCTAGAGCCTAGCCGCTTGGCTAGCTTTAAATATGACTTCGCTCGACTCTAGTCCAATTATTTCAACTGTGATGGAGAGCGGTGATTCTACGAAAAATGGCTCTGGGAAAACCCCCTTGCAAGTTCATGCCGAAAGTATTCCACGAGGTAATGATACTTCCCCTGATATTATTTTACCGCTTTCAGAATTTGATTCCACTTGTAAATGGCTAGAACAATTCTGCTTAATAGGGTATTTTGTTGGAAGGACTCCCTCTGAAAGTATGCTTAAATCGTGGGTCCAAACTGCTTGGACAACGCATGGTATTAAATTGGAATCTATCTAGAACCTAACCCATGGTTTTTTTTGCCTTGTTGATCCTAGTCATGCTTCCCTTATCTTACATAAGCAAGCAAACTTGGTATGTAAGAAGCTCCCTTCTGGTTTTGTCTCCCTGGACCAGGGACTTTGTAGTCTCTGACCAGATGGCTCTTAAGGTCCCCATTTGGGTTGAGTTCCCAGGGCTTCCTATGCCTTGCTAGCATTTTTTAGAGTGTATTGCTGCCACCCTTGGCCGTGTTATTTACACAGATCCTAACAAGTTTTTTGCAGCTCATCCGCAGAAGAGGGTTTGCATAGAACTGGATCTTTCGAAGGACCTAAAAGAGTCCATTGCCATCCAGGTTGGTGATGTGTATTTTCTCAGAAGGTGGTATACATCAATCTTCCAAATACTTGTTTCCGATGTCAATCTTCTGAGCATAAAATTCGGGATTGTCCCTTGTTGGCCGCTCGCCGAGCCACTTCAAAGCCACTTGGCGATCCTCGCCCTCAACTTGAAGAGGAGGGTTGACACACAGTGGGTGGCCAAAGAGCCAACAAGAACAAAGCCACTTCATCGGGCCTTTGCAACCTGGTTTAGCTATTCAAGCTAGAAAGACAATTCCAAATGCCTCCAACTCAGCTGCAAAGCAACCTTCAGATACCAAGTTGCCTCTAGTTCATACGAAGGTTATGGCTAGTAGTATGGTTGGTTCTTCAAGAAAATTGGCTCCTTTGGCCTCAAACACTCACCTACTCTTTTTACGAAATGAGAGTGGTCTTCAACCGTTACTTGTTTCTAACAAAGTGGTTTCACCACGAAAGCAGGAGGTTTAGCATTCTTAGATCCCTCCTCGTGAGTGTGAGGAGGGGGATTATAGCCCTAACAGTCGGTGGGCTACTCAACTATCTGATTTCTTTACAGTTAACTAACAACGATTTTTGTAGAACAATTTTGGGGCCCTTGATGGTTTGAGTGAGCTAGACTCATAAATGCATCTGACAATGTTTCCTCATGAATTGCTACTCATGGAATGTTCGGGGTCTCACAGACTCCACTCACAAATACATAGTGCGAGATTTTAGGAAAAGCTTCCCGGATATGGATATTCTGTGTTTACAGGAAATCAAAGTTACAGGTTTTTTGCTTGATTCTATCGCCAAGACTATTTGGCCTGATAGTTTAGCTATCCCTAACAACCATGCAACTAGCAGAGGTGGAATGATCACATTTATTTCTCCAAAATGGCAGTTGTATTATGTCAATCATGGATGTGACCCTGACAACCGCATTCTCTGGGTGTTATTCAATATTGAAAATCTCTCCTTTGGGATTATTAATGTTTATGCACCCAATGATGCATCAGAAAGGACGTCACTTTGGCGGTGGGTGGTTGACGACCTTCCAAGCACATACTGGTTAATCAATGGGGATTTTAATATGGTTGAGCATCCCAAAGACAAAATGGGCCTTCTACCCATGAGATGGCCAGCTGGTGAAAGGGAAGCTTGGTTTTACATGCGTAATAAATTTGGGTTTTATGACCCTAATTATTCATGTCACACCAGCGTGCTACCATGGTACACTTGGTCTAATCTTAGAAATGGCCAAGATCAATTTTTAAAAGGCTAGATCGTGTCATGATCTTGTTACCTTTCTTTAAATTTGCCAGCTGTTACTCTCTTCCGGTGGAAGCTTTACGATCATTGTTCTTTCTCGACCACATTCCGATTCGATTCCAGGATTGAATGGAATTTTCAACTACCAAAAATTAAAAAGACGCAGTTTTATTTAAATATTGCTTTACTGCATCATGACCCAACTTTGGCGCACATCCGCCAAATTTGGAACCTTACACCTCGCCCTCTTGGTAAGGTGGGTTGGATAAGTTGGTGGAAAGATGTTATAATTTGGCTCACTAAATTCCTCCGGATGTATGGTGTTCATCTCACTAAGTTCCGGTGGCGGCGGGCTATTCCACCACCTCCACCGAGCTGAGCCGCTCAACGGTGGCGCTCGAACAAGCTCCTTTCAATGTTTCTCTAGCAACTCCAAGTGGCAAAACTATGGCAAAAAATCCACATTGTTGATGACTACACAGCTCGGGGTGCTCAGATTAAGGCTCAGCTCCACTGGCTTAAAATTGGAGACCGTAACACCAAAGAGTTTTACCAGCGGCTCAAGGCCAAACACATGAACCAACAAATTTCTACCATTGTTGATGCTGGTGTTTGGATTTCAGACACTCCTCAGATGGTCCAAGCCTTTGTTAGGCACTATGTTCAGGTTTTCAAAGCACAGACGAGTCTCCTAAGTGAAAATCCACACTCGCTGAATGCCTCTTAGTAGTTCCTTGCAAGCTTTCACCTACTCACAGAGTTATCTGTGACAGATTGCTTACTTTAGAGGACTTATATGAAGTTGTTTCCCTTATGGCCAATGATAAATCTCCTGGAATTGATGGCTTCCCTTGCGAGTTTTACAAATCCCTTTGGGACATGGTAGGCTATGATCTCTGCTACAAGTCTACCTCGAGGATCTCCACTTAGGGTCCCTCGGTGCCCTTATTAATAGGGGTCACATAAAGTTCATCCCTAAAGTAGGTGACCCAGCTCATCTGCAATTGGCGGCCGATTACCTTGCTCAATGTTTCATACAAAATCATAGCTAAGGCTTTAGCTCTTCAACTTCGACCCATTTTTCCCATTATCGTCAGTCCTGAGAAGACTGGTTTCATACAAAGAAGGTACATTCTGGATAACATTTTGGTTGTCTGGGAAGGTATGGAGTGGGCAAGAACCTCTAAACAACCAACCATTTTTTTGTCAAAATTGACTTTGAAAAAGCCTATGACAGGATTGAATGGCATTTCATTCTTGTGATGCTTGAAGCGCTGGGCTTCGGTTCGGTTTTCATCGCCTCTGTCAAAATGCTTTTTTCAGATGCCACGGCCTCTTTATCTATTAATGGACATACTTCCGAGCAGTTTGGGATTTTTCGTTCTATCAGACAAGGTTGTCCTTTAGCACCTGCTCTTTATGTGCTAGCCACTGAAGGTTTTGGTTTCCTCCTTGCCCATGCTCGTGATCAAGGGCTTGTGAGGGGTATTCAACTCCCTTCTATGACTCCCCTTCAGCTTGTCAATGGGCATTTTGCAGATGACTCCTTCCTCATGCTCCTAGAGGAGGAAGCGAATATCAACAATGCCATGCAATGTTTGGATACGTATTGTTTAGCTTCAGGTTCCAGTATCCAATGGAGAAAGACCCAGTGCTTTAGAAATCTTTTCTCCCTAAACCTAGTTGGATGAATCATTTTGACTAGAAGTATATCCAACATGGAGAAATTTTTTAATTTTTGGGCATTCCCTTTGCTTTCGATGCTTCTCCCAGTCAACTTTGGCAATATGTTATTGACAGGGTTTCCCACAAATTGGAGTACTAGATTACTAAACCCCTTTCGCTTAGGGAAAATTTCATATTTGCTCCAAGATATTGGCAGCCACACATGTTTATTATTCTTCTTGTTGGGTGCTAGCTAAATCCTCTTACAAGAAACTGGAGAAACTTCTCATAGATTTCCTTTGGGCTAGCTCGGACCTTGGCAAAGGATTTCACAGAGTTTCCTGGGAGTATTGTTGTCTCCCTAGGGATTCTAGAGGTCTTGGTCTCTTGACATTGGCCGCCAGGGGTCTGCTCTTGCAGCCAAGTGGATTATTCAGGCCTACACTGCAACGAAGCTTGGAAAGTGTTGATTCACAACTATATTTGTCAAGGCTCCCCACAGGGGCATAAAACTTGGCAAGGGCTAGATTTTCATAGCCTGCTCATTATCAAATCCCTGGTTGATATTGTGGGAACTTTTTTGTCAAAAGCATATGGAAAGCTTGGGAGATACTCAAACCATTTTTAATCTAGGAAGGGTATGGATTCAAAAATGGGCTATCCATTAATGACTACAACATTTGGTCATCTCCTCTCATCAATTTTCATGATGTGCCACTTTCCCGAGTGCCTGGGGTCATGCTCTTAAGTTGTATTGTTGAGGCTTGTGCACTCTCAAAGACATCTTTTGCAGGTAGACCAGATTACTTCTCACTTGGCCTCAAGCTAAAGCCAAGTTTTGACTTGCTTCTACTGATAGAGAGTCTTATCAGGAAGTTCTTGATTCCATTCCTACCGAGATGCTTCACAAAGTTGGTGTCATCTCTCTCAGGCCTTGGTGGAAGGATTGGAAATGGTTTCTAGATACCCCTTTTTAAATTACTCCCCAGGCAAAGGTTATGCTCTTCTCACCCCTAAGTTTCCAATGGTAGCCTTGCTAAACTCCATATGGTCCATCAATTCTGGATGGTCATCCTGGGAAGCTAGATTTCATATTGTATGGAAAGCCATCATTCAGCCCAAGTTAGCCTGTTTTGCTTGGTGTCTACTTTATCAAGGTCTTCCTCTTGGGTGTAGATTAGCTCATTACGGGATAGCTCCTCGGCTATGCCCTTTTTGTGGGAACATTGAGACGTTCATGCATCTATTCTGGTACTGCCCAAAAGCTCAAGCTATTTGGGCTTGGATCCATGATTTCTTTCGGTCATTTAGACCAGCTCAATTTCATTGGCAACATATTTTGTTGGGGGATTCTATTTCCATTCCCCATGCTTTTGCACAAGTGTGGCATACTTTCAGAGTGGAGATCCTTTTTTATATGGAAAGAACGCAATTCTGTTGTTTTTGCTAATTCCATAGTTTCTTGTATTCTTTCGCATTATGATAAGGCCATGCTTATCTTAAATGTGTTCTTACAGATCCAAGACCAAGCCCGCAAGGTGGAACTGGAGGTTCGGCACCTTGCACCCTTCCGGATCATTGGGTCGGCGTTCCTTTGCACCGTGTGGCGCGGAACCTCCTACCTCCCCTTTTGGGAGTGTTCGTCCAAGAGGGCGTCGTGGCCATGGCTGGTCGGTAGACCAAGCACATCATCATCGCTCTCCTAGGTGGTAGCCCAGCAACGGCATAGCCCTGTTAATCGCGGTGGTTGGGGGTCCCCTCACCATTCTGTGTAGCACAGTGGTTGGGGTTCCCACCACCACTCCCCGCCTCCTGTGCAGAGATGGGTGGGACTCTGGCAAAGTTCCCAAGTTGGCTCTTGCTATTTCTCCTAGCCAAAATGAAGACAAAGATGAAGAAGTTGCTTCAGGTGGACCACCCCTTTTGGATGGAAAAGATCTTCCTGGTAGTAACTTGGAGGATAAGGGGCCACCACCACCCCCTGCCCCTATGTTTGTTGTGGTTGCCTAGTTTTTTTATGTTTTTCTGGCATTGTTGTTAAGTTTTTGTTGCCCCTTGGGCTTGATACTTTAGTCTCCTAGCCGTCATGGCTAGTTTGATCGTGGGGTGTGCCCTTTACCACCCATATATTTTTTGGATAGGCTATAATATTTTATATTAAGTAATATAGACTATTTCATCAAAAAAACATTGATGCTCTTATTTGTATACACATTTATATTTATATTGGTCATAAATCTAAAAAAGAAATAGTTAATTGATCATCAAGATAATTTAAAACAAAATATACATTTTAATATTAATATATAAACCCAATCACAATTGGATTGTTCCCACAAATTTTCATCCACTTTGTGATCAACTTTTATAATTTTTTAAATTATGTAATTTTATAAATTATATAAATTTTTATTTTTATTTTTTAGTTTGTTTGGGTGATGTATTTTGTAGATGCTTTATTTGATAATACAAACACTCTATTAAATAATAATATATAATATCAATTTAAACAAATAAATAATTTATAAATTGTTTTAAAAATATTTAAATTTAATATATAAAAACCAAATCTTAATAATGAATAGGCATATATTTAATTTTATATTATTACTAAATATTTAATACAAAATATAAAAATCTTAAATTAATATCTATAAATATAAAAAATTAATATATAATCCGGCCTATTCATAATTAAATTATGCCATATAAATATAGATGAATATATTTTCATCCAATATGACCTACTCTTACAAGTTTATTGGTGCATTTTTGTGATTCATTCTTTAGAGTACTTATTTAGAATTATGTGGACAAACTTTATCAATATTTTAAATTATAGCGGGTAATTGATGTAAAAGAGGTCATCAATTAGTTATATAAGGAAACCATACCTCCCATTGTGAAAATATACCTGTACTTCCGAGAAAAAAGAGCATATAAGAGAAAACGAAGAGAAATTGTGACAGAGGAGCATCACAAAATCTAGTCGATAAAAGAGGTATTGAAAAAGTCTAAAAATATTTATGGAAAGAACGCAATAAGCATAGAAATCCTACGAAAATAAGGTTTTTATGTAGGAAAAATGTTAGGTTTTAGAGGTAACAACCAAGGAAATAATTAAATACCCCTCATTTCACTATTTATGAGGGTAAAATTTAAGACCTCCCTAAAAACTATAGATATTACTTGGCGAATTTCTAAAAAGATTTAAAAACCATAGATATTACTTGGCGAATTTCTAAAAATGACTTTTGAAATCTTGGTGAATGTCATGAATTGAAAAGAAATGATGTTAGGTGGTAGCATAATGCTACCATCCGGTATCAAATTTCTCTTTTATGAATGTAGTAAAGACAATTTGAATATAAAAATTTGGCAATTATTGTAAATGTTAAGTGAATACACAAATTAAATTATCTTATACCCAAAAATTAGGTGAAATATCAAGAAACCTAACACCTCAAAATTATCCAAATCCAAATATTTGTGAATTAACGAAGATTAGCCATTAAAATTTACACCATTATTTAACCAAACCACCAATTTTCTCTCTAACATTTTTATAACCCTTTTGTTTCCACATCTTCGATGTTAGATTCAATGGATTACACTAAAAATAATTGTTACGGTTCTACTTAAAACCTTGATGAAACTTATGTTGGAATCAAAATTTTCAAACCCTCGGTATGCGTAATTTTATGTATATTTTACATTCTTCTCTATATGAATTTATCATAGTAATTAAACTTTCTATTGTAATTTAAATATTCACGTGTGGATGCATTCTTATTATTTAAATTTATTAATTCTCACATGATATCTATTCTCCTTTAAAAACTTAATTAAATGAAGAAAATTGTGTATATACCTCATTTTTACACAAACTAATCGTTTCTTTTTGCGGTGGTTGTTGATGCATCTTCCTCCTAAGGGGGTACCTTAAGGGGCATATCACAATTGGGGTTTGATTAGGCTTGGTCATGTAGGAAAGACCACAAAATTTGAGGTATGCACTATTATGTCATAGTTACCCTATCCTTGCCTTGTGTCTTCCACTTATTCACAATTTAAATGCATCATGTCTACTTGTTTAAGTTTATTGCATGCTATTATATTTACTTTTGATCACCCTAGACCTTCATCATTTACCTCTATCCACCTTCTATCTTTCATCTAACATGTTTTTTCACCTTTGATCTTAGGGTTCCCCCGAGTTCAACACCATCACCCATGGACGATCATGTCTAGTTTGTCCTTACAATTGTTGATACTATCTCTAATGGAAAACATTGTCAAGTATACATAACCCACCACCTTTTTGTCAAACCACCACCAATATTTTTAATTATACGTAAAGGAACTTATAACTCATAGATTTTAACAATATTTTTGTACACACATCATTTTTTACACTTGTTAACCATTTCTTTTTTGAAATGATTGTTAATGCATCTTCATCCCGAGCGGTGTAATGTTATCCAAAGTACCTTCCCCAAGATATTTTTATAACTTATAACTCCATCTTGAACTTGAACATGGAAAACTGATCAAAATTGGAATAAATTAGTGTTTAGACATATATTCCCTCCTTCCCAAGCCCCTCATTTCCATACTTAGCCAAAAAATTAAAAAAAAACTGTCATTTGAGGCAAAATTGGGCCTAGAAGGAACATGAGGAGTTGTTCCTTTATTCCTCATATTCCCTGCATTGTCTCATCATCCGCATAAAGGTGTTTGGTGACTTAGAAGCGGATAAATCAAGTCTCTTAGGAACCAATGGAATAGATCCCATCGGCCTTATGTTCCCGCATCACTATTTCATCCAAATGGGTTAAGAAGAGACTTCAATACAGATAACTCGGGTCTTTAGGGAAGTGACGGACACTTCCCATGTTCTGAATTTCGTCAAATGGCCAAGTCGGATGACTAAGCATAGGTAAGATAGAACAGGTGAAGCAAATATGACATGCCCCGATGGAACATATGGAATTGTTCCACAATTCTACCCAAATATTGATTCTCCACAAAGCACAAGATTTGTGGAAAAAGTGGTCATGACGAACCCCGTGAGCACAAACAAAACAGCTTCCATAGTTCCTCTTATTCTCTAATCAGTCGATCCATCCACATTTTACACAAGAACATTAAAGTGGATTGTAGAATAAGACACAGGAACCCTTTCACAACTTTCCCGAGCTCTGAACTTCAAAGGGCCACAAAATTCACCTTGTAACTCCTAATTTCACAAAATTGGAATTTTGTAAAGGTCTCATCATGTACTACACCATGGAAATCAAATTTCTTAAATTTGGTGAGGTCAGTGGGTTGAAAATAAGACATATTATCCCAACATTAAAGATGTAGTTATAGGTATTGTTGATGGCGAATCATAGCACCCCTGAATGTCTGCAACTCGATGGGTTGAAACTCTCAGTGTGATTACATAACATGGAGCTTTTCCCAAGTGTGGGACCTTGCGAATTGGAAAAGCTCTCCGGATGAAGGCCGATTCCTATTCCTCTGTTCAGATGCACATGTAAAAATGCAGAGGGTTTACTCAAAAACCTAAACTAACTTTCCAAGGAGACAGGGTAAGAAGATGCATAAAATAAAACCTAAACTACAAAGGTGATGCACCGAGGAATGAAGAACATCTGTCTTGCCAATAAACACAAAACCATTAAAATGTAATGCAAGATCATGCACAGATAACAAGATTTGCGAAAAGATCAGGAGGATGCAAATGAACACAGAGAGGGTTGAGAATCATCCACAGACATGCATTATTTGCTCCAAAGATTGATACAATACACTACAAAATGCCAAGAGGCAAAGTTGCATTACAGTTTTAGATGGGAGGTTTGAACTCCACAAATTCACCTGCCAAAGAGAAGAAGGGAGGGGAAAAACAAGAATGTCCAACCTTTAGAAAGAATTCCCTCCTTACAATTTATAGGAAGAATGAGAGAGGGAAGAGAGAGGAACTCCAAATCTACCCCAACCACCTCCAAATTGTATTTAATTCATCTCATAATGGTGGTAGGTGAGAACCCTAACAAACCCAAAAAATGGTGAATTGTATTTTGCATTTTTGAAGAACTTTTTCTCACCCAATTAAATATATCTAGTCATAGTTGGATAGAGGACCTTGTAAGATTTCCGAAAAGTCCAACCTTGCGTGAATCCGAGCTCCCTGTGAAAATTTATGGCCGTCTGAATATCTGGGTCAGGGTCTACTTCCTGTCAGTGCTCAAAATGTTGCACCTCCTGAAGGTGCACCTTGGCACATCCATTTGCGTGTCATCATACTCTTAAGTGTGCCAGAGGTGCATCCATGTTCATGTTGACACTCTTTGACGTGTGCCTTCTACCTGTGCCTTGGCGCGAACTTTTCGTGTCGACACTTTTCTACCTGCGCCAGGGTGCATCCATGTTCATGTCGACACTCTTTGACGTGCACCTTCTACCTGCACCTTGTGCGAACTTTTTCATGTTGAAACTTTTCTACCTATGCCAGGGCACATCCATGTTCATGTCGACACTCTTTGATGTGCACCTTCTACCTGTGCCTTGGCGTGAACTTTTTCGTGTCAACACTTTTCTACCTGCGCCAAGGCGCATCCATGTTCATGTCGACACTCTTTGACGTGCGCCTTCTACCTGCGCCTTGGCACGAAATTTTTCGTGTCGACACTTTTCTACCTGCACCAGGGCACATCCATGTTCATGTTGACACTCTTTGACGTGCGCCTTCTACCTGCGCCTTGGCGCGAACTTTTTCGTGTTGACACTTTTCTACCTGCGCCAGGGCGCATCCATGTTCATGTCAACACTCTTTGACGTGCGCCTTCTACCTGCGCCTTGGTGTAAAATTTTTCATGTCGACACTTTTCTACCTGCGCAAGGCACATCCATGTTCATGTCGACACTCTTTAACGTGTGCCTTCTACCTACGCCTTGCACGAACTTTTTCATGTCGACACTTTTCTACCTGCGCCATGGTGCATCCATGTTCATGTCGACACTCTTTGACGTGCGCCTTCTACTTGCGCCTTGGCACAAAATTTTTCATGTTGAAACTTTTCTACCTATGCCAAGGGCTGTTGGTGACGCAATAAATATCGAGCTCTGAGTTTCTTTGATTTCCATATTCTTCTGCTTGTTTATATCTACCCGGGGGGGAGATATTTACAACAAGTATCTCAATTACTAGATTTGATGAGGTATGGTGTCCATTCCTTCTCCTATAGGAAAAGTAGCATGGGGAAGGCTCTTGAAAGGGTTCTCATTCCTATCCTTACACATTCAATGCATGTTGTTTATGGTTGAAGGTGGAAATTCAATTTTCCCGCTAGTTTCCTTCATATCTCTTTGTCATCTTCTATATATAGTAATATGATGCTCATTTGTAAAGATTGGATACTCTTAGAATGAAAGGGCATCATTTCAAAGTGTTACACAAGTGTTCTTGAGTTCCGGACCTCATATTTGGATTTTACAATATGTTTATGCCTTCTTCCACTATTGTAATAATCTGTACATATTTGTAAGGAAATAAAATTCATTTTTGTGACTATATTCTGCACTAGCTTGTACTTTATTACATTTTCTTTCCTCTTCATATACTTGCAGGTATATTGTGCATGTTTATTTTCTTTTGTATGGTTCATTTCTATTGTGCTCCATGGAAATGAGAGTTTGGATGTTGTTTGGGACTGTGGTACTCATGTCTACCCTCTCCTCCTTTATTTTCCTCCCATTTCCACTCATTTGAGAGTTCCTTTCCCCCTCATATTGGTGTTATCATTACTTGTTAGATTAAGATTTCCCCTTTACATGTATCTCTCTCTTCTCATGGTCCCTTGGATTGTTTAGATTAGGATTAGAAAATTACCTTTCCTTCCCTAAGAGTAGTTTAGTAATAGGAATAGGTAGAGGAACCAATCTTCTCTAGAAGTTTGTCTCAAGCAGCAAGTCCCACAACTTGGATATAATCCCATGTTTCCCAAAACAATGATTGTTCATTCATTCATTCATGAAAAATCAAAGGGTGTTGTTTTTCAGTGATAACAGCTTCTAGCATGTCCATTGGGATGGTTTAGAAGTTAATCTTCCCATTTTTCCAAGTTTGAGGGTGTATCTTGGTTAATTTAAGCCTTTTGAAGTCTTTACAATAACACATCCGACAACTCTAATCATTATATGTACTAGTTTCACCAATTAAAGTGGTCATTTTCATGAGAAGGATTCGACAAGGTATGGAATATTGGAAGAAGGATCTTTTGATTACTTGCAGTTGTTGCTAAGGAGAAGAAGAAGATTTTGATTAGTTCAGAGGTCACCATCACCACCAAATAGAGTCCTCTCTACTCCTCCTAGTAGGCCATTTTTATTGTCCTCTAGAGTTTTAAGATCCATTTAATTCATGGCATAACAAAGGAATTTACCTTTTTCACCTTCGATAGTGGTAGTCCACTAGCTCTCAATGCACAACATGCTATACTAGTGTCTACACTCAAAAGTATCCCTTTCTTCATTGGTGAAAACCATACTACCCCACATGCCTATTAGGAAATAAGGGATAAAATATGCAGAATAATAACTCACAGAATTGCAACAGTAGAAACTAATATGCATAAAATATTACAGATCTCAAATAAAAGTGCAAAATAAAATAACACAACACAAAGAGATAGTATTTAACATGGTTCACTCAATTTGGGCTACATCCACAAAGAATCACTTGCTCAGATTTTATTACAAGCCACCGCTCTCTCAATACAATACCCAGATCTGTTTGGAGCTATGCTCAACAAACTCTACAGAATTCACACAAAAATTCAAAACACGTCTACAATGTTACATCTAGCCCCTACCATATGCATAAAACTATATATGTAGACAACTGCTTAAGTAGTTTTACAAAATTGTGGGTATCAAAACCATAGGCCAAAACCCTCCCATAAACCTATGGATCAAAATCATGCCCATATGAGAAAATCATGTTTCCCGGTATATTGGGCATGTTTTAAGGCAAAAAAATCTAGGGGCTGCACCCCAGAACCTTGCCTCACACGGGGCCCGGCTTAGCCCCGAACCCCTGTGAGACAACTATGGAAAGTGTACGATTCAACACTTTCTCACAAAAATAGGCTCCGAAACCTAGCAATCTCCCACTTGGAGACTATTTTTCCTCTGGGCAAGGTTCTCAACCCTTCACTAATTTCCGTGAAGACCAACCAAAGCCGAACACACACCTTCAATTTTTCCTCAGTGACCACCTTGGTCATCATGTTTGTAGGATTCTTAATGGTATAAATCTTCTCTAGCTTCAACTTCTCTTCCTCCAAATATGTCCTAATGAAATGGTACCTTAATTGTATATGCTTCGTCCTAGAGTGGAAAGTAGATTTCTTAGCTATGTGTATAGCACTCTGACTATCACTATGTAGCTTTCCTTCCTCCTGCTTATGCCCCAAATCCTCAAGAAATTGTTATAACCAAACCATTTTTTACTTTCCTCTGTGGCAGTAACATACTCATCCTCCATGGTTGACAAAGCCACCAGCTTCTATAGTCGTGAAATCCAACTTATTGTTGTCCCACCTACAGTGTAAACATAACTTGTTGTGCTCCTCCTGCTGTCTACATCTCCAGCCATATCTAAATCTACATAACCACACAAAATGGTGTCTAATCCATTGTAGCACAAAACTATCCCCATGGTCCCTCTCAAATACCAAAGGATCCACTTTACTACCTGCTAGTGATCTCTACCTGGATCACTCATAAATCTACTCACCGCTCCCACTGCATGGGCAATATCAGGCCTGGTACACACCATGGCATACATCAAACTCCAAACGTTGATGTGTAAGGTATCTTAAACATCTGTTTTCTATCTTGCTTTGTCTTGGGACACTACTCCTTTGATAACTTGAAATGGCCTCACTAAAGGAGTCCTAATCGGTTTAGCATCCTGCATATTAAACCTCTCCAAGAATTTATTAATGTACTCTTCCCGAGATAAAGTTAGCTTATTTTCCTTCTTATCCCGAGATATTCTCATACCAAGGATTTTTTTGGCTTCCCCCAAATCCTTCATAGCAAAGGATTCACTTAGTTACTTTTTCAGTACTTTTATTTCCTGCATGTTTTTACTCGCAACCAACATGTCATCCACATACGAATAAACGATAATATAATCGCCATCCTTAAATTTTTTTGTATATACACAATGGTCGAATGACATCTAATATAACATTGCTCCATTAAGAAGCTATCAAATTTCATATACCATTGATGTGGAGCTTGTTTCAAGCCATACAAGATCTTCTTCGGGCTTGCACACCATCTCCTCTTTACCTTTGACCTCATAGCCCTCTAGTTGCTGCATATATAGTTCCTCCTCCAAATTACCATGGAGAAATGCAGTCTTTACATCAAGCTGTTCTAAGTGCAAGTCTTCTACTGCAACTATTCCTATAACAATTCTAATAGAATTCATTTTTACTATAGGAGAAAAAAATCTCATCAAAATCTATAACTTTTTTCTGTGCAAACCCCTTAAGCACCAACCGGGCCTTGTATATTTTCTTTCCTCCTTCCTCTTTGACTCGAACATCCACTTTTTTGTAATTCTCTTTTTCCTTCTGTAGCTTCAGCCAAATCCCATGTCCGGTTTTCTATGAGAGTCCGATGCTCCTCAAACATGGCTTACTCCCACTTCTTCCCCCGGCATCTACCTGCATTGCTTCATCAAAGCTCTCTGGCTCTCCACTATCAGTGAGTAATAAATAATAAAGAGAAGGAGAAAAACATTCAGGTTCTCTTCTTACCCTAGAAGACCTCCTCAATATAGGAGTTTGGGGTTCCTATTAAGGAGGTTCCTAAACTGATTCATGTGTCACTTTCCCATCCGAAAGATCCTCTACTGTTGTATATTCTTTCTTGGATTCTTCCCTATTTTCTTGCAACTACTGCTTATACATGACTTTCTCATTAAAGACCACATCCCTAGATCGAATGATTTTATTTTCCTTAATACTCCAACATTTATATCCAAAGTCATCACCACCATAACCAATGAAAGTACATTTTTCTGATTTAGCCTCTAGCTTAGTCCTATCATCCTTGTCTATATGGACAAACACCTCACATCCAAAGACTCTAAGAAATGAATAATCAACTTTCTTACCATACCAAGCCTCTTCTGTGTATGCCTTCATCCAAGGCACTTCGGGGTCCTCTATTTATCAAGTACACAACTGTGCTCACCGCTTCCGCCCAAAAAGAAAGAGATAGTCATGCATGTAACCTCATGCTCCTAGCATGTTCTATTATTTTTCTATTCATCCTTTCTAACACCCCATTCTGTTACGGAGTTCTTAGAACCATCTTTTACCTATGGATTCCATTCTTAGAACAATAATCATCAAATTCATTGTTGCAATACTCCCCTCCATTATCTGACCTGAGACATTTTAGCTTAAGACCTATTTCATTCTCTACCAAGGCTTTCCATTTAAAAAAGTGTCAAATACATCATATTTGTTTCTAATATAATAAACCAAAACTTTCCTTGTTGCATCATCAATAAAAGTAACATAATAACATGAATCCCCAAG
The DNA here is from genome assembly GCA_018340775.1 of Taxus wallichiana var. yunnanensis. Taxonomy (NCBI): domain Eukaryota; kingdom Viridiplantae; phylum Streptophyta; class Pinopsida; order Cupressales; family Taxaceae; genus Taxus; species Taxus wallichiana. The sequence continues at coordinate 111,795,655 of CM031233.1, forward strand.
AGATGATACAGCCACCCACACATCGTAACGCATCAGCTCTAACTTACTCTCTTTCTTTGTAGGTCCAACCTTGAGAAACCCTACTCACTTTTATTTCCCATATATACAGTCCTCAAAAACTCCAAACATGTTTCTGTATATCCGAGAAAATCCTTCTTTATGATCTCCATGCCCTTATGGATCATATGATCGAGCCTATAGTGCCACAATGTTGTATCTACTTCTGAAGCCACAAGATTATAAACATTAGTGCTATAAGTGGTTAAATACAAGGTTCCAACCTTCTTACCTCTTGCCACCACAAGAGCACCCTTGGTAACCTTCCAAGAGTCCACTGTAAATATCATAGTACAACCATCACTTCCCAATTGCCTTGCCGATATCAAATTTTGTCTTAATGTAGGCACATGTCTAACATCCTTCAATAGCCAAGTATTCCCATTTTGCATCTTAACCTAAATAGAACATTTTCTAACTATGTTGCAAGGCTCATCATCACCAAGAAAACATGCCCAAAATCTCCTTGAACATAATCAACAAAATAATGCCTATGTGGAGTAGCATGGAAAGAAGCCCTTGAATCTAAAACCCAAGATTCAATAATATTGTGCAAAGAAAGAATCAAAGCATCCTAGCATACATTACACATTGCCACATTTGCCTCCTTGATTTCTTCCCCGTTGTTTCTTCTTGTCCTAAAGTTCCCGAAAATCCTTTACATGCCCAGACTTTCCATAGTGCCAACATATTATCTTTCTTTTAGATTTTTACCTTGCCTCGGTCCTTTGATTTTCCACAGCTTCCTCTATTCTTATGTCTCCCTCTAGTTTCAATCACAAAGAATTCCCTCAAGTATAAGATTCACCGGATATTTTTCTTCACATTTCCTCGCTTAGAATCACGCCTACAACATCCTCAAACTTCAAATTTGAGTTAGTTGGAACCGAGTTGCTTACCAACATTACCAAAGTGCTATTCCAACTATTAGGTAAAGAGCACAGAACTAATAAAGCCCGAAATTCTTCATCAAATTCTATCATAACCAAAGCTAGCATATTTACAATCGTATTAAAATCATTTAAATGATCTCATATCAACCATTCTCGACATCTTCGTATTAAACAATTTTTCATTAAAAATATCTTATTAGAAGAAGAGGGTTTTTCATACAACTACCCTAATGCATCCATCAATTATTTTGTAGTCTTTTCCTTTGAAACATTAAATAATACCAAATATGCAAGACACAGCTAGATTGTCCCACGTGCCTTCCTATCCAGAAAATCCCATTCCGCATCTTTCATGCTCAAGGGTTCATTCACCTTCTCGAATAATAGAATATACAAATCCTTCCGATAAAGGTAATCTTCCATCTGCATCTTCCAAAGACTGAAATTTTACCCATTGAATTTATCAACCCTATATCTTCCACCATCTGCCATAGCTCCCACTCAAGATAAAACTTTCCCTGCGATTCAATACTTCAACAAACCAAACTAGGCTCTGATACCAATTATTAGGAAATAAGGGATAAAATATGCGGAATAATCCCTCACAAAATCATAATAGTAGAAACTAATATGCAGAAAATATTACAGATCTTAAATAAAAGTGCATAATAAAATAACACAACACAAAGAGACAGTATTTAACGTGGTTCACCCAATTTGGGCTACATCCACCAAGAATCACTTGCTCATATTTTATTACAAGCCACCGCTCTCTCAATACAATACCCAGATCTGTTTGGAGCTATGCTCAACAAACTCTACAAAATTCACACCCGAATTCAAAACACATCTACAATGTTACATCTCCTCCTACCATATGCATAAAACCATATAAGTAGACAACTTCTTAAGTAGTTTTACAAAATCATGGGCCAAAACTATCCCATAAACTTATGGGTCAAAATCCCGCCCATATGAGAAAAACATGTTTCCCGATATATCGGGCACATTTTAAGGCCAAAAAAATTGTCAGGGGTTGCGCCCAACCCTTCTACGGAGGCTACCGACCCAGCCCCAAACCTTGGTTAGACAAGTTTAAAAAGTGTATAGTACTCTTAGTGTACATTCTTCAACACTTCCTCATAAAAAAATAGGCTCCACAACCTAACAATGACCACATACAAGACACTACTAATGTTTTTTCAATCCATCTTGTTACCGAGGATGATGTAGCATCCGTCTCTTGGCCTCATCATTCAAAGGTGAATCTCTTCAATGGTAAAGGATTTTGCAACCTACTTTAATTTGTAATTAGGATGAACATTGCACTTCCCTTTGCAATCATTTTGAAGACATATTGATCACCTTTCTTTGATAGAGCAACTACAAACTACAAAGAGAGTCCCAAATGAGTGGATGACACATTTTAACTTCATATTTCAAAGGATTTGGGATAGAATTCCTCAAGTGGTAATACCTACACCTTAGTATGCATTTCTATACTATCTAGAGGCTTTGAACAGTGATTTTTCAATCATGATTCACTCCATAGGGGTATAACATTACTATATGCTTATGAGATTTCTATAGGGCTAAGAATAGTCTTATTTAGGCTAGGAAACTTGTTTTTAGACCTCCAATGGGCCTATATTCCTAGAGACCGAGACTCCTACTTCTCATCAAGCTCCCGAATTAGCTTTCGCTCCAACCCCAAGAAATCAAATTTTTAGCCAAACATATACTTCTTCAAGCACCTCAATTGAATTGTAAAATATAATGAAACAATTAAATTTTTTTGGGAATGATTTTGTATCTATTAAGAGGTAGCAAGTCCAAAGTTTTAGACCTTACCAACCTAAAAATCCTTCTTTTCAACCAAACAAGCCTACCTCCCAAGTTTCTCCTCAAAATCGAATCAATTTCCTCCTATAAACCATTTCAACCATATAATCTAAATATGGCTAGTTCATTCAAAGCTTTAGTTCCTGTTCAAAATAATCTTGTGCAAGATTATGAGTGGTGTTTTCCTTCGCATCTTCCACATAGCCAATCAAAATGTCCAAATGAAATTTTGAACAAAGATTCAACGGTACCAATTGCATCTATCTCTCAAGATGTTCCCTCCTCAAGAAAATCAGCAACAGGTAGTAACTCATGAGACACCACCAAGTGACACTTCACTTGTGAATTGGTAACTGGATGACTTTTGTGGGATAAATCAGACCATTCCTCAAGGTGTGGCTACAAATACTAGATCCAAAATAAGATTTATGGAAGAGGGGATGTCACTAAATGCAGGTCCTTCTCAACCTTATTTGACACTTCAAGGAGGTGGCAATTCAAATATAGCTCCAAATGCACAAAAACAAATTAAATTACCTTCGACATTGTCCCAAATGCAAGAAAAGGTTGTTATAAGTAAGGAGAAGATAAAAGATAATCCAAATCCTATTAACATCCTTGAAATAATAAATAAAAGTAATGTGAGCATATCTATGTGGTATTTTTTATCTATTCTAGGACAAAGAGATCTCTTACAGGAAGTTACGGCCAACCTCACTATCCCAAGTGAGTCATCTAAGGAGAAAACAAAGGTTGTTCTTACTAATTCAATACAACAAAAATAGGATCATTCAAACACGAACATGAAACCCCCTCCTTTCTATTTATCTATTATTATTGGTAATCATTTAGTTCACAATTGTATGATTGATTCAGGGAAAGCAGCTTCACATGCCCAAACAGATTGTAGACTAACTAGTACTCAAGTATGAATCTCTTTCTAAGGGTGTGGTACAACTAGATGGAACAAAAATGGGATTGTTGGTGTCATAAAATTTATAAGTCTTGTGCTGCATGCATGCTCGATTTCTCGCTTCCTTAAGAAATTTTCATAATTGATCTACCTCCACTCTCGCTTTATGTCTATCCAAAGACTTTGTGCCAAAATTTGAGGATATTTATCATCCGATTGGACTTATATGATTTTCGAACCAATTATGGCACTAAGGATACTATAAAATCTAAACCGATTTCTACATATCATATAAGACCTTATGTGCCTATCCCATCAACTTAAATTGTGTCATATTTTACCAAGAAGATTGTCCAAGTACCAAAGAAGAAGATGCTTAGATCAAGGGAATTCTTGACTTACTACTTGATGAGTGGGGAAATGAATGCCATGCTTTTGACCCATATCAGAAAATTAAAGAAGTTGGCCTTGGTATTTATTTTGTGCATGAGGAGAATTAACCTTTTCTTAGTAGCATTAAACCAAATAGTGAAGAGAAATATGGAATTTGGAAAATGTTCTTTGATGGATCAAGAAGTAGACAAGGCATAGGAGGATGTATAATCGTTATGTCTCCTACAGATATGAATTATTACTCTTCTTTCATATTTTAGTTTATCTTCTTTAATAACACAACGGAATATGATTCCCTCATCCATGGATTGCAATGGGTAAGAGATAATAACATCAAAAAAATGGACATTTGGGGATACTAAATTGATAGCGAACCAGGTTAGAGGATCAAATTTAGCTAAGAATGACTTTCTAAAATATTATAAATATAGAGTGTGGGATATTTTAGAACATTTTGAAGCTTTTTATATTTATGTCATTCCAATAAAAGGAAATGAAGTTGTTGACAGACTAGCTATAGTTGGGGAAAAGTTTGATGTTGTTGAGGATATCAAGAGGAACAAAATATAACCACATATCAAGGTGGTAGTGAGGTCTATTATACTGCATAACAACACAAATTGGAAATTGTTTGAAAGTGGTCAATAGATTATCAATTTTATTTAATAAGAATTTGAATTTTCTTCAAGAAATCGGGACAAGATGCAGAAGCAATATGGAGACCAATTTTTTCAACTCGGATCAAATAAGATGCCCAAGGGCCTAGTGACCTTGGAATCCATTTTCAACCCTAATGATCAGTTTAGAAAATAAAATGCAAACATAATGGTCAAGGGTAAAGATTCGAACCCATCTCAGTTGGTGAAGGAAAATTGCTTCAAATTGGTAAGGTAAGCACTCCACATGAAAAATATGCTTTTGTAGAACTTTTCAAAGAATTTTTGATATTTTTGCATGGAGCTATTAATACCTTAGTAGATTTGATCCTAATTTATCTCATCACACCATTGATCTAGATCCAACTACCAAGACTATTAGACAAAAATAGAGACTTGTCAATCCACATATTTAGCCCCTGATGAAGAAGATATCAACAAGCTAATTAATGCAAGCATCATTTTTCTCATCAAGAACTCATCCTAGTTTTCTAATCTGGTTTCGAGAAGAAAAGGAATGGAGAAATCAAACTATGTGTCAGCTTATGGGATTTGAAAAAGGATTCCCTAAAGGATCATTACCCACTGCCTTTAATAGAACATATCTTATAGGTATTAGTTGGGTTAGAAATGTTTTCACTTATGGATGGTTATGTCGGATACAACTAGATCATGGAAAGGGAGGAAGATAAATTATTGGGCTGGTAAATATAGCCTAACTATGGAAAGCGCAGTAAGGATTCAGCATGTGCGCATAGGGTGTGTGGGTGTGCATGCAAAGATAGTGAAACAAGGTGCGCTTTTAGGAAACCATAGAGTCGAGACTTAGCTATTTTTAGTAAAGGGATATTTTTGGATATAGAGTGCAGAGCACACAATGACATAAGACTTTCTAAGCACGTGAAGACTATTTTGAGTGACTAGAAGATCAAGGGTCATGTAATGTTTTGAGGCTATTAATAGGATTATATTGATGTTGTTATTAAATAGTCTATTAATAGAGTGCTTGCATGCTTTTGTATCTATCATATAAGGGCGCATGGCTATTATTAGCATGCAATCCATTTTTGAAAGGTGCATGGGTGGTGAAGGGAAAGTCCCCACCCCTATAAATATGTATTGATTTGCACGATTTAGTATCATCATCACTTTTTAATAGATTTATGTTGTTGGATTATGTGTGTGCATGACTCATGGTGATATTGTTATGTATGTAAGAAGCTTATGTGTTTTACTATAATTAATATAATGAATTTCTATGGTTGGATAGTTATTGTAGGTACGCCCGTTATGGGATATTGTATAGTAAACTCAATTTTAGTGCTTGTTTAAGTATTCTTGCCTATGTTTAGGATCTAGATTTGGTTCATGCATTATGTTTTGATTGAGTATTTGTTATGTATCTAGGATATATGTTCAATCAATCTAATTTATTGAACAATCTCGACATAAAAGAGGGACCTAGTACCCTTGTGTTCTTCGATGAGCGCTCGCTTTTAGGATGAGTGATGTGCCCGCGCGCCTTGTGCTTTTGCGGGTAAAATATATGTTACATTTTGGTTCCATTTCTAGGACCTCTTTTTCAGTTATTTGGCAGATGTTGCATTATGAAGACGTATCGGTTGACCTTGGCCATTATTGAAGAGTGGTTACATGATTTAAAAGAAGAGTATGCTCGTTGATTTAGCATTTGACCTTAATTTAATACATGCACGTGGGTTGAATAGAATCTATGTGATGAGCTATTTGAGACATTCTTCGCCATATTTCCTATAGAGCTATACGATTTGTTGGTTTCTTATGCATCAAAGAGGAATTAGAGGTTTCGCACGCTTGTTTGGACACAGGAATAATTCCAAGCCATGTATGATGTAGATATGACATGGATGCATGCTATGGATCATTGGTTTTGTGGTGTTCTGAATAGCTATATTTTGGAGTACGCATTTTCTACCTAATCTTTTCCATAGGTTTCGAGTTCTAATTCATGTGCAAATCCAGAGGATATTATTTGTGCGGTATTCCTTTGGTAATTAAGATCTTGATTGTGACCCTTGTTTTGGAAGAGAAACCTATGGCCAGCTAAACTACACCATGCGCAGGGCCGTGGATTAGGTGTGGTGAAATGGTGGACCTAGCGGTAGAAAGGTAGAGAGAAGAAAGACGGCTTAAGTTTAATGAGGCATGCGAGAGGGATCTGGAGAAGTAGCGTGAAGTTGTTGAATGAATGGTGTTGGGGAGGGAGATGGCTCATGAAGGATTTGGAGCTTACACAAAGGACGTGGAGCTCCGAGCATCCGGAACTCCCCATTTGGGAAAGCATGGTATAGAACCCCTTTGACCTCATATGAGAGTGCACCAGTGGTAGCTACGTGGGTCGTACGTGTGTATTTCATCCCTCATGGAGACCTAGCCCTTACGCTTGGTTTCTAAGTTTTTATGATAGTTATCATGAAAGCAAGCTAGTGTGGGAAGTATAATATTGGTAAATAGAGTTGATTTGCAGTCATGCTCAATATTTAATCGTAGCTTATTCATTTATCACGACGTAATCATCATCTTTGTTACTTGGAGGTCTGGTTGGAGTTATTTTTTCTATTACATCATCAAAGATAGAAAGTGGGTCAGTGAAGACCTTGTTTGTGAAACCTTGCAAGTGAATGTCAGAGATGATTTATGGGTGCTCTTGAGTACTCTCCAACCTTTGAAGGAAAATTCTACAGACACAGTTCAACAAAGTTTTTGTATGTCAAATTCAAGAGGATTTGAAAGGAAGGTAAGCCTATAATTTATAGAAGCAGAAGGTAGTTGGAATTGATTACACACGGATAAATGAGTATGCTAAAAATAGCATTGTGGGTAGTTGCAAAAGTGTCGGGGTAGTAAATGAATTAATTACAAAAAATTTGCATCCGGAAAGGTGGTTTTACATGCATTTTAATTTCCCCCACCTTTCTAGGATTCTAGAAGTGTAGTTAACTAGGGTAAGGATAAGGAGTCCAAGTGGAGTCTAAGTGGAGTTAGATCAAGTGGCAGATGACTAGGATGTGCACACACTTAATTAATTATTTATTTAATTAATAATTAATTTAGCCAAAGGGGTACAAAGGTACAAGGGATTAATTTAATTAATCCAAAGGGGTGCAATAAGTATTAATTAATTAATTTAATCAATTAATTGCAAATAGATGAATAATAGGGTGCACTAGAATAATATGAACAAGTGGAAACAAAAGTGTAATTTTGGGGTGTCTACATTAATATTAGAAAACAAGTAGATTTTATTTGGATGAATAGTTACATAAAATAAAACTATTTATTTTTGTAGTGATTACAAAAATATTAAATTATTTTTAACTTGAACTAAAATAATAATAAATTACAATCACAAAAATTAATTGAACAACAAAAATCAGGAAACAAATATAGTGCATCTTATATTGTCTTCTCAAACACCAATATAGATAGGATTTTGGAGGATTATCTATAACGAACGTCATTTTTATGGGAAAATTATAAATATTTTCTTAAATAATAAGATAATATCATCAATAAAATCATTTTATCCACCAACGTATATAAAACCCTAAGTTAAGAAATGATGTTATGATGATACAGAAAGCATGCTTACATAATTTTTAATTTAATCACTTTATAGTGAACAAATCACATGAAATGAAATTCGAATAAAGTCAATTAATCATGAGCACTACCTCCTCCCTCCTGTGCAGTGCCACCGCTTTCTATTTCCGACAGACTGTTTGGAGGGCAGCTACAAAATCAATTATCTTTCTAAGGAGTATATTGGAAAATCTTGATGGATGCTTGGATTTTCTGGAATTGGCGGTAATGGCTAGCTTAGAAGCTCATTAATGAAGGAAAGACTAGTCACCATAAGCTTTCTGTGACCACCATTATTGTCTACCACCTTTTACGTACTCTAACAATTGGGGATCTCTGGTAAGAGCGTGGAAAAGAATGTTAAACATCTTCTCTTTTCTTAATGACTCCAACAGCCTTGTTATTTCATCCATTTCTTTTGTTTGGGGTTCCCTTTCAACTGTTGTATTCTTCTTTTTCGTGGGATTCATTGATCTTGTTTTTTTAATAAACTTATAAAACACAACTTTGAAACTCATCATGGAATATCCACGAGAAAATTATTGGTAATGGTGGGCATATACGTTTGGAATGGTAGTAGGGATGAGAAGAGACGAGGACATAAAGTTAATGAGGATTTGGAAAAGTCTTAATTATATCATGTAATGATAATGTATTTAAAAAGGTGATAATTATTGGAAGATATCGATTACAAAGATATCAGCAGAGATTACACTTTATGAGTAAGTATATATCTATATTTAATTTGTTCCTTTAGCGAAGAAGCCACGATTAGGGGCATCCACTATCCGCTTAATGACCTGCCGTGTTGGGTATCTCCAAGCCTTGCACTCAACAAGACTTGATCCTTGGTGGGCTCATTACAAATCATTCAATTGCACCAATAAACCAAGGGCCCTTAGATAAGGTGATAATTATTAAGGATCTTGTGGTCTAAAAATAAGGTCGTATGGATGTTTTTTTATGACACAAAATCAAAGCACTTTTAAGCCCCTCCGACATTTAGGTAGATATCTAAATACATCAAAATTAGATGAAAACCATTTTTTTGTTATGTCGTATATTTAGTATGGTTTTTAGAAGGTGAATAAAATTTTTGGGACACCCATAGATGTGATAGTGATTAGTGATAGTTGATAAGAAACACATCTTAGATAATAGTGTGTCAAACTAGCAGAATTGTTTTTACAAATTATGAATAATATAATGTGTGGTGCATGGGTGCATCATGTTTCTGTAAATATTAATCTATTTTTTAACTATAAGAATTATTACCAAAATTTAGTATGAGATCCAAGACAAGAATTGATAATGCTCAACATTGAATATTGTATGGGAAGGTTCCGTGAAATTCATGGTTGTTCATATGGATGAGACTAATTATTATATGAAGAGTTTAAACTAGTTTTTTTATTGAGTTAAGGAGAAGGTTATGTGTAGAAGGTGTTTTTTTCAAGTAAAATCATTAAAGAGAGTCTGAGTGTGTATAGAAGGTATAGATACAATTCAATGAAAAATTTAATTAACTATGTGCGGTTGTGTTTTTGTTTTGTGAAGGTGTTTTGTTATTTTTGTTGGACGTATAGTTTTTTGTAATTCTTATAACATAGATTATTTTAATCAATTGTGAAGGTGTTTTTTATCTTTATTGAAGGTACATTTTTGGTAACCCTTTGTTTTCATGTGATTTTTCAAGGGCAAAATTCAATGTTAAAACATAACAACTTTACCCTAGTGTTAAAAATTTGCTTGAAAGACCTCTTGAACCATCTTCAAATTAATCTTCCATTTTTGTCATGCCTATCATGAGCCTTCAAATCCCTCATATTTTTGTATATTTTTCCCCAATGTTTAAAATGTCAAAACATAATGACTCATTCGATGCAAAGTGTAATACTTCAAAAGGAGAATTATTTGGTAAGACTAGAAAGACTATTTTTAGCCTTTTCAAGAAAGGTGTGGATCCCCTAAGACATATTTGAAAACTAAAATTAATTGGGAAATGGTTTTGAAGAGCTATGAACATGTTGTAGCTGATTTAGGAAGGTTTAGGAAAGTTTCAAAGGTTTTGGAACAAGAACAATGACAAGAGAACTTTGAGGCTTAAGGAGCATCCAAAGTGGAAATGGTATGTGAACTTCAACAAAGGATTCCATGAGATCCAGGATGAGTTAAGAAGAAAACAATATATCATATAAAATATTAAACAATCCTCTACATGATGTATTTTTCACATTCTTCACAAGACCCAAGCGCTTCTCAAGAAAGCTAAATTTCAGCAGACTCACCTTATGGTCCCGAATTAAAAAGAATAATTTTGGGAGAAGGAAGAATCATGTCTTGAAAAAAATCCCATTGATCTTTAAATTATATTGGGAGTCAAAATTATATAAACTGCTTCTGAAAAGAGTTCTTGGATCTCCGAGAAAAGTGATTTCAAGTATTTGGGAGTTAGTCCTTTTTAGAGTTGGGTAGGTGGCGTATTCGGTGTCCCAACTTTCCCAATCGTCCCAATTTTCCCAAATTTACCAGGTATAGTGAGGATAGTGGGGACACTTGGGAAATAAAATGCACCCCACCCCTCAGTTATACCTCTTGGAATCCCATATGATCGTCTTTCTTCTTGGAAGGTGTTAAGTTGGCTTGCTCATGAAACTACCAAATTACTTAATCTAACCTTGGGCACATTTTTCTCTCCCAAATTTCCTTGAGACATTAGGAACTGAGGACACACAAAAATCCCCAACATTTATACCCTCTCATCGCTCACCATGTGACCCAGCATTCAACCCTAGGAGCTAAAAATGGATTTCTCTCTCTTCCCCCCTTTTACAATCAAACCCACAAAGTGTAAAGATCACATGGAGGTGAATTTTACTATCCCAAATGTCCTTAGGTCAGTGGGGATACTAAAGACACAAAAAAATTCCCCATTCCATGAAGGTTGCAAACCAAAATTTGGCTAAGTCTATTTACCTTGTTGTTTCTCTCTTCTTCCTCTCCTCGAACTAGAAGTGTTGTCGGAAGTTGTAATAGATCAAAAGAACTCATACCCAATTATTTTTTTGATCGTACTCCATTATTTATGTGTAAATATATTTAAGAACCTGAAAATTTATCGACACCCCGTCAAATTTCTCTTAAAGCTTCCACGGTTGCAAAAATGAATATTTTTCACTATCGATGAACAAATAAATTGATCGTACCAAGAGTTTGTGCTAAGTTATCTTATCTAGAACATATCTATGAAAAAGGAATCTCATCAATCCATTAATGGCTACCATGGAAGTTTCAGGCCCGAAACCCTAACCCTGGAAATTTTCTTTTTTAATTTCCAAGTATTCTAGTGGGCGACAGTGAGATTTTGAACACGAGATTGCGAGGAAGAGACGAATCTAAAAATAATATTTCCATCAAAAACCAAGATATTTTTGTAAATTAATAAAAATACCATATGTCATGCCCCTCCACCTACTAAAAATAGTAAGTCTCTCAATTTGTAATTTTTTATCACCCATGACACTCAAAAACAATGCAAAATGGTAAACAGGGTAAATTGTCAATTTTCCCAAAATGGAAAGTTTTGAAAAACACCTACTAAAAATAGAAAGGTTTTAAAAATTGGATAGAATCATCAACAGAGGAGAATTGGAATGTGCTAGAAGATTCATAAGTTCATATTTGAGAAAAACAGGTGATATGTCCCAAAATAGTAGATCTCATTCCTACCTACTAAAAATAGAAAGTCTCCATTTTAAATGTAGAAAGTTGCAAATAGCTCCATTTTCACTTATATTTCCACTTTTAAAATCTTTATGGGATTTTAATATGATCCCATAGCTCAAACAGAAAAATAAAACCTCCATAAGGGTCGTTAAAGCATCTTTTTATCACAATTGTGCTCGTGGAGCATGGCAAAGCATAACAGAGAAAAGTCTCGCATCACTAATTAGCTAGAAAATATTCAAAGGGTTTCAAGGACTCCATTGATTCATCATAATAGTTCATAATATCTCATTAGTCAATATTGATCCCTCATCATCTCTCTGTGAGCTGATTAAAATGAGCTCAGTGAGCTGAGTGAGTTGATCTTAGTGATCCTGAGCCGGGTGAGTTAAAGTGATTTGGTTGAGTTGAGCTCAGTGAGCTAGGAGAGTTAGGTGATTTGGTTAAGTCAAGTGAGCTAGGAAATATCTCATCCTTCTTCCTTCAGGATCTCAACTCAAGAATTATTTCAATAGTGTTTCTCAACACCCTTTCTGCACCCAAGGTGTTTGTTCATCTTGTAGAAGGAGAAAATTGTGATCATCATGCTCTAGATTAGTAGGATGATCTTCTCTAATGGATATGTCAATCCCTTTGCCATCTTCTCTCTCTCCCTTTCTTTTAATTCTTCTTTATACACAATCATTGTATTTTGTCTTATTCACTTAAGTGACATATTTGTAAATTTTAAAAGTATTTTCTCAAAATTATAAGAGAAATACTTAATTTCTCTCTCTTAGGGGCTATTGAAAGGTCAAAAGTGGAATAGGACCATGAAGATTCATGTGGGGGAGATGAAAGGTCAATTCATAAGTTTATAAGTTGATGGCTTCTTTATTCCAAAGGATCCTAGATTTTGAGGATTTCTACTTTGTATCTCAATTGTGAATTATCGTTTGATTGTTTAACTTTATATCACCAACACAAGGAATAAAAGCTACATCTTTCCATTTCTTTTCTCATATTTTCATCTACTCTCTCTTTTCTGAAAATTTGTAAGTTGTAGACACAAAATTATGCACTTTAGATATTATTTAGCTTGGTCTTATACTACTATTTAGAAGGTTCTCAAGTGAATAAAGTACTAATTAAACCCACCTTTTGGCCGTCTAGTTTTTATATTTTATTTCACCATTCCCGCATATTTTCTTACACTTATCCATCCATTTCGCAACTTCCTCATCATTCTAGCCCAAAATCGTGGTGGTCTGGTCCCCTAGACGCCCGATCTATGTTTCTCTTTACCGGCTTATTTTTTAGGCCTTTCTAGCTATTTTTCATCTTTATCCTTTTCCCATTCGGCCTTTTCAGGATTAATAACTAAATTAATCTTGAGATCCCTATAAATATAAAGTTATAAGACCATAATGAGGGTCCCGCATCACATACTACTATCATTCCATCTAGAGTTGTGTCCATCAGCATCCACATAGTGTCATGCATGAAGGTTAGAGATCAACATCACACACATCATGCATAGGGGGATTCTATTATATTCCATACACATATTTTATTTACATTTTATATAGTTATTATTGTTCACCACTTCACAAAGTGTGACTAACACAAGAGCACCTAGGGCATGACATGCACACACCTCACCGTAACTACATCCGTTCTCAAATGTAGTGCAACTCTCAATGATAAGACCACTAGTTTGGTGGCCGAGGTCAGCTCACCCATTCATTTTGCATTTTTTATTTTTCTTTGGGTTTGATATTTCATTTCTTCTTACAGGTCATTATTCAACTCATCTGGTGAATCCAGCATACAAACAGGGTTTTAGATCAACTAGTGACCATCCAAAATTCAAATTTCAAGATTTTACAGAGACCGGGGTGCCTAATCTGCACACTGGGTGCCCCGAGCCACCCCAAAGACCTTCCTAGAACCCCAATCAATTCAAATCTTCCAAATCTGGTCTTCGCAAGATTTTTGAGGGATAGGTTGTACTTCTATATTTTAAGTCTAGACCTACGAAAACCTCAGTAATAGTCTCTTCGAATCAGCTAAGCCATTTCTCTTCCTTTTCTTACATACTTAGGGTTTTATTTTACTTATAATAATTATTTACCATCATTTCATGTTATTGTAGTTTCAATTATACAACATTTTAGTCCCCTAATTAGATTACCATTAATACCCTATATTCGTTAGTCTAGGATCTCTCTTTTATTTTTGTTAATCATTTTGGTGAACCCGACGTCTCTTTATAGCACCTTCTAGGGTTTTTGCATTTGCATTTACCCATCATGGGTAAGCATCATAGAAAATCCTCTTCTTCTAAGTCTTCAGCTACTTTACAATTTGATATTTTTGGTCATGTTTTTGTTGACACTCATATCAAGCTACTTTCAGCTTATAGCCCTTGCCCTTTATTTATTCACTTCCATATTCTAGAATGGATACCAAAGTGTTATTAAATATTTGTTTCCACCTATCTATGCACTATTGATCATGATACTTTAGAACAAATTCTAGCAGAGGTAGAATTTCTCCTCCTCCGATCCCATAGTTCCACCTACCACCATTAGGAAGCCGCGACACCATTTACCTTCCCTTGTTCATACTCACACATTAGGCATAGATGATTGTACCGCTACACTACTTCCCCTTACATCTTCTTCTTCTCCTCTTATGATTTATTATCACCCTCCCAAGTTTCCACATGACTTGGTTCCTACCATTTGCATGATTGATATGGTCCCTTCTATTTCACCACATACTCCTACCATTACCACTACTCTAATATCATCTACCACACCTACTCCATAATACTCGGTTGCTTTTCATATTCCTCCCATGTCCCCTTTTCTATATGAGATGCCATTTTTGAACATTATTTGCATGCTTAACACAAAGATCTTCCCCACCATCCACATCGCTACCGTTATTGTGCCATACCAAGGACCTTTACCATCTATGGATATTATCCCATTTTCTCTACCATCATCCTCCTCCTTAGTATGCCCACCATTCACTTGCACTCTCTTCATAAATAATTCTTATTGGGAGCACATACCACTAGACACATCATGCATGGCCACCGTATGTTCCCATGATGGTCTCCTTTGACTTGGTTTTGACTTTGATGACCTTCATGCTCCTTTATACGATCCACATGTGTATCGCCATTTTTTCATCCTCATTGTTGCATATGGACCACATTTTTTCCATCTTGTGGTTCATTTTTTAGTGTGTATTTTAATTGTTCACAAAAATCTTGCTTTTACAATATTGTTCGACTAAACAATGACTAGAACCAGATCGGTTAGGTAGAAACCAACATCACCGTGGGTCGCAAGGAGGAACCGCATCGGTTGACTGTGTGATAGTGTTTTATTTTTTGGCCGAGAATTAGATTAAATATTTTTCTTTAAAGATGATTTATTGATTGTAAAATCATAGTTTGTTTCCCAAAATAGTTATAAATGCATGTAAGCATTGTATGGGGGTATGTAAGCAAGTAAGAAGCAATTCTTTGTATGAAATTTTCCTTGGTGAGAAAGAAAGAGTAGTTGAGTGAGGGAAAAGCATTGAACATCTTGTGAGGTGTTGGAAGATGGAATATCTTCATTGTATTTCCTCTGTAAAGCACTGAATAATAATATTGGTTGTTTCTTGGTGGACGTATCCCACACTGGGTGAACCATGTTAAATCCAATGTTATCTTTTTCTTGTTTATTTTATATTTTGGTTTATTTCCACATTCATCTTGTATGCTTTATTTGAGTTTAGATATGTGCAACATTGTTATATGGTTAACCCTAATAACTGGTATCAAAGATTTGTTTGGAGGTTTTGTGTGTTGACAAGATTTACTCATAGAAGGTTTTCTGATTGAGGGGGAGCACAACAATGGTAGAAGATAGTAAATATAGAGTGGATAAATTTGATGGTCGTAATTATCAACTATGGAAGATGTAGGTGGAGGATTATTTGTATCATAAGGATCAATATTTACTGTTGGATGAACATGCACACCGTATTCGATGACTGATGAAGAATGGGAGGTTGTTGAAAGAAAGGCACTGGGATTTATAAGATTAAGCCGACAAGATCGGTGGCTTCAAATTTTAAAAATGTAAAAACCATGATAGATTTGATGAAATCTTTAGAAATTTTGTATAAAACTCCTAGTGCTTCAAATAAGGTTTATTTGATGAAGAAATGTTTTAATTCTAAGATGCAAAAAGGTGGATCTATATCTAACCATTTGAATGATTTCTAGTCTATTGTAAATCAATTAAAAGCGGTATAAATTTTGTTTTATGATGAAGTGGAAGCACTTTTATTCTTATGTTCTTTGTTAGATAGTTGGGATAAGTTAGTAATGGTTGTTAGTAATACATCGTCTACTTTTAATGGTTTGAAGTTTGATGATGTGGTTAGTGTAATCCTTAATGAGAAAATACATAGGAAAAGTTTAGGAGAAGCATCATATGAAAAATCTTTAAATGTAGAGAGCAGAGGAATATATGAGGGATCATCAAAGAGTAAGAAGAATGGGAAATCAAATTCAAGGAATGGAAGATCTAGATCCAAGTTCAGAGATTTACTTTGTTGGAATTGTGGAAAGAGAGGACACATAAAGGAGTGTTGGTCTAAGGAAAACAAAGAGAATCTACTAGAAAAAGGTAAAGAAAAAGATAAAGAGGCAAACATTGCAAGTGAAAAGGTAAAGCAAGATGCCCTTATTCTCTCCTTGGATAATAAATTAGAATCTTGGGTTTTATATTCTGGAGCTTCTTTCCATGCTACCCCTAATAAGGGTTATTTCAGAAATTATGTTCAAGGTGATTTTGGACATGTTTATTTAGGAGATGATGATCCATGCAATATTACTGGTAAAGGTGATGTTCATCTAAAGTCGTAGAATGGAAATACATGGGTATTGAAAGATGTAAGGCATGTGCCAAGCCTTAAGAGAAATATAATATATGCAGGGAAACTAGGTGAATCTGGATGCTTGGTTACATTCACAGCTGATTCTTGGAAGGTTACCAAGGGAGCCCTTGTTTTGGAAAGATACAAGAAGGTAGAAAATTTATATCTATCTACCAAAGTTATTGATTCCTTTTCTCGTGCTATCTACTACAGATTTAGATGCAAGCATGTGGAATAATCTGCTAGGCCATATGATTGGAAAATAAATCCAGATCTTAAATGGTAAGGGTAAGTTATCGGATTTGAAACACTTATATCTTGAATTTTTTGAGCATTGCATATTTGGAAAGTAGAAGAGAGTGATATTTCTCAAGGTTGGGTCAACAAATAAGGAGCAGAAATTGGAGCTTGTACACTCAGATGTGTGGGGAACAACCCAAGTAGCATCTATTGAGGATCCCAATATTATGTGACTTCCATTAATGATGCCACAAGAAAGGTATGGATTTATTTTATTAAGCGTAAATCTGATGTTTTGATAATTTTAAAAGGTGGAAAGCCCTTGTGGAAAATGAAAAAACTTAAATTTAAAGTGCCTTAGATCTGACAATGGTGGTGAGTACTTTGCAACAAAGTTTTCAATGATTATTGTTCAAAGTGAATGGAATACATAGAGAAAGGAAGGTTCCTAGAACACACGGATGATAACAAAGTGTTGCTGAAAGAATGAACAGACAATCATAGAACATGCTAGAAGCATGAGGATACATTCTAATTTTCCTTTGATGTTTTGGGCGAAGTAGTGGATATAAGAATGTACTTGATCAATTGTGGACCTTCAACAACACCGGATGGTGGAAAAACAAAAGAAGATTGGTCTGGAAAGAGGTAGATCTTTCTTTTCTTAGAGTTTTTGGCTCAGAATATTTTGTGCATGTTGATATAGAAAATAGGAAGAAGTTGGATGCTAAATCTAAGAGATGTAATTTCATTGGTTATGGCTCTAGTGATTTCGATATCCTTTTTTGGATTTAGAAGATTCTAAGATTGTTAGGAGTCGTGACATTGATTGGAATGAAAAGAGAATGTATAGGGATTAGGTTTTGGTGCTTAAACATGAACAGATTGATGATATTTTGAAGGAAAATCAACTTTCGGATCTGAAACAAATGTCCATGTACACCGGCGCCAATTCTACGTAAGTCGCTTTCGGTAAAGGAAACGGTATTAATTAGCAAGTTCGGGGCTTATAACACAAACACCTACGTGGACCAAAGGTTTCGGTATCGTGAAACCATCATCGGTCGTGAACGATGACTCGATAAATATATGGAGGAACTGCGATCAATTACATAACTACGGTTGATAGAATGTGACCAAAGATCGGCCATCGTTAGAAATTGAAAATAATGTGCAACATGCACAAATTGAGCCCCTAACACCCCAAGTCTCATGGAGAAGGTCACAAAGGGTAAGTAGACCTATAGGGATATTTTCACCTTCTTTTTATTATTTATTATTGATGGATAGTGGTGAACCAAAAATATTTGAAAAAGTAATGCAATGGATACCCAAAAGTAGTGGGAGAATGACATGGATGGGGAGATGGATTCCTTGGAACAGAATCGCACATGGGATTTGGTAAAGTTTCCAGTAGGGTAGGAGAGCACCGCAGAATAAATACATTTATAGGATTAAGAAAGAAGAGGGTGGACTAAAAGGTACAAGGCAAGGCTTTTGGTACAGATTCGCGCATGTAAAGGTGTATTGACTTTGATGATATTTTTTCTCCTATAGTTAAGATGACTTATATTCATATTATTCTAAGTTTAGTTTCAAAGAAAGGATTTGCATTTACAATGAAACTTGATGTTAAGATGTCTTTCCTTCATGGTGATTTATAGGAAGAGATTTATATGTAGCATCCCCAGTTATGAAGTCATGGGTAAGGAGAAACTTGTGTGCAAATTGAAAAAGATCCCATATGGGCTCAAACAAGTTCCAAAGCAATGGTATTTGAGATTTTACAGCTTTATGCATAAGCATAGTTATATGAGATGTGAATCGACCATTGTGTTTATTTCAAGAAGCTTGAAAATGGGATCTCTATTTTTTATCAGTATGTGGATGATATGTTGATTGCAGGATCTAGAATGCGGACATTGGTGAGCTTAAAGAAAAACTAGCTCACACATTTGCAATGAAGGATTTAGGAGCTACAAAGAAAATCCTTGCCATGAAAATTCACCGAGACAGAAAAATAAGAAGTTGTATTTGTCTCAGGAGGCTTATATCAATAAGGTGTTGGAAAGGTTTAACATGCAAAATTCAAAACCTATTAGTACACCTATGGTTGGACACTTCAAATTGAGAAAAGATCAGTTTCCTACATCACATGAGGAGGTTGAGTACATGGAACATGTTCCATATGCTTCAAGAGTAAAGAAGTCTTATGTATGATGTGGTTTGTACCAAACCGCATTTCACAAGCAAAGGGAAGTTGTGAATGTGTTTATGGCTAATCTAGGTAAAGAACATTGGAAATCACCCAATGGATTCTCGTATTTGAGAGGGACATCCAACATGGATTTATGCTATTGAGGGTCAGATATTTATTTACGCAGCTATGTTGATTTAGATATGGCTGGAGATTTGGATGGTAGGAGGAGCACCATTGGATATATTTTCACAAAGAGGTGGAATGGCGCTTAGCTGGATTTCCAAATTGCATAAGGTTATGGATTTGTCTACTATAGAGGTAGAGTATGTCAGCAACTACAGGCTAGTAAGGATATGATACAAATGATAAGGTTCATGGAAAATTTGGGTAAGGAGCAAGAGGATTACAGATTATACAGTGATAATTAGAGCGTGATCCATTTGACAAAGAACTTAGTGTTTCATTCGATAATGAAACACATTCAGTTAATATATCACTTCATACAAAGCAGGTATTGGTGGAGAGAAAACTAAATTTTAATAAAATTCATATAGATGAGAACACTGCAAATATTCTAACAAAGCCATTAGCAAAGGAGAAGTTGGAGCATCACTCCACTTCGTTGGTCTTTGAGATTAAGACTTGAAGAGGAAGAAACAAGCCAAGGAAAAGGATCTAAGGATGGTGTTGTACACTATAGTGTAGTAATTGATCTCCAAGTGGGATATTTTTGAGTGTGGAGCTTAATTACTTCACACAAAGCTTAATTTTATAATGTTGTTAGACTACACTGTGACCGACATCGGTCGGGGGGTCATAGAGAGGAACTAGTGTCACTCGACCCAGTGAGAGTTTTTTTATTTTTAAATTTGAGAATTAGATTAAATATTTTTCTTTAAAGATGATTTATTGATTGTAAATGCACAATTTTTTTCCGTAAGAGTTATAAATGTATGTAAGCATTCTATGAGGTCATGTAAGCAAGTAAGAAGCAATTATTTGTATGAAATTTTCTTGTGAGCAAGAAAGAGTAATCGAGTGAGGGAAAAGCATCGAACATCCTGTGAGGTGTTGGAAAATGGAAGATCTTCATTTTATTTCCTCTATAAAGCATTAAATAATAATATTGGTCATTTCTTGGTGGATGTAGCCCACACTAGGTGAACAACGTTAAATCTGGTGTTATCTTTCTCTTGTTTATTTTATCTTCTAGTTTATTTCTACATTCATTGCTTGTATGCTTTATCTAATTTTAGATATCAGGCAACATTGTTATATGGTTAACCCTAACATTCATCTTGCACATTCTCATATCACTTCTCCACTCACTCTAGGCCAATCTTGGTTAGATTATATTGGAGACACTTGATGTTGATCGCATTGATATTTCCTTTCCCATGCCATTTGGTGACATACACATTTGTAGTAGTTCCTTTCTTTGCTATTCACCTAACTTCACTATTTGGTATGCTCAGGGATGTCCATTACCTCCCTTTATGGATGAACAATACACCATGGTCATGTACATCTTATGCATTCATGGTTACTTGGATGATCATGTTTCTCTCGTTGTCCAATACGATTTTGATACTTATCTTGAGGATCCTTTAGAAGATCTTGATCCTCCATTACCTTCTTGCGTTAATACCGATCTACCACCAACTCCAATATGCTCTATATCCACCAATGCAATTGATGATTCTCACCTTTGCAATCCTCCATCTAATGCACACCTATGGGACGCTATACAAGAACTACAAATTCAGTGTCACTCCATGGAAGCCAAAATTGTGTCTCTCCTTGCTAAGATAGGGAAATTTAAGGATGTCGCTACCTCACATGCTCTTACAACTCCTCCAACTCACCCACCCTCTACATCCCCACTGGTCACCTCACCGACCCTCCACCTGTACTATTACCTTCACCCCTTATCTCTCCTTCCGATGTTATGCCACAGACATTCTTGTTCGATTCTTCATC
Organism: Taxus wallichiana var. yunnanensis; assembly: GCA_018340775.1. Classification (NCBI taxonomy): domain Eukaryota; kingdom Viridiplantae; phylum Streptophyta; class Pinopsida; order Cupressales; family Taxaceae; genus Taxus; species Taxus wallichiana. The sequence goes on from CM031233.1 coordinate 111,817,102, forward strand.
ATCAAATCATTTCTCTACCATCTAATTGTCACTATCCTCCTTCTCAACTAACACAATATCATGATCAAATGTTTTACCGCTATGATCAAATCTGAGGGCATCATTCGAATCCTACCATGCTTTGAGCTATATCATTTTTTATCTCTAGCAGTTAAGCCTTCTTTCATTTGCTACACAACCTCCTCCTATTTGTAAGTAGGAAGCTCACGCTACTTGAATATTGCCTCAGAGGTAACCTTTTGTACATCCTTCACCATCCCCTTAGCTGGATTTATCCCTATAACATGTCCTTCTATCTCAATCTTCCCCATTCATTGATCTCTCGCACACATATCAATTTCATTCCTTGACACCAACTTTATCTATCAGTGTCCCATCTCATAGACCATGGTCCTTCGTTTTCATCATCCCAAACATCAGTTGTAGGACATTCATCCTTCAACCTTATTGGTTAAATTATCTTTAATGTACTCTTGGGGGCATACACAATCCCCTTCATCATATTAGCATAGCTTCCTCTCTCCTCTTTTCATTCTGATCCATTCATTTCTTCGGATATCGGCATATTCATCACACATCCTAGAACTCTCATTACCCAATGATGTACTCTTGTGCTTCGGTTCACACTTGACTGTTGAGGGATTACCATTACATTAAACCCCACACACTACACTATAGGTTCTACACATTTATAGTATATTACATACATCGCACATCTTATATCATCCATCTTACAAATATTCTACATCATACATTATACTACATCCCCCTCATGCACATATTAGTCATTTATACATCCTCTACCTTATACATACTACACTAGTTGCCATATTATGATATGCATCTAGTTTTGCATTTCTTTCATACATCTCGCATTTATGCTAGGTTACATTATATATATAGGTATATCTTTATTTTCTATCACTACACATTCTATTTACACTTATCACCACATCTTCCATAATCTATAAACCCTACATTTCCTACATGGAATAGTTCACATCACGTATTTATCCATCATATACATTCTACATGCTACACTAGATTCCATTGCATACGGGTATATTTTTCCTTATCATCATTTACATATTCCATTTCTATATACACTTATTATTACATTACACACTTTACATATCCTCTACATACTACACATCCTATATTGCATTGCCCACACCATGCATTTACATCCCATATTCATCACTTGGTCATTTACACTATGTTGTCTTCTATGCACTGCACTCACCACCCTATGACACACTTTAGTTCCTCAATCCATACTCGACTACCAAGGTTTTACCAATAAAATGGACCTTACATTCACCAATGCGACATTTTTCTCATGACACATTTCTAGCATTAGTGACATACACCTTAGGTTAAATTGTCACCTATCCTATCATCTTGTAGTGGTATACACCTTAGGTTAAATTACCACTCCTTTATTATTCTTCATCTTCTAGTGACATACACTTTAGGATAAATCATCACCCATGTTCATCCCTTCATCTTATAGTGATATACACTTAAGGATAAATCATTAATCATAAATTTAACAAGTTGTGGTATACGTTTAGGCTATAGGTTACACGCACATGTTTTCATTGTATCATCCTCATACACTCATTCTATAGTGATAGACACTCGGGATGAATCATCACTCCTCCATTCAATAATTCATGATATACACTTTGGCTATAGGGTTCATGCACATCTCTCCACATGTCACATTTCATCATCATTACATACACACACTCATCACAACGCACTAGATACATCCTACACTACTCGACCATTTACCAATGACGCACTCTTGTTTATGGTTCATTCTTGACTGTTGAGGGGGAAAAAAATGAACTTCACTACATACACTTCCAACCACTCAAGGGGCATGTTGCTCCTATCATTCCATCTTGCATTCCATTCCATCCATCGATAGCATATTGTATGTAATTAGGGGCATTTACTCTTTCTTGTTATTGTTTTGCATGCTCACTTTATTACACCTATTATATTTCTTTCTTATATGTCATTATCATACACACATGCACATTCATGCCTTTATTTATTGTGATCACATATATAAGACTCTACACGCAACATGGATGCTTACCTTCTACCCTTCCTATATCGGTCCCTAGCGGCATCCACATTCATCTTATCCATGTGTTATTGTTTCATTTTGTAATAAGCATCTTATACTACTTGTTCATACACACTTTGACATATTGGTTATATCTCTAACATGCTAACGGGTATTCCATATGAAGCACTTGTTTAACAGGATTACATGTCCATGACTACTTGTTTATTTCTACTTGTTTGCTTTGTTTGCCATTATATGTGGGATTTTCCATTTGCTTGTGTACACACTTGTCTATTGTTTACAGCCATGATGGCCTTGCATGTCTTGTGACATCATCAATGATGTCCCGTGTTTGAAACCAACTTTGTGCGGTCTTCCTGTTTTCTTGTATGTTTACACTAATTTTTTTGGTAGTTACTACATTGTCTATGTATTTTATAGTTGTCTTATTAAATGCATGTTTTTTCATACTAACACTTGTTTTCACTAGCCATACCCTTTTGTGTGTGCCTTGGTATCTATCAAGTGTTTCCATTTTCCCCTACAAGGCATATTTCTACAAGTTAGAGTGCGATTGGTCCTCTTTTGGGGCTACATTCTCCTTTCAGTGACATCGCATGTTCCCCCAAAGAGGGGGCATCATTGAGGGTTTCTACTAACATAGCTTATTTACACCGGTTCACACACAATGAGTGAGTTTAGACCATTCTATGAACTCTATACACAGTGGCCTCTATAGGACATGGTGTCCTTTGGTAATTCTACGGAGTAGTTATAGGCTTGGGGTTACATTGGGTGTGGCTCTCTACACTACTCCATCCAGTGGCGTCGAATCACCCAAAAACTAGAATAGTATAGATATCTCTTCACACATTTTAGCAAAAGTGGTTAAAGGTTGGAGGATATAGCACATTCCTCCCTATACTTCTTCATCCATGGTGGTGTGAGATCGCCCAAAAAACTCGTGACAGCACAAGATATCCTTCTACAACCTTTTTCTCGACATGGATCAGGTACACATGTTCCATTTACACTTTTATTCCATTGTATTTTACATTTGCGTACTTTACACATTTTTACATACATGTGTATTTTACACAGTGTTTTTACATACATACATATTTGACTACTTGATCATTTTCTCCTTGCAGTCCGGCCATATGAAAAAAGCAACAAATTGGGGGCAACAATAACAATAGTGAAAATGACAACACACTGCTACATGCACTTGCCTTTACTAACCATGCAGTACACTACATACAAAAGTAACTACACACGTGTTCCTCCCTAGGTTCACTCTCATCACTTTTTTATGCACATTTTTCATCTTTATAATCCACGCTCCTCCACTTTTTCTTTTTTTCATTCCACACTTGAGTCTAGTCCATCGGCACATCTTCTTCTACACTCTACATGGATATCAAGTATGCATCTCTATCTACTTTATGTTACCAAGTGTTCTGCTCACCAACATAAATTGGGGGAAAATGTAGACATAAAATTATGCATTTTAGATATTATTTAGCCCGATCTTATACTACTATTTAGAAGGTTCTCAAGTGAATAAAGTAATAATTAATCCCACCTTTTAGCTTTTTTTTTTTTATATTTTATTTTTTCATTCCTTCATATTTTCTTGCACTTATCCATCCATTTCACAACTACCCCGTCATTCTAGCCCAAAATCAGGGCACCCCAGCCTATACTAGGGTGCCCCAAGGCACCCTGGTCCCACCCTAGGTGCCCTGATCTATATTTCTCTTTTCCTACTCATTTTTGGGACCTTTCTAGCCATTTTTCATCCTTATCCTTTTCCCATTCAGCCTTATCGGATTAATTATGAAATTAACCATGAGAACCCTATAAATATAAATTTATAAGACCATAATGAGGGTCCTAGCATCACATACTACTATCACTCCATCTAGAGTTGCATCACTTGCATCCACATAGTGTCATGCATCAAGGCTAGGGATATGCATCACACACACCGCATGTGGGGGATTTTATTCTATTCCATGCACACATGCTATTTACATTTTCTATAGTTACTATTTCTTGCCACTTCACAAACCGTGATCGGTATAAGAGCACCTAGGGCACGACATGCACACACTCACCAGAACTACATCTGGGTATGAAATGTAGTGTAGTTCTCAATAATAAGACCACTAGTTTGGCGGCTGAGGTCAGTCTGACCCATTCATTTTACATTTTTATTTTTCTTAGGGTTTGATACTTATTTTCTTTTTGTAGGTCATTATTTAACTCATCTAGTGAATCCAGTGTGATAGATAGACAGTGTTTCAAATCAACATGCAACCATCCAAAATTTAGATTTAGAGCTTTTACAAAGATCAGGGCACCTAATCAGAGACTGGGCACCTCGGGTGTCCTAATACCTTCTAGGCACCCCACCATTTCAGATCTTCGAGATCTAGTTTTCACAATATTTCTAAGGGATCGTCTACACTTCTAGATTTTATTTCCAGCACTGTGACAACCTACGATAGTCTTTTCGAATCAGCTAATCCATTTCTCTTCCTTCTTAATTTTACGTAGAACAATTATTTAATATCATTTCTTGTTATTTTAAATTCATTTATATAGTGTTTTAGTCCTCCTAGTTAGATTAACATTAATACCATATACTCATTACTCTAGGAGTTATGTCTCTATTTTGGTTAATCATAAGTATGGTCATCAAAAAGGAACTTTGTGTCCTTCATGAATCTATCTAAAGAACTGTGTGTCTATATTTTTAGCCTCACTAGATGCTTCATTGTTTCTTTCCTCAAATTGAATGTTGAACTACTCCAAAGGTGATTGGGTTTTAACTCTACACTTTCATACTCCCAATGATAACCTCCCCTCTCCTAATTCCTCTCTTTTATCCCTCATCATTGCAATTTCCTCCCTTGTACCCCATACAAACACTTTAGTACAGTTCATTGAAGTGTTCATGTATGATCCCTAGACCTATTTGGCCACCCCACAATAGTTAGATATAATTAGGATAATTACATTCAATAATGGGAGCCTCCACATACACAAGAAGGATGGGATTAGCCCCCATGAGCGTTAGTGGAAAACACCTAATTTATCATCATATGAAAATTACTTCACCAACAATTTTTAGCAACTTTACTAGGGAGATATTTTCCTCGTGCACTCATAAATATATCTCGCAAAATACAAAAAAATAAAGTACTTGAATGATTAAAAAAACCTTTTTGTAAACCTCTTGATAAAACATGGCTGAAGAAGATATACTAGACTAAATAGGTTGAAAGGAATCATTCACCTACTTTCAAAGCTTTACAAAATCAGAAAGAGCGAGTTAGAGATAATATATGCTACTTATCTAAAGTTTCATCCCCATCTGATTCATCGAGCAATACCCCTAGTAACCCTATTCAAACTCCTACTGACACTCCTACAAATTCTCCTATCTTTCACCCACCTTTGAATTTTGAAGTCCCAAGAGAAGAAGAAGAAAGAGAGGAAGAACTAAAAAGAAGAAAAAGAGGAAGAAATAAAAAGAAGAAAGAGAGGAAGAACTAGAAGAAGAAAGAGAGGAATAAATGGAAGCATGATAACTCAGTACTTTATGGGGACAGTAACACTGGTCCATTGGATTTGAATCCATCACTCCATTAACTTCCACAATGATCAAGAAATAACTTCCCAAAATTATATGGAGATGGAAAGCAACATCTTGATGATCATATCATAGCCTTGTGGCATCCTTAGAGTGCAACATGAAGATGTTGTAGTGTGGTTATTTGTGGAAAAGTTACAAGATGTCATGGCATAATAATTCTAGTATTTACCTTCATGCTCAATCTCTCGATTGGGGTGATATGAAAAATAAGTTTGAAGAAATATTCAAGACTATTGAATATGATCATTCCCTCCTTTCTCAACTTATTCGATGAATAAAGATCCGTAAGATTCCATGAGAGACTTCGTGGTAAAATTCAACAAGTTGAGCAATAATATTCCCACAATTTCTCTTCCCACTACAGATAATCTAAAGATGCTCTTTTTGAACTCTCAATTTCCTGGAATAAGCTTCATACTATGGATATTTCAACCAAGATGTTTGACAATGCTCAAGAAATTACGGCCGAGGTGGAAGATGATCACATCTTGTCTCGTAAAATAAAGAATCCCTCGTTGAAAGATAAATACCAAGGTTATAAAGATGATAATATTGATCAATTTTTGCAAAGGTTGGTAAATGACGTGAAAATGTTGATGAAAGAAGTTTCAAAATGAGAACCTCATCCAAACTAGAATAGGAATTGATTGCAAGAGCACCTCAAGTATTTCCTTGGAAACTTTGTCAATCAATGCAATATGCAAGATCGATGAAGATGGAGAAGAAGTGATTTTTGAATCAAAAGTTGAAGATAAAGAGAAGAAGAATGTGCTTGAATCAGTTTTTGTGAATGCACACTTGATGATGAAGAATCCACAGATAGTTACTCATATGCGGTGTTCACTCGATCACAAAAGGAGAAATAAGGCTCTTATTTTGCTACCCAAGATAAGAAATTGAATCCTCAAATGGAAACTATGAGAAAAACAACAATGAAAGGAGGATCATTAAAGTCCATTTCCACATGGTTAGTTGAGAAGAAGCATGAGGCTACTTCAATCAAGAATCCTTCTACCTCTTCAAGTAAGTCTCCTCCAACTTCTCTTGAAAAATCAATTTCTGCAAATCCTAAGAACATCCATGTCAAAGCTTCCACAACCCTTGATGTTCCTACCACCTCTTCATCCTTTGATATCATTGACCATTTCAAAATATCAAAAGTCCAAATTTTCAAATTTGAGTACTTGAGAACTCATCCCAAGAAAATTGAAAAACTTGTTCAACATACCAAATTAAATATCTCTATTTCATGTCCTAAATATGCCACCACCAAATGTAGACACTAAATCCCGCACTTTGGGTATCTATTTAGTTCTAATCATATACTATTATTCATATGATTCCTAAGTAATAAAAGTACTAATTAACCCATGTATTTGGCCATCTTTTCTTACTTTCTATTGCCACTTTTGGTCTTACACTCATGATTTCTCGTCTACCCTTTTTATTCTTTCAGCCTGACACCACCACCTAGCCAAGACGCGAGTGTCGAATCCCCGTCCCCCTTGGGCACCCTTGAACTCTTTGTATTTTACCGACATCTTTTTGTTCCTTTTTAGCCATTTGGGCATCTTTTTTTTTAATCAGCCTTATCGGGTGTATTATGAAATTCAAGCAATGGAATCATATAATTAATAAGTTATGTGACCATAATAAAGGACCAAACACTAATCATTAGCTATCACCACCTAAGGTTGCATCCAAAGGCTATTCAAGAACATTCAAGAATCTATTCTAGCTCCATACAAGGGACAAGGGACTCGCATTCTTTTCATACACTTCATAGGAGGGGAATTTATTTCTATTTCATGCACACATTTACTTGCATCTTATACATCTAGATATTGCTTATTATTCAAGTGCGACACCCACAAGAGCCACCTAGGGAAAAAAATTCCACACACACATAGAACTACATTGGTTTTAAAATGTAGTGCAATGCTCAATGGCATAAGATCACTTGTTTGATGCTTGAGGAAATTTCGACCGCTCATGTGCATTATTTTCTTTTTGGGATTTGATGTGCTTTTAAGGGTTTTATAGGTGTATATTTATTGCACGTTATCAATGATATCAATGATCATCATGTGACATACTAGTGACCGAAGCAAAGGATGAAAAACATCTCACAACCCTCCAAAGGAGATTTTATGAGGATTTGAGAATTCACAGTACTCCGAGAGAAGGTCTCAGTGGTGCTTCGAGGCACCCCGACCTATTCCAAGCACCCCATTCCATGCAGATCTTGTGGTTGCACAATTTTCGGAGGCTCTGTGATGAAATTTGTCCTCTTTGTTCGTCTCTTCACACACCTAGGATTAATTTCAAAATATACTTATCCTCTTTGAACTAGGGTTGTATAATTTCTAGCTTAATTTTCTTAGGTCGAGATCTCGTATTTAATTTCTCATTCATTTACTCCTACATTGCAATAAAATTTACGCATTTATAAATCTTATATTTTTTTAATCATTTGGTGAACTCATCATTCGAATCCACCTCCTATATAGGTATTTTTTTATCTTGTCACTATGGCTCAATCTTATGGATAATTTACTGAATCCCACCTTAAAGAGAATAATGATCGTATCGATGAGCATCCTCAGTATCTAGACTTGCTTTATTTCATTTCTCATGAGGAGGCCACTAATCTTGTGGAGCTTAATGCCCCTACATCCATCTTTTCCTTCACATCCATCGCTAATCAAATCCTTGCTTCCACTCTTCCACCTATTTCCACCATTTCAATTTTTTTCCTACTCCCACTAATCATTTCACTCTACCAATTTTTTCTCACATGTGACAAGTCTCTTCCACGAGCACTCTAGACTTAGCCTCTCTTTATCAAGATCTTGAAGTCCAAAATCTAGAAATTACAGCAGGATACTTCTCATGTGTCTCCATATTTGGATTCCACTTTATTACTTCATACTCCATTCGCACCCACCATTTCTTCTTACCACTTCCTCCTAATTTTTTTCACCCCAAGCTTCCCATTTTCAATGGGCATGGTGACCCACAAGAGCATTTCCGAGAGTTTCATGTGGCATGTCTATATTTTGTGGATGATCATATTCTTCTAACTAAGATCTTTCCTCGTAGTCTTCATGACTATGTGATGCGTTAAGGCTACATGGCCTACATGTCCACTCGAAACATATTTTATGCATTTATTTGATGATTTCCTCACTCATTTATCTATCAATATCAGCTCTAATATCTCATATGTTCAACTTTCTTAACTTAAACAAGGATCTAATGAACATCTAGTGGATTATGTCTTATGATATAAAAAAAACTTAGCTAAGATGTCCAATGTACTCATGGAATTTGAAATTAAAGACCTATTTGTATAAATTATATTACCATCTCTTCAAGAGAGTGTTATCTTGTGAGACCTCTCCATCATTCAACCATTTTTGTCACACTCTTAAGCTACATGAAACAAAACTCTTATCTATAAGCAATCTTAAGTATTAGGAACAGGCTTCATCTTCCACACACTTTCAAATTAAATCAACTTTCAATCCATCTACAAAACCTATGGAATCTAAAGCAACTACCAATGTTGTATCAAACACTAAAGAACTTCAATGACAGCCACCTAAGCGTGCATATACCAAATTGACTTTCTCTTTGCACATTCTATTACCACGACTTATTGAGAACAATATTATTAGGCTTCCTCTTCTACTCAATTTGGATCCATCTCATCCTAAATTTCTTAATTATAATGAAAATATTATATGTGAATTCATCAATGTGTTGGGAACTCTACAGATCGATGTTTCAAACTTCACAATCTTATTCAATATCTTATAGATAATAATTCAATCGAGCTTCCAAATCATATGGCTTCCACACCATTTAATGAAATTCATAAGCTAAAAATATTCAACAATCCTCTTCCAAAACATGACAAACAAGTGGTTGACTCTTCATCCAATCATACATATTGTGTAGTGCCTCCTCCTACATCGAGGGATCTTGATTTTCTAGTTGCACACAATGAGAAATATCCTCTAATCATTACTTTCTATGATCATGACTATTAAAATACATTCTATTATGATAACTTATGTATCGTTGCTTCTATTGATCTACTTTTATCAACAACATTATCATTGATCCATCATTTCACATACGCATATATTCGATCTCACTTCTTGTCTTTATTAGCTTCCCACTCACGCTTAGGGTGTGACATACTATTAGGTATCCCATGGCTTTTCGTAACCCAAACCATTATCTCCATGAAATATTTATGTCTAAATTTCATACAAAATAAGCAAGTCATTACTATCAATAGTGATATGCCATCTAGACCATGGCCACATCCTCTACTTGATGTTTTCATCACACTTTCTAGAGCAACTAGGTCCCCGTGGCCTATCGAATCTAAAGCACAATCTACTCCTAGCTATCTTGTTCACATGTGGCCTACATGGTCTCATCAAGTATGCTAGTCCACCATATAAGTCTAGGTTCATTACTCGACAGCTCCTTCACATCGATATACATCACCACCTTATTTTGAATCACATAGGTTTCCATCACCTCTACGTTCTACTTCACATAGGTTTTCATCACCTCTACATTATGCTTTACATAGGTGCCCATCACCTCTCGTATTTTCTTCACATAGGTGTTTTTCCTCCCTATTATACTTCATATAGGTGTACATCACCTCCACATTCTTTAATATAGTTTTCCATCACCTCCATATTATACTCATCGGTCGCATGCACATAGGATTTATTCACCTATATAGAATTTATCTCATATACCACCACTCTTAGAGCATGATCGCATGCCTTCTTCTCTGCAAGCATCAGGTGGAGGACCCTTGTCTTTCACCATCATCGGATATTACCTTCATCATCATACACTTGGGAGCATCATAATTATTTCCCCTACACCTTCTAGCGTTATCGTGTGACTCGCATCTTACACACTTCACATCTAGTCTTCCACATTTATCATACACATCTTGATACATTTGTATCATCGTTACCCGATGACGCACTCTCATGCTTTGGTTCACACTTGACTGTTGAGGGAATACTATATACATGAACCTCACAACACCACACATTACATGCTACATTACACACTTCACACTACACATTTCATGTAAAAATTGCATTTTCCTCTCACAAAGATCTATTAGACACTATACACACTCATGACATATCTTTCTCACATCTACTTTTACATGTTGCACTCATTTCCCTATGACACACTCCAGTTTTGTGGTTCATGCTCTAATGTTGAGGGGGCATGTATAAATGAACCTCATCACATGCATACTCATTCACACTCGCTCGAGGGCACGTGATTCCTATCACACTCACTTTGCATTCCATCTCATCCACATCATACTGCATATCTTGGTCATATTTATTCTTTCTTTCTTATGCTTACATATACACTTTTTACACATGCTAGATAGATATCTTATATGTCATTATATTTCTATATACACATGTGCATTCACTTTCCTTTCTAGTTGTGATCAAATATTCTATAGAGATCGCAGTACACATAGTATGGATGTTTAGCATAGTACCTCATACCAGTCCCAAAGCGGCTCATAGGGGCATTTAACTTTGTACACTACATGTGTTATTTTTTCATTTTTCATAGCACATTACTTTATCGGATTATACACATTTTGACATACTTTCTAACATGTTAATGGGTGTTTCATGTGTAGTATTTTCTTTGTAGAGGTATATTTTCTTCCATGGATGTCTCATTACATTGCTTGCTCTTGTTTGTCATTATTTTTCATTGTTTGTGTGATTTTCCCTATGTCTTGTTTGTTATTTGATTATCAAGATGCTTGTGGCCACTATGGCCTTTATTTTCTTACAACATTGTGAGCAATGTCCCATGTTTGAAAACCTCTTTTTCGGTCTACTTTTTCTTCTTGTGTCTTACATTGTCTATTTAGCTTACATTTTTTCTTCTACATGTGTGTTTTTCTTGCACTAACACTTGTTTGCCAGCCACTTTGTTTCTATGTTCCTTGGTTTTACCAAGCACACTCCCTCCCCCAAAGAGCATCGCTTTTAGCACAACAATGGTCCTCCTTTGGCTCACATAATCCTCGGCGACATCGCATGCACCCCAAATAAGGGGGCATCATTTGGTTGAATCACCACCTCATACAAATATTTTATAGACACGGTTTAGCACATTATAAAGACCGGTATATTATAGTCATCGGTCTCATACATGGCTCAAAATATGACGTAGGTCCTTATAACAACATAGAGACTAACTCCCAAACCAGACAATAATACTTGGGTTCCCCGACCTTTCTTGGATGCCCGTGAAAAGAGGGCAATTACACTACATATCTCGGTTTAGCACAATCTACAAAGCACTTCATCACCACTTTTATAGGGCGAGATAGTCCTTACCACTAGTCGTGCATGTAGTACATAGTATTTTCTCGATTTTACATTAGATCGAACTGTTTCAACTAAATTATATTTTTACACACCATCTGCAGTGGTGTTGTACATTTAAGGAATCATTTAAATGTTGGAGGATGACATCAGAATTTTCTAATTACACTTCTTCCATTATTGGTGTGAGATTACCTAAAAACTCGCAATCAGCCAGAACTAGCGTGAGATCGCCCAAAAAACTCGTTCTTTTACATCATCTTCAGGATCCTTTCTATACTCTTTTCTCATCATGAATCAGGTGCACATTTTCCTTTTTCACACTTTTACATACTTTTTACACATTTTGATCATATACATGTGTATTTGACTATTTGTTCATTCTTCTCTTTTGCAGGTTCATCCTTATGGGAATCATTACTCACATTATCAATATCAATCACACATCAACACATCAACAAATAATGACATCAATAATAGGCATATCACAATATCTACATGTACGCTCTCACCCTAGGGTCATCATCATCACTTTTTGCACTTCCTCCTCTTTAGCATCCACACTTCACATTTTTATCACTCCACACTTTTTCTTGTCTCTCGGCATGCTCTTCGCCATCGATCTACATGGTTATCAAGTACGCATATCTTATCTAATTTATTTTATCAATAATTTTCTCAACAATATAAAGTGAGTGAAAATGTATACACTAAATCATGCACTTTGAGTATATATCTAGTCATGATCACATACTATTATTCATATGATTCCTAAGTAAGAAAAGTACTAATCAACCCATGTCTTTGGCCATCTTTTCTTGTTTTATGTTTCCACTTTTGGTCTTACACTCGTGCTTACCCAATCTACCTTTTTATACTTCAACATTTCTCACCCTAGACACTGCGTCTAGCCAAGATGTCAATCAGTGCCCATGTCCTCCTCGGCCGCCTTCAACATCTTTGTATTTTTCTCACATTTGTTTGGTTGTTTCTATTCATTTTAGGAATATTATCTTTTTGGTAGTCGATCTTTTCGGGTTAATTACAAAATTCAAGAAAGGGAATCATATAAATATAAATTTATATGACCATAATAAAGGACCAATCACTAAGCATTATCTATCACCACCTAAGGTTACATCCAAAGGCTATTCAAGAGCATTCAAGCATCCATTCTAGCTCAATACAAGGGACAAGGGACTACATTCTTTTGAATATGCTTCATAGGAGGGTAATTTCATTCTATTCCAAGCACACCTCTTCAATATCTATTTATTGCTCACTATTCAAGTGTGACACTTAAAGAGCCACCTAGGGCGCGATTTCTCCACACACACATAGAACTACATTGGTTCTAAAATTTAGTGCAACACTTAATCGTAATATCACTTGTTTGATAACCGAGAATATTTTGGCCCTCATGTGCTTTATTTTATTTTTGGGATTTGATTCATTTTTAGGGTTTTGTAGGTGAATTCTTTATCGCACGTTATCAACAACACCGATGATCATCATGTGACATACTATAAATAATAAGTGAAGTAAAATGAACATCTCATGACCCTTCAAAGGAGGTTTTCTAAGGATTTGAATAGTCACAGGTTCCCAAAGCAAGTTTGTGGTGCCCGTAGGTGCCCCCGACCCATTCCAGCACCCCAGGGCCTCGTGAAGATCTTACAATCGCACAATTTTCTAAGGATCTATGTGACATTTTTCCCTCTCTTTTAATCACTTTAGCATAACCCAATATTAATTTCAAAACATATAAGTATTCATATCCCCTCTTTATAACTAGGGTTGTATAATTTCTAGCTTAATTTACTTGGGTCGAATTTGTATTTCATTTCTCATTCATTTACTACTACATTGGAATCAAATTTAGGAATTTATAAATATTATTTTTGCTTAATCACCAAATAACCACCTCGTGTAACTCAATCCACTCCATCTCTAAATTATCTCTCTTACACACCCTCCACTTCTTAGAAGGCACGAAATTTCTACATAGCCATGTTGGTCAAAGGGTAAGAATTGAACAATTTCATCATTTAATTTGGTGCTTTTGATAATTTCAAGCTTGTGAAAGTTGATCAATCCCTCTAGCTCTCCCTTTATTCTATCTCTCGGTCATTTCCTCTCCATGTAAATGAAAGAAGCTCCTTATGGTCCAGATCAAGGATGTCGAGGTAGCATTAGTGGATTTCCCCACAATAAAATCACAATAAGAATCCTTGAATGTATATCATCCCGCCTCATATGGTATGTTATTAGGTCGAAGCTTCTATCGAGATTTTAGTGGAGATATGTAGCTAGATTGGTCACACGCCACCATCCTAGTCAATGATAAAACAAAGAAAATTCTTCCCATCATAAAAATGAAGTATACTGTGTAAAAACCAGATGACCCAACAACGAGATATCCCGTGTCAAAATTCCAAATCTTGCAAATTTTTCATGACCTTTGAGGATGATCTTGAGTTGCCCATATTGGTGGAATAATTTCCAAGCACCACGGATTCAATCAAGAACATCATGATGATTTGATGAAATCAGAGTTTGAGAGTGTGTACTTCCCATGGGATGAGATCATAAATGAATTTGCTCCACTAGATGTTGATGATGGTGATGAGAGCCTCAACTTGCAACAAAGCAATATTGAAGTGAAGAGCAATGTCATTAACAAAAATAAAGAAAGTCCTAAATGGGGTATTTAGGGTTCTAATGTTAATCTAAATAGGAGGACTAAAATGTTGTAAATGAACTAAAATCAGTATGAGATAAATGTAAATAAAGTATTCTAGATGAAATAAAACCCTAATGTGCAAGAGAAGAGTAAGGAATAGACTCAGCTGATAACAGAGACTGCGTTGGTTGTCACACAGATCTAGAAATAGAACTCTGGTAGTGCAAACGAATGCTCAGGGGGCCATGTGAAGGGCAGATATGGGTTGTCTAAGATGACATGGGCACCTAGGAGTGTATTGGGGCACCCTGGTCTGCAATCAGGTGCTCAGAATAGTGTAAATGCTCAAAACCCTAATTTGGCATGGTCACTAAGTGTCTCTAAATACTCTATTTCTGTCACACTAGATTCACTAGATGAACTAAATGACTCCCTACACAAGAAGAAGAAGGGGTTAGACTGACCTCAGCCACCAAACTGGTGGAATTATCATTGATCATTGCACTACATTACAGACCTTGATGTATTTATGGTGAGTGTGTGTATGTCCTACCCTAGGTGCTCTGTCGTGTCGTCGCACTTTGTGAAATAGCGAGCTATAATAACTATATAATATGTAGGTAATGGAATAGAATGTATAGCATCCCTCCTCCTCTAATAATATGTGTGATGCATACTTCCTAGCTTGAATGTATGGTACTATGTAGATGAAATTGATGCAATAGATACAACCCTAGATGGAGTGATAGCAGTGATATGATGCAATGACCTAGGACCCTCATTATGGTCTTATAAGCTTTATATTTATAGGGTTATCAAGATTAATTTTTCAATTAGTCCTGACAAGGCCAACTGGGAAGAAGATAAGGATGAAAAATAGTTAGAAGTGACTCAAAAATGATTGAAAGAGGTTGTGCATGACTGAGGCACCCTAAATGGGACCAGGGCACCTGGGGCCTCCCTAAGATAAACTAGGCGCCCTGATTTAGGGCTAGAATCTTGGGGAAGTTAGAAAATGGGTTGATAAGATTTGGAGGTGACATGGGAAAGATGAAATAGAATATAACCAAAAGGTGACCAAAAGGTGGGATTAATTAGTACTTTGTACACTTGAGAACCTTCTAGATAGTAGTATAAGACTAGGCTAAATATTGTCTAATGTGTAATATTTTTGTCTACAATTGCCCCCACTTTATGTTGGTTAGCGGAAAGCTCAGTAACATAAAATAGATATAGATGCATACCTAATAACCATGTAGAGTCTAGAATAAGATGTGTCAATGGAATAGACTCAAGTGTGGAATGACTAAAAAAAGATGTGGAGTGTGGATTCTACAGATGAAAATGTGAATAAAAGTGATGAGAGTGAACCTAGGGCGGAATGCATGTGTGTGGTGTACTTTCATGATTAGTATGGCAAGTACCGTCACAGTGTGTTGTCATTTTTTTTTTGTCATTTCCCCGATTTGACTGTTTGTTTCTCATACGGTGGACCTGCAATGAAAAAACAATCAAGTATTCAAATATCTATGTAAGTAAAAATGTTGTGTAAAGTATGCTAGAATAGAAAGTGTAAATGGAAAAATGGAACATGTGCACCTGATCCATGTCGATAAAAAGGGTGTAAAAGGATATCTTATAACATCATGAGTTTTCAGAGATCTCACACCACCCTAGCTAAAGAAGTGTAGGGAGGAAATGCTCTATGTCTTCCAACTTTAATTGCTTCGCTGAAATTTTTCAAGAGATATCTCGTATTGTGTTGGTTTTTTGGGCGATCCTACACCACTTGATGGAGAATTGTAGATAGGCCACCCACTATAACCCCTGAGCATGTGACCACTCTACATAATTGTCGAAGGACACCATGTCTTGTTAAGGCCATTATGTATGGATTTCATATATCATTCTGAACTCACTCATTATGTGTGAACAAGTGTAGATACAATGTGTTGTTGAAACCCTCACCGATGCCCCCCTCTTTGGGGGTGCATGTGATGACCCTAAAGGAGAATGCAGCCCCAAAAGAGGAACAACCACACTCTAACCTATAGAACTCTTCCCTATAGGGGTAAAGGAAAGCGCTTGGTAGATACCAAGGCACGCAAAAATGGGATGGCTAGCCAATATAAGTGTTAGTCTGAACACATGCATGTAAATAAGTGTAAAAGACGTAGACAATGTAAAAACTACCAAGAAAAGTAGTGTAAACACACAAGAAAATAAAGAGACATCACGAAGTGAGTTTTAAACATGGGACATCACTCACACTTTCGCAAGGCCATCATGGCCATAAACAATAGTCAAGTGTTCACACAAGAAAAGGAAAAATCCCATAAACAATGGAAAACAACGTAAACAAGTAAAAAAACATGTAGTCAAGGAAACATGTAGTCCTGCAAAACAAGTGTTGCACATGGAATACCCATTAGAATGTTAGAGTGAAAATTGATATGTCAAAGCATGTAGAAGTAAGTAGTAAAATATTCTAAGTATAAAATGAAATAATATCACCTGTATGAGATGAATGTGGATGCCCCCATCAACTATTATGGTAAGGGTAGAAGGCAGCATCTAGACCGCGTGTGGAGTTCTCAGTATCGGTGATCACACTAAACAAAGGTATGAATGCACATGTGTGTATGATAATGACATATAGGAAATAAAGCTAGCATGTGTAATAAAATGAGCATGCAAAACACTAGTAAGAAAAATTAAATGCTACCAAGACAATGCAATATGATATGGATGGATGGAATGGAATATAAGATGGAATGATAGGAGCAACATGCCCCGAGTATATAGAAGTGTATGCAGTGAGGTTCATTTTTCCCCCTCGCGATCAAGAATGAATTGTAAATGAGAAGCGTCATCGAGAAATGGTCGAGTAGTGTTGGTTGTGTCTAGCGCACTATGATGAGTACGTATATGTAATGGTGATGAAATGTGACATGGGGAGATGATGTGCGTAAACCCTATATCCGAAATGCATATCATGAATTTCTTGATCGAAAGAGTGATGATTTATCCCTAAGTGTATATCACTATAGAAGGAGTGGATGGGAATGTGTCATATAGAAAGGTGTGCGTGGACCCTATAGCCTAAGCGTATACCACGACTTTTTGAATAGGTGAGTGATGATTTATCCCTAAGCATATATCACTATAAGATGGAAGAAGAAGGTGACGATCTAGCCTATAGCGTATGTCACTACAATATGGGTGATGAGGGTGTATGAAGTGTAGATGAGTAGGTGGTGGGTAATAAGCATAGACCACTATGTGATGAATAAGGTGAGCATGGTGATTTAGCTTAAAGTGTATACCACTAATGGATGAGTAAGAGAAGTGATGATGTAATAGAAGGATAATAGAATAGGTGATGATCAGATGTAAGAGGGTAATGTAGAATGGGTGAAGGGAGTGGTGATTTACACTAAGGTGTATACCATTACATGATGATCAAATGCATGATAATGTAATGGAATAGTTTAGAATGGAGAAAAGAGAAAGGAAATAGGATGATATAATAGGAGATGGTAGATTGTAATAGGATGATGTAGAAGTGATGAAAAGAGTGATAATTTAACCTAAGGTGTATACCACTATGAGATGTGATGATGAGTGTGGGTGACGATAGAGCCTAGAGCGTTGGTCACTAGTCCGATGAATGTGGTATGATATCATTTCACATGTAGGTAAGGTCCATTTTATTGGTAAACCCTCAGCATTCAAGTATGGACCAAGGAACTAGAGTGCATCATAGGGTGGTGGGTGTAGCATGTATAAAAATGTGGTGTAGATGACCAAGCTATGTGAATGTGTGGTGCGTAATGTGCAGTGGGTATGGAATGTAATGAAATAGATGCGTAAGTGGAAGGAGAATATAGAATGATGATAGATAAAAATAGACCCAAGTATAAGAAAATATAGTGTAGGTTGTAGAATGTATAGGATGTATGGATGACATAGAATACAAGATTCATATAGGATGATGACATGTGTAACGTGTATAGATGAGGTAGAAAGGACTAGTATATGAGGTATGTATAGGATGATGTAGGATGTATATGTAGTGTGGAAGATATGATGATAGGTGCATGTAGAATATGTGATGGTAAAATATAGACTCATATACAACGTGACCTAGCATAAATGTAGAAGGAGAGGATGGAATGCAAAACTAGGCTCATATACAATGATGACTAGTGTAGTGTGTTCTATAGAAGATATAATGTAGGATGATAGAATGTAAATGTATAGGTCCTGTAGTGCAGCGTGTGGGGTTTAGTGTAATGGTGATCCCTCAACAATCTAGTGTCAACTGAAGCACTAGGGTGCGTCATCGATAACGAGGGTGTGATAACATATGATTAAAATGTTGATATGTGAGGAAAGGAAAATATATGGGTGTGAGAGATATCAATGTGAAATTGCGAGAGAGGAGGGGGTTATTTAATGGCTAGGCCCCTCAACTAGGTAGGAAAGAGGAATCAACCAATAAGGTTGATGAGATGGATGTCCATTAACCTATACATGAGAGGAGGATGACAGAGAAGGATGTTCTAATAATGGCAATATAGGAGATAAGTGTTGTGCAGGAGAATGAAGCCGATATGCATGTGAGGGGTGGATGTAATATAAATGACGAGCATAGTAAAATGTGTGGGTGATGGAGATCGATGAGATGTTGGGCGTAAAGAGGAGGGTGGTCAATCAGGGATAAAACGAGGTGGTGATTTATGGTGACAAAGTGTAATAGGTTTAGGAATAGGCCTATATTGATGTGTAGGACTAAGATAATGGAGTGGTCACATGGGGGCCAATCGAGGTGGTGAAGTGGGAATAGGACACATAGGTGGTGACTATAAAGGAGTTATGTGAGGGAGAGAAAGAGGTGCAGGAGAAGTGGAACGAGAGTGTGAGGATGCTTTGGAGGTGAATGAGGGATGTCATCGATGGAGACAACTTGGTTGTCATAGATGAACTTAAGGCACAAGTGGTTGATGGAGACAATAGCTTGGGATTTACAAATCCAATTTAAGTCGAGAAGTAGGTCATAGTGGTGGACATCTTGATTAATGACACAAGGGAGGAGAAGAGTGAGGGGACCAACTGTGATAGGTTTATTAATGACACCCTACGGCCTCTTGAATATAAAGTCAATTTGCTAAGGAGGGTAACCAATAGTTCTTAAAATGGATAAGAAACATGTGCTAATAGAGGAGGATATGCCAACCTTAGTATTGTTTATGGGGCTTGAGGTGATAAGGGCTTGTATGTATAAATGGTCAGATGTAAATGTAGTGTGATAGGCAAGATGATAGAAAGATATAATAGGGGTCGTATCAGTACTGGGGACTAAGAAATAAATTACTCCCACATCAATTGGTGGTGTGGCATGGTATGTATGATTGGTGGAGGAGTCCATAGCCTTTTTGTCACATCGATTGGATTCTTTGTAAAAAAAAATTACTTTACCCTTGTCCTTAGTGGGAGGAGGGCTAAGAGGTTCAGGAATTCAAGTTGGTCATTGTCAATTAGATCTTGGATAATTTCTCGAAGTTTCATATAGCGGTTAATAGAGTGGCCTACACCGTGATGCTAATCGTAATGGAATTTTTCATTATAATTGCATCCTTTGGGCCATGATGGGTCTAACTCAAGTGGTAGTTGGGATAGTGTCTCCTTAGAAGGTGTAGTAATGTTGACTTTGAGTTTAGTGTCAATAGGCTTAGACGTAGAGTGTTTAAATGGAATCTTAGTTGAAAAACGAGAGGATGAGGAGGATTGTTTGTGATACTCTAGCTTTCTAATAGAGATAAGTTTAGATTCATGAAGCTTAAGAGTATGACACAGTTGGTCAAAGGAAGAAAAGGTTTCAAAGAGATGACTTTTGTAAAGAGGTGGTAAAAGGATTTATATAAATAAATCTTGTAACTCATAATCGGAAAGGGCATTAGTCATTTTGACAAGACTATGTTTGAGCACAGACATAATTAGCAAAGTGCGCATTCATGTCGGAGTTCACCAAAATGATTAACAAAAATTAAAAAGTCCTAAATGGGGTATTTATGGTTCTAGTGTTAATCTAAATAGGAGGACTAAAACGTTGTAAATGAACTAAAATTAGTATGAGATAAATATAAATAAATTATTCTAGATGAAATAAACCCCTAATTTTCTCGGAGAAGAGTAAGTAATAGACTCATCTAATAATAGGAGACTATCGTAGGTTGTCGCAGATATAGAATTTGAACTCAATAGTGCAGATGAACACTCAAGTGCCTTACGAAGGGCATATATGGGTTGTCTAATATGACACAGTGCATGGGAGTGTACTGGAGTTCCCTAAGGTACCTCTGGTCTATAGTCAAGGCACTTAAAACATTGTAAATTCTCAAAACCTTAATTTGGCACGGTCACAAAGTGTCTCCAATACTGTCTCATGTCACACTAGATTCACTAGATGAAATGGATGATGCCCTGCACAAGAAGAATAAGAAGGGGTCGATCAACTCAACTATAAAACCGGTGGACTTATCATTGAGAATTACACTACATTATGCACCTTGATGTATTTTTGGTGAGTATATGTATGTCGCTCCCTACGTGCTCTCATGTCATACGCACTTTGTGAAATAATGAGATATAGTAGCTATAGAATATGTAGATAGTAGAATAGAATGTATAGAATCCCTCCTCCTCTAAGAATGTGTGTGATGTAGACTTCCTAGCTTGAATGTATGGTACTATGTGGATGCAAGTGATGTAATAGATGCAGCCCTAGATGGAGTGATAGTAGTGATAGGATGCAATGACCTAGGACCCTCATTATGGTCTTATAAGCTTTATATTTATAGGGTTATCCAGCTTTAATTTCAAAATTAGTCCTAATAAGGCTGACTAGGAAGAAGATAAGGATGAAAAATAGCTAGAAGTGACCCAAAAAGGATCAAAAGAGGTTATGCATGGCACTACCGAGCCACCTCTGGGTGGGACCAAAGCACCTCAAGGCACCCCGTATAGCCTACAAGACCGATTTAGGGCTAGAAACTTGGGGAAGTTAGAAAATGGGGTGAGAAGCATTGATAAGTGACCTAGGAAATACAAAATAGAAGATAAGAAAAGGTGGCCAAAAGTTGGGATTAATTAGTACTTTTTACACTTGAGAACCTTCTAAATAATAGTATAAGATCAGGCTAAATATTGTCTAATGTGCAATATTTGTGTCTACACAATGTAGATCAAGGAGTGATACTCACCAACTTCTTGACATGTAAGCTCAATGTTTCCAATCAAGTTCTTTGATCTCGGTATGAGGTTTCATGCAATGAGTATTCTTATGAATACGAATACTTCTTGTTCTTATTGGAAGAAGGTGACAAGAAAAATGATAATGACAAGATGTTTCTTCCTCTTGAACATGAACCTATTTAATAATATGATGATTTCATTATGGAAATGGACTTCTTGGTTCTTGGTAATCAATAATGGGAAAATGATAACGACAACATTTCAGCCCTAGTGTTGTGCTCATTCCCTTTTCATGAGAATGGAAACATTCTCAAAAAACTAGAGAAATGGAATGGTGTTTGGTCCTAAAGCTGATATTTTTTAAATGGAAACATTCTCAATAGACTTCAACCTTTCAGTGTTCATTTTTCCCAAGAGAAGGATGTCCTCAACAAAGTTGATGTTGAAGCTCAAGATGGAAAAAAATTGAAGATGGAAATTTCCATGTTGCATACCCAACCTTGAGTTCATTTTATTTCCAAGATGATGATGCAATGCATGTGACACACTATGTATGGAAGCATTTTGTGAAAGATACAAAACATGATAAAGATGATTTCTTGATCTAATTGAGAAATCAAGAGGCTAGTGATAATGATGATTTTTCTAAACATCACCGAGAATCAACCCCGAGAAGTGGTGTTCATGAAGTAAATATATGATGAAGAAAAAAAAATGTCTTGTTATGGAAATGATAAGTCAAGTATAATCAAAAATCATTTTCATGCTAACGGTAAAAAATCACCAAGTGGAACAAACCCGAGAACCAAGGAGTGGTCGAAATATTGCGTCCAAAGCAATAGAGGTCACGAATTGAACAAGTGGATCATTAATTTCACTAGAAATCATGTTATATTTCTCAAGAATCTAAGGAGGGGTTCATACTTTAGTGAACCTATCGATGGATTTTTAAAATAAAGGTGTTCGCTGATACTCATTTATGGTTAAACACTCTATCCAAATTAATGCTTCATTATAAGTGGGTTGGCCCCATATGTGTATAGATAATTTATGATGTTTCCTTTGATTTTTTTTGTTTCCTTTCTCATTTCATGTTTCCCTTGTGTTTTTTGTTTCCTTTCTCATCTTGTGTTTCCTTTTCCTAACGTATTTTTGTTTCATGTCAGTGTGTGTGCTCAATAGAGGAAGTTGTGTTGTATATCTCAGTGGTGATTCCATAAGCCCAATTGACAATGCACTAGTCCACACAATGACTTGAGATTATAGGGTTCATGCTTACTATTTCCACTCTTCACTTGATATATAACATTTCCCAAAGCTAGAGCCATATGTTTTCATGTGTTTTTGCAAGGTAAAAATTCAATGTTGAAACATGACAACTTTACCCTAATGTCAAAAACTTTCCTTGAAATCTCTTTTGAACCATCTCCAGATTAGTTTTCCCTATGTTCCATGCATATGATGAGCCTTGAAATCACTCATATGTGTTGTATATTATTTCCCCAATGTTTTAAATGTCAAAACAGGCTGACTCATTCCATTCAGTGCAATGCTTCTAATGGAGAATTCTTTGTTAAGCCTAGAAAGACTATTTTTAGCCTTTTTGGGACAAGTGTGCATCCCCTAGGATATATTTGAAGGCTCATATTCATTGAGAAGTTTTTTTGAGAAGATGTGAACATATTTAAGCTTATTTAGGAAGGTTTAGGAAAGTTTTTGAGGTTTTTGAAAAAGAACAGTGAAAGTAGGTCTTAGAGGCTTAAAGAGCTTACAAAGGGAAAAAGATACCTCAAATTAAACAAAGGATTATTGGATCTCCATGATTATTCAAGAGGAAAACAAGATATCATCATAAATATTAAAGAATCCTATACATGATGGAGTTTTCACATTCTTCACATGACCCAAGCACTTTTCAGGGCAACTCAATTTCAACAGACTCACCTTGTGATCCCAAATGAAAAATAAAAATTGGAGAAAGAGATATAAACATGTCTTGAAAACCATCCCATTGATCTTTAAATGATATTGGGAGTCAAATTTATATAATTTTTTTCCTGAAAAGAGTTCCTAGAGCTTTGGGAAAAGTGATTTCAAGTTTTTGGGAGTTAGTCATTTTCACAATTGGGTGGGTGGCGCATTTTGGTGTCCTGAATATCCCAAATCTCCCAAATATCCCATGGACAATGAGAAAATTTTAGGAAATAAAATGTTCCCTACTCATCAGCTTATACCTATTGACTCCCATATGACCTTCTTTCTTCTCGGTGGGTGCTAAGTTGGCTTGCTCATAAAATTGTTAAATTACTTCATCTAACCTTGGGTGCATTTTCCCCGTCCCAACTTTCCCTCGGGATATTGGGGATAGTAAGGACACAAAAAATTTCCCCACCCTTCATCCCCTCTCATGGTTCACCATGCAACCCAGATTCAACCCCATGAGCTAAAAATGGATTTCTCACTCTTCCCCCCTCATGCAATCAAATCCTGCCAAGTGTCAAGCTCACATGGAGGTGAATTTTATTGTCCTAACTATCCTTGGGACAATGGGGATAGTAAAGACACAAAAATTCACTCCTTTTCATGAAGGTTACAAACCAAAATTTTTCTAAGGCTTTTTACCTTTTTGTTTCCCTCTTCTTCATCTCCCGTGAACCGTATTTGTCGAAAGTTGTAATAGATCAAAATAACTCCTACCCACCTCATTTTTTATCAAACCTCCATTATGTTTGTACAAAAATATATAATAACCTAAAAATTCATCAAACACCCTGTCAAATTTCTCTTAGAGAATCCATGGTTGCAAGAATGAATATTTTTCACTGTCAGCGAATAAAGAAATTGATCGAACCAAGAGTTTGGGCTAAGTTATCTTCTCTAGAGAATATATATGACAAACAAAGCTTAGTGACTCCATTAATGGATTTAATGGAAGATTTAGGCATAAAACCCTAACCCTAGAAATTTTATTTTTGATTTCCAAGTGTTCTGGTGGGAAAAACACAATGAAATATGGAGCACGAGATCGTGAAGAAGAGTCGAATTTTAAAAAAAATTCCCATAGCAAACCAAGGTAATTTTTGTCACTTACTCAAAATAGAATATTCCATACCCATCCACCTGCTAAAAATAGTAAGTCTCAATTCGCAAGTGTTGATCACCCAGGAAACTCAAAAACTGATTTACTTAAATATAATATTGAAGAGTAACTAATGTATAAATGATATAATACATAAATGACACAAGAAAACTAAGATGTAAAGTATGAAAACCCTAAGCAAGAAGATGAGATAAGATTAATTAGCCAATATCCATACAAAATGGAACTTATTTGGGGAGGGATAAGTGATGAACATAATGCAAGCAGCGTTGTAATTAATCTTTGTAAATTTTGCAACTCACAAACAATGATGGACAACGGTGCCCATGGCAGATACGATCACCTCAGAACTAGTAATCGGTCTAGAACCCATGAATATGCAAAATATCTAAATCTATTTTATGTTTTGTCACAATAATGTCACAATTATTCCCTTTTGATCACCTGATATTCACACTATGATCATCGAAGATACTTGTAACCTACAAAAGAGAAATTCACCTACACAAGCCCACAAACCGCATCAAACCTAAAAAGGAAAATGCAAAATGGGGAGTCGACTGACCTTGACAGTCACCCCAAGAGTGAACTTATAATTGAGAGTTGTACTAAATCTCAAACTCCATGTATTTCTTGTTATTATGTGTAAATATTGTGCCCTAGGATGCCCTTGTGCAAGTTGCACTTGATAGCGTGTTATAGCTAGAATGTAACAATGTAGTAAAATGTGTGGATGGAATAGAATGAACTTCCCCTTCCTATGATGTGTATGCATCCCTTGTCCCTTGATTGGATGTTAGATGGATGCCTTTAGACTGCTTTGGATGCCTTTTGAATGCAAGCTTAGGTGATGATAGTAATGTTTAGTGTTTGGTCCTTTATTTTGACACATAATTATGTATTTATATGATTCCCTTGTTTGAATTTCATAATTGACAACTGGAAGGTTGACCCATAAGTGAAAAATATGCCCAAAAGATAAAATATACCCAAAAAGAGTGCGTAAGGTGGAAAAGGATCGGGAGCACCTAGAGAGGATAGGGGCACTTAGGTGCTACTGTCTTGCTTGGGCGCTAGTTTCTAGAGCAATAAAATATAAATCAATAAATTTTTGACTAGGTTGTAGGGTGTGTCAAACCAAATAGAAAACAAGAGACAAAGGAAAGAGGCCAAATATATTTGTTAATCACTAGTTTTATTTCTTAGGAATCATGTAAATGCAATCATTCTTTTAGGTCCTAGAAATGTACCCAAGTCATGAACTTTGTGTCTACATTTGGATCCACTTTATGTTGTTGAATGAATACTCGATAACATAAAGTAAATAAGAGATGTGTACCTTATGATCCTATAGATCGTGTGGTGAATAGCATGCCGAGTGGACAAGTGAAGCGTGGAATGATGAAAAGTGAAGCGTGGATACTAGGAAAGGAAAGTGACCCTAGGTATGAAGCATATGCATTGTGTTGTACCTATTGTTGTGCTTGTACTAGTTGTTATATGTTGCTTATTGTTATGTATTAAGGACGGGCCTGCAAAAGAAGAGTGAAAGAGTGGTCAAAGTCTTGTATATAAAACATTTAAGCATATTATGCAAGAGTATGTAAAAGTGTGTAAAAGTAGTAAAGGAAAGTGTGCACTGATGTAAAAGAGTGTAAAGGATATAAAAGTGTCTTGAAATTTTGTGAAGAGTGAGTTTTTGGGTGATCTCACGCTGAGTGAAAGTTTTTGGGTGATCTCATGCCAAAGATAAATTTTTGGGGAGAGATTTCTAGTTTTACTCTCCTTCCATGAATTTTCCCGATAAGAACCACTACAGCATAAAGGTGTCTCAATTTTTTTTTTTTTCTCTAATTGTTCCAAATTAGTTTTGATTGTACCAATTGAAGGAGATAGAATGCATTTTGTAACTAAAGGTTTGTTCTGTAACTATAGAACTAATCTGAGACTTCAGAAACCGTGTGATGATCTCGAGAAGATGATCGTATCTACCCCCAGAAATTAGTGCCAAGGGAAGGAAATAGGCTCCCATGCACTACTGTCTAAGTCTGGGTGTTGGTTTTTGTGATATGATTCTGACCCAATTTTTGTTTTAGGTCATTCTATAAATTTATTTCTATGTTTTTCCTATACTCTACATATTTTTGTTATAGCTTTGAGCTATTATATGGGGTTATTTTTTCACCTAATGTATGCCCCCTCATTTTGGGTGCATGTGAAAATAGAAGGAGAATGCGGCCCAAAATAGAGGACCTAATGCTTACCTAAATTTGATACTTACAAGGGGTAGGGAATGTGCATGGTAAAAACCAAGGCACCTGTAAACAAAGTGGCTAGTAATATGTGTTAGTATTGAATTTTATTCATGTAAGAGAAGACAATGCAATCAAGAAAGTGTGCAAATAGAATAGACCACGAAAAGTGTGTTTCAAACATGGGACATTGCTCAAAATTTCACAAGACAATCAAGGCTGAAGTAGCCAAAATCATACGATGAGCATACAAGGAAAATGTCATAACCCATAAACAATGTAGCATACAATATAAAATAATTTCAAGAAAAGTGTATCGAGATAATGATGGTGTCATATATTCATGCAAGGCAAATGCTACACATGAAGCACATGTTACCATGTTAGAAAGACAAAAATTATGTCAAGACATGTATGTATCAATGGAAAGTAATGTGCTAGTATAAATATAAATTATTATATGATGAAATCATAACGTGTTTAATGTGTGAGATTAGGAATGGTAAATGCCCCCAGAGCCTCGGTGGGACTAGAAAAGGATACAAAGTACAAACATCATTGCAGCTTGTGAAAATGTGTAAGATATATGCATTTACCACAAAATACTAAGTGAATGTTCATGTGTGTATGTAGAAACATAATGACATATGGATTATATGACTAGGATAGTAAAGACAATTTCATCATGTAAGTGGTATAAGCAAGCAAGAGTAAGTGCAACCAAGATATATAATATGCAGTGTATGAGTGTGTTGGAATGGTATGCAATGTGTGAATGTGATAGGAAAAGTGTACCCCTAGTGGATGTGTATGAGATGAGGTTCATTTATAAAATGCACCTCAAAAATCAGTAATGAACCATAAAACAAGAGTGTTTCATTGGGAAATGGTTTGAGAATGTATGCTAGAAAGATAGATCATGAAGCATAAAATGTGAAGAGTGACTGTGGTGAAGTTCATTTAAGATTTAGACCCTCAACAAAAGTAGATTATGATATGTGGAACTAGATTTCGTCATATGGTAATGAAGATACAAGGTGTGTATTAGAGGATTTGAAAATGCTTAGAAATATTAGGCATGGAGCAGATATGATAGTAGATGCTAGAGAAAACTTATAATGCAAGAAGGGGGGAGAAAGTGTGGTGCCCCCCAAGTTTGCCGATGATGAAGAGCTATGTGAAGATGAAATAAATACCTTGCGATGTGATGGGGCTTGAAATGTATCATAAGAAAGCATATTTTCATCAAAATGGTAGGTAAGAGCAAGAGTAGAACCATGGCTAGATTTTGGGTTGACAACAGGCAATTTAAAGAGGTTATCTAGAGTTTTTTGGTCTTTCTTAGAAAGTGGTTATTGATTTGGAATTGGTAACATCGTAGAAGACTTGAGAGGAGGGGGATGGACTTATTTTTAGAGGAGGTTTCTTAGTTGGAGATGGTAACATTGTAGAATACTTTAGAGGAGGAGGATATGGACTGATTTTGAGAGAAGGATGCTTAGTTGGAGTTGGTAACTTTGTATAAGAATTGAGAGGAGGAGGGGATGGACAGATTTTGAGAGAAGGTTGTTTAGTTGAAATGGGTTAGACAGGTGACTCTCTTGACGAACAAGGAAGGAACATTAGTGACTATGGAATGATGATCATTAGACATGGAGGGATGGATTTGGGAGCCCATTGGATTTAGCAATTGAATATGTAGTAGGATGTTGTGAAGCAAATAAAATAAAACCCTAATGCTCAAGGTGTTTATTTATTCATGTTATAACATATAAATCATTGTCATGATGTCCATTAAGTATATGATAATTTAAAAATGGGAGACCGATGTATTTTTCAAGCCGATAAGGAGGATAGCAATGAGTATTTGGTAAGTTGATCAATTGGTGATTAAGGAGTTCGGGAAGAATATCATGTTTCTTAGCATTTGGAGAAAACTTGAGAGGCGTGGGGAATGATAAGGCTTGGGGTTCACTTATATGATCATAGGTAGCAGATATAAAATTAGAATGAGATGTAGAAGGAGAACTAGCATGGGCTTGAGAAGCATCCTTGAGATGTTGGATTTCAGCTTTAAGAGATGTAATCGTTGTTTCCATAGCTTGAATTTTTTATTGAAATAAAAATGTAAAGCTTGAATTGACTATAAGATGGGTTGATTGGATGGAGGATTAGGATCGATAGAGTCATTAGATAGATGATCGAAAATGGAACTTACTTGAGTAGGTGACATACTATGAGGGAGATACATAGTGTCTAGGGATTTTTGGAGAAAATCTTTGCAAGGTGGGTGCATTTGAAGTAAGTCATGCAAGGAGGATTGAGGAATTTAATTTGAATAAAATCTAATATTATCAGCAGAGTAATCGATGTATAAATTATAAAAAATATAGAAATGACACAAGTAAACTAAGATCTAATGTATGAAAACCCTAAGCAATAAGATGAGATAAGAATACTTAGTTGATATATGCGCAATGTAACTAATATGGGTCAGAGAAGTGATAAACATGATGCAATAAGTGTCGTAATTAATCTCTATAAATTATACAACTCGTGGAAAATGATAGACAGAGGCACCCATAGAAGGATAGGGGCACTTGAGCACGGTGATCGCATCTAGCGCCCATAAATGTGCAAAATATTTGAATCTGCTTTTTTATCGTATCACAATCATATTGAATTTATTCCATTTTTATCACCTGGTATTCACACTATGATCACCAAATGTACCTATAACATGTAAAATATAAATTCACCTGCACAAGCCCATAAACCGCATCAAAGCTAAAAAGGAAAATGCATAATAGGGAGTCGATTGAACCCGGAAGTCACCCCGAGAGTGAACCTAAAACCAAGTTTTCACTAAATCTCGACTCCATGTAGTTCTTGTGAATTTTGTATAAATTGTGCCCTAGGATACCCTTGTGCAAGTTACATTTTCTAGATAGTTATAGCTAGAATGTAGCAATGTAATAGAATGTGTTGATGGAATAGAATGAAATTCCCATTCCTATGTTGTGTATGCAGAATTATGAAACCCTTTTTCCTTGAGTGTATGGTATATGGATTCTTTTAAATTTATTTACATTCCTTTTGAATGCAAGCTTAGGTGATGATAGTAATGCTTAGTGTTTAGTCCTTTATTTTGAACACATAACTATGTATTTATATGATCCCTTGTTTGAATTTCATAATTGACAATTGGAAGGCTGACCCATAAGTGAAAACTATTCCTAAAAGATAAAATATACCTAGAAAGAGAGATTAAGGTGGAAAAGGGTCAGGGGCGCCTAGAGGGGATAGGAGAACTTGGGTGTTGTTGTCCCAATTGGACGTTGTTATCTGGAGTCATAAAAGATAAATCAAGTAAAGTTCGACTCACCAGTAGGGTGTGCAAAAACAAATAAAAAACAAGAAACAAAGGAAAGAGGCCAATGATAGTTATCAATCACTATTTTTCTTTCTTAAGAATCATATAAATGTTAGCATGAAACAATAAAGAATCGTAAGAAGGGTATAAATGTCAATTTTTCCAAAATAGCAAATATGGAAAAAACACCTGCTAAAAATGGGAAAACATCATCAATGGAGGATAATTAGAATGTGCCAGAAGTTTCATAAGGTCAAATTTGAGAAAAATATGTGATATGTCCCAAAATAAAATTTCTCATCCTACTAACTAAAAATAGAAAGTCTACACTTTGGATGCAAAAATTTGTAATTAGCTCCATTTTCACTCATATTTCCTCTTTTTGAACTCTTCATAGGATTGTAGGATGATCCCATAGGTCAAACAGAGAAATAAAACCTCTATAAGGTTCTTGGAAGTATCTTTTTTTATCACAATTATGCCCTGAGCATGGCGAAGCATAACATACAAAAATTTCAGATCACTAAACAACTGGAATATATTCAAAGGGTGTCAAGGACTCCATTCATTCATCAAAATAGGTAATCATAGCTCATTATTCAAGATTTATTGATCATCATATCTCAATGAGATGGTTGAAATGAACTCATTTAGCTAAGTGAGTTGATCTATGTGAGTTGGGTGAGCCAGTGAGCTAGGTGGGTTGAAGTGAGTTGGTTAAGTTGAGCTCGATGAGTGAGTTGAGTTAAACTTTGTGATTTTGTTAATTCAAGTAAGATAGGAAATATCTCATCCTTATTCCTTTAGGATCTCACCTCGTGAATTCTTGCAACAATGTTTCTCAACACTCTTTAGGTGGTCCAAGGTGTATGTATATCTTGCGAGAAGGAGAAAATGGTTATCATCATGCTCTAGATTAGCAATTGGAGTTTATTGAATGGATCATTCAATCCCTTTCCCCTCTCCTCTTCTCTCCCTTTCTTTTAATTATTCATTTGTATAGACACTAAATCACACACTTCAAGTAAATTTATAGGTCCTAATCACATATCACTATTCATATGATTCCTACGTGAGAAAACTAGTGATTGAAATCTATCATTGGCCTCTCATTTTTCCTTCTAATTTCCTCTTTGTTATTACACACCCCACGGCCCACTATGATCTTTGTTGATTTATCTTCATTAACTTTGGACACCGCCGCCCAACCAGGATGACATTACTTAGGTGCCCTTGTCCCCTCCGGAATCCTCAAACCTCTTTGTATCTTACTCACCCCTTTTACGCCTCTTTCATCTTTTGGCATCTTTTCTTCTTACACATCAACCTTTTAGTTGTTAATTATGAAATTCAAATAAGGGAATCATATAGATACAAAGATATGTGACCACAATAAAGGAATAATCTCTAAGCATCTACTATCATCACCTAAGGTTGCATCCAAGGGCATTCTAAGATCATCAAGGCATCCATCTAGCATTCACTCAAAGGAAAAGGGACTCCATTTTTCTGCATACACGCATAAGATGGGAAATTCATTTTTCCATTCATGCATCTCTCTACATTGTTACATCTAGGTATTGTTTGTTATCAAGTGAATCTTTCACAAGAGCTTCCTAGGGCATGATTTCTACACACACGCATTAGAACTATATGGAGTCCGACATGTAGTGCAAGGCTCGGTTGTAAGTTCACTCATTGGGTGACCATCGGGGTCATTCGACTCCCAATTTGTACCTTTTTCTTATTATTATTTTATTTTATTGGTTTTTTACAGAAATCATTTGTTTTATAGGTTACAAGTGAATTCTGTAGATATAGTCTGACATATAGGTGACCAACAACAAAGGTTAGCGAACATCTTGCGACACAAGAAAAATCAAATTCGGCCATTTTCGTAGACACATGCACCTAGAAGTAGACTCGGCACCTAGGTTCCCTTGACCCAATCTAGGTACCCTAGTCCAGGCATGTTTGACATTTCTAGAATTTATCAAGAATAGTTACAATAGTTCCCTCCTCCTATTCAAATGTTTTCAAATCCGACTTACTTTGAGATTTATTGTGAAATCAGCTAAGTACTTTATCCTCTATCTTACACCTAGGGTTTCATATTTATTTAGCTTATTTCTTGTGTCGAATATGTGATTTATTGCTCATTATTTTGTTGTGACTATGTAATATCTTAGGGTTTTACAAAATCTATTTTTGTTAAATCAATTGTACACAATCATTGTATTTTTCCTATTCACTTAAGTGACATATTTGTAAATTGTAAAAATATTTTCTCAAAATTATAAGAGAAATACTTAATTTATCTCTTCTAGGGGCAATTGAAAATTCATAAGTGGAATAGGACCATGAAGAGTCATGTGAGGGGAGATGAAAGATTAATTCCAAAGGATTCATATTTGTATTCAGGAAACCGAGAGATAAAGTTATGAATCTTTGGAAGATGATCAAGATATAATATTTTGGTCTTCTTCTTCATCATCCTTAGGTGAGCCATTATAGAAAATAGAAGGATTCTTTCTAGGTGCTATGATACAATAGTCCATTCAAAATGGAAACTCGTCTTTAGGATGATAGTGTTGTATATATCTCCTCCCTGGGTAAATATAGACAAACAGAAGAATATGGAAATCAAAGAAACTCAAAACCTGACATTTATTTGTGCCACCAGTCACACTTTGGCGTAGATTAGAAGGCACCAACATGGAAAAATTTGTGCCCCGGCACAGATTAGAAGGCGCCGACATGGAAAACGTTACGCCCCTGGCATAGATTAGAAGGTGCCAACATGGAAAAAGTTGTGCCCCCGCATGATTAGAAAGGCGCGACATGGAAAACGCGTTGTGCCCCCGGCATGATTAGAAGGTGCCAACATGGAAAAATTTGTGCCCCGGCATAGATTAGAAGGCACCGACATGGAAAAATTTGCACCCCTAGCATAGATTAGAAGGCACCGACATGGAAAAGTTGCGCCCAGCAGAGAAGAAGAAAACACGACATGGAAAAAGTTACGCCCCTGGCGTAGATTAGAAGGCATCGACACCACATTTTCAGTGCCTATGGCACACTTAAAATTATGTTGATGTGAGGATGGATGCACCAAGGTGCACCTTTAGGAGGTGCAACATTTTGAGCGTTGACACCCCGAACCCGACAGGAAGCAAACCCTGACCCAGATATTCAAATGGCCATAACTTTTCACAGGAGCTCGAATCACGCAAGGTTGGAATTTTCGGAAAGCTTACAAGGTCCTCTTTCCAAATACAACTCGATATCTTTAATTCGGTGATAACAAGTTCTTCAAAAATTCAAAATACAGTTCGCCATTTTTTGGGTTTGCTATGGTTCTCACGTACCACCATAATAAGATGAATTAAATACAACCTGGAGGTGGTCAGGGGTAGATTTGGTGAATTCATCTCTCTTCCCTCTCTCATTCTTCCTATAAATTGTAAGGAGGGGCTTCTTTCTAAAGGTGGGACATTCTTTTTTTCCCTCCCTTCTTCTCTTTGGCAGCGAATTTGTGGGTTCAAACCTCCCATCTAAAACTATAATGCAACTTTGCCTCTTGGCATTTTGTAGTGTATTGTATCAATCTTTGGAGCAAATAATGCATGTCTGTGGATGATTCTCAACCCTCTCTATGTTCATTTGCATCATCCTAATCTTTCACTACAAATTTGGTTATCTGTGCATGATCTTGCATTACATTTTAATGGTTTGTGTTTATTGGCAAGACAGGTGTTCTTCATTCCTCAGTGCATCACCTTTGTTATTCTAGGTTTATTTTTATGCATCTTCTTACCCTGTCTCCTTGGCAAGTTATATTAGGTTTTTGAGTAAACCCTCTACATTTTTATGTGTGCATCTGAACAGAGGAATAGGAACCGCCTTCATCCGGAGAGCTTTCCCGATTCGCAAGGTCCCACACTTGGGAAAGCTCCATGTTATGCAATCACACTGAGAGTCTCAACCCATCAAGTTGCAGACATTCAAGGGTGTTGTGATTCACCATCAATAGTTTTGGCATACCTAATGGAATCAAGAGATCATTCCACAAGATTTGAAGGAATTTTCAAGAAATTTGGACTTAGAATTGCAAGTTTTACAATTTCAGATTTTTTCACCTTCCAGCCGAACTCAAATCAATTTTCAAGGGCTTAACTTGCTCAAAAAAATTCAAAATTTCACCATTTGATATATCGGGGATAATATTCAAAATGGTATTCTTAGATTTTTGAGATTTTAACTTTCAAAATTTCATAGTTTTTAGTATTTCAGGTTTTCCTAGGTGTCGAGCATGTCCCAAGTTCTGACACAGTGTATTTCAGGTTTTGTAAGTTGCCTTGCATGACCTGAGTTTTACCTGTACCTTTCGGGGATTAGTAGCTACACAACAAGACCCGATAACTGAATTGAAGAACTGTATCTTTCGGGTCCTTCAAAGTTTTAAATTCTATTTTTAATATTGTCAGGTTTGGTGTGTAACTTGGCAGAATCCAGCCTTTTGAGGCTCATTCTCTAACACATCTTAGAACTCCGAAGGGATAGAATTCAGTGGTATAGCAGCAAAAGTTTCCCAAGCACATGAGAAGAATTCGAACCAGGTCTGATACTCGAGAAGAGGGGCTATTTTTCTACTTGCAACTATCACCAGGTAGAGGAAGGAGAGGAAGAGGACCACAAAGATCACCATCTCCACCTAACCGGACTTTGTCTACACCTCCACCTGGTAGACCTTTTCTTGCATCAACCAGATTTCTTAGGCCAATCATAATGGCACATCTACCACCGAATCCCTTTGTCAATTTCACGGGCAGTAGTCCACTTGCCCTAAATGCTCATAATTAGGTTCTGGTTGCAGCGCTAAAGAATATCCCCTATTTCATAGGATAAAATCATACTACTCCTATTGACCACATCTAGGATATTTCCAATGCATGTGCAATCCATGAAATAAATGAAATGGATGTTGCAGTCAAGTTGTTGGCTTCATCTTTTAAAGGTAAAGCCTTATAGTGGTTTAGGAGCCTAAGAAATAGTGGTCTATTACTTAATTGGAACCAACTTTGTTCAAATCTTTTTGCACCAATTCGAGGAGAGACTAGATAATTTGTCTTTATTGGAAAAAATGATGACAATGAAAAGAGCTCCTAATGAACAAATGATAACTTCAGATTCCAATGGACATGGGACAAGATTTTAATAGTTAGACCAACCGCCGAAGGCACATTCCTTTATTTCTTAAAGGCTATAAATTCAGACATAGCCATGATGATCCAATCAATGGGAGGGACAATGCTGCTAGGGGCCTATGACATAGCTATCAGAGCAGAGAACTATTTGATCCAAGCTAGCAAGCTTGCACCAAGGCCACCAATGCCTCTCTATCCGGATATGGGAAATCCTACAACCAGTCAAGCACCAGAGTTGAATCCCATTCCAACTCCTAGAAATCAAAGCAATAATGAGGCATCGACTTCTTCAAATACTTCAAAGGAATTGCAGGAGGTTATGAAATAGCTACAGAACCTTGGAAATGAGCTGGTGACTATCAAAAGATAGCAAGCTCAAAGTGCTAGACCGTATCAACCTCAAGAGCAAGCACTTGACTAGGCCCCATACCAACAAAATAGACCACCAACTCAGGTTGTAAATCAAAACCAAAACCAGGGACAACCTCAAGCTGCGAGGCCATTTCAACCGTATGATCCAAATGAAATGACATCCTCAAGAGCCTTAGTTCCAACACAAAACAACATAGCACAGGAGTACGACTAGTGTTACCCTTGCAATCTACCTCACAATCAGTCAACGTGTTTCAATGGTGCACTAAATCAAGCCTTAATGGTGCAAACCATTGGTGTGTCTCAAGAACCAAGCCAAGTAGGGAATCAACAGCAAGAAGCACCTCCAACAAAAACCATGTTGGCCAATTGGCAAATGGAAGACTTTTGTGGAGTTAACCAATAGCCTTTTCAAGGCATGGCTGTCAACACACGGTTAAAGAAGAGAAGCATAGAAGAGGGGCAACCATCTAATCCAGTTGTTTCTCAGCCTACTCCTACACAACAAGGGGTCAGTAGACCAAATGTAGTTCCAAATGTGTAAAATCAGCCTAAGGTACCTATCAGTAGCAACACATGTGCCTGTTCAAGCTCCGTAAAAGGTCACGCCAAGTCGGGGACAGCAAAAAGACAGATCATCCCCTTTCAACATCATCGATCAAATGAAGAAGACACATGTGAAAATTTCCATGTGGGAATCACTGGCGATCTTAGGGCAACGAGATTTATTGCAAGCTGCAATGGCTAATTGGTCTACCTCGAATGTATCAAACCGGGACAAGAGAAAGTTCTCACTAATGCAGTGCAACCGGGTGGGGGTCAACCAAGCAATAATTTGAAGCCTCCACCATTCTATGTGTCATTGGTTGTTGGAAACCACTTGGTACACAACTGCATGATAGATTCAGGGTAAGTAGTTCAGTGATGCCAAGAAAATAGCAGATCAACTAGGTATGAAGTATGAGCCGTTGTTCAAAGTATTAAGTATAAATAGATGGAACAACAATTCAAACAAATATGGGGTCATAAAAGGGTTAAGCCTAACACTACATGCATGTCCTAATGTTACAATTCTGCAAGATGTGTCTATGATTGACCTTCCGCCACTCTTTGCGTTGTGTCTATCAAGAGACTTCACTACAAAAATTGGTGGATATTTATCTACAGATTGGTCACACATGATTTTCAGGATGAGGTATGGGGCCAAAGCAACAATCAGGTCAAAACCAATTGCCAATTTCCATATTGAACCTCATGTGCCAAGTCCTATCAATGCAAATTACTCAGCCTTTGATCAGGAGGAGTGTTCAAATGATCTAGAAATAAGTACTAAGGTCGAGGGAATTCCTAATTTGACTTTGGATGAATGGGCAAACAAGAGTCATGAATTTGACCCATACAAGGAAATTGAAGAATCTGAATTGGGTGTGTATTGTGTACACGAAGAAAATTCACCCATTCCCGACATCATTCAGCCTAAATCAAAGGATTAAAACAAAGTTTGGCAACTATTTTTCGATGGTTCAAGAAGTAGACAAGGTGTTGGAGGTGGTGCAATGTTGATTTCACCACAAGACATCAAATATTTTTCAGCTTTTTATTTCCAATTTTCCTGTTCAAACAACACGGCTAAATACGAGGCATTGATTCATGGACTTCATTGGGCCAAGAAAAAGGGCATAAAGAACTTGCAGGTGTTCATGGATAGCAAGCTAATCATCAACCAAGTCAGGGGACAACATGCTACAAAGAATGACCTGTTAAAGAACTACAAGAACAGGGTATGGGACCTCATTGAGGATTTTGAAGCTTTCAACATCGTGTCCATACCCAGGAAGAAAAATGAAGCCACGGATAGGCTCGCAGTAGTTGGAGCAATGTTTGATGTGGTTGACAACATCAGAAGGAAAAAACACAACCACATATCCATGTGATTGTGAGGCCAGCAGTTCCAGATAATAACACAAGTTGGCAGGTGTTTGAGAACAATCAACAGATCGTCAATTTTTTGCAAGAAGAGGCTGAATTCTTAGCTAGGAATCAGGACAGACTAGAGCAGCAGTGCGGGGATCAAGTAGTGTAGCTGCAGAAAAACAAGCTTCCCAAGGGTTTAGTAACATTGGAGTCTATCTTCAACCCTAACAACCAGTTTTGTAAGGAAAAGGCTAACATACAAGTCAAGAGAGAAGATTTAGAGCCAATTCTAGTTGGGAAGGAAAAACACTTCAAATTGGTAAAGTGGCCACTGAGCAGGAGAAATCAGATTTCATACAACTTTACCAAGAATTTCCAGATGTCTTCACTTGGAGCTATGAAGACTTGAGAGGATTCAATCCAAAGTTGGCACAACATACCATAGAATTGGATCCAGATGCTAAGCCCATCAAGCAGAAGTAGAGACCAGTCAACCCTCACATTGAGCCTCTAATGAAGAAAGAGCTAAACAAGCTAATAGAGGCAAGCATTATATTCCCATCAAGCACTCAAGCTGGGTTGCAAACTTGGTTCCAGTCAAGAAGAAGAGTGGAGAAATTAGGTTGTGTGTGGACTTTCGAGACCTCAACAGGGCATCTCTCAAAGACCATTACCCACTTCCTTCAATGGAACAAATATTGCAAGTGGTATCCGGTTCGGAGAGATTCTCTCTCCTAGATGGCTACTCAGGGTATAATCAGATAATGGTGAAAGAAGATGACCAGTTCAAGACGGCTTTCACCACAAAATGGGGCACCTATGCATTCAAGAAGATGCCATTTGGGCTATCAAATGCTGGATCCACTTTCCAAAGGGCAATGGATATGGCATTCAAGGGATTGATCAATAAAATAGTTCTGATATATCTTGACGCCATCATTGTATTCTCCAAAAATGCAACAGATCACCTCTTTCATCTGAGGCAGGTATTTCATAGGTGTAGAAGATTTGGGGTATCATTGAATCCCAAAAAATGCACATTCTTGGCTCACGAAGGAAAACTTCTAGGCCATATTGTTTTAAAGGAGGGGTTGATGATTGACCCAGAAAGAGTTGAAGCAATTCGAGCATTGCCATTGCCAAGTCACAAGAAGGCTCTTTAAAGCTTCTTAAGAAGGATCAATTTTGTCTGCAGGTTTGTTCCAAACTTTGCAGCTCTCGTAAAGCCAATAATGTTGATGTTAAAGAATAGCATGGCATTTAAGTGAAAATTTGAAGGAAAGGTAAGTTTTGAGGCAATAAAAGAGGCTATATCTCAAGCTCCGACTCTCATCAATCCAGACTTCTCCAAGGACTTCATGTTATATGCCTTCGGTGGTGGAGACACAATTTCTACAATCCTAGTACAAAAAAACAAAGAGGGATTAGAACAACTAGTTGCTTTCTTC
Source organism: Taxus wallichiana var. yunnanensis (assembly GCA_018340775.1). Taxonomy (NCBI): domain Eukaryota; kingdom Viridiplantae; phylum Streptophyta; class Pinopsida; order Cupressales; family Taxaceae; genus Taxus; species Taxus wallichiana. The sequence goes on from CM031233.1 coordinate 111,856,871, forward strand.
AGTCAAGGCTTGGAGGAATACGAAACGAGGTACTCTTTCATTGAAAAGCATGTCCTTGCAGTGATCAGGAGCTTAAATAAATTCAAGCACCTAGTCTCAAACAACAAGATCCAATTATTGGTCTCTCATGTGGGAGTCAAGGACTTCCTTCTAAATAAGGATCTGAATGAGAAACATGCAGGATGGATCACTCATGTCATGGAATATGACATCGAAATTAAGGTCACTAAGCTGGTCCATGGAAAGGGATTATGTGAACAACTAGCCTCAAGTCAGCAAGTTGAAGTAGGTGATGAAAAAGAGACTGTCTTGGTACTACATGATGGTCAAGAATAGGAAAATGATGATGTGCCCGCTCCTTGTTGGACTCAGAATATGATACACTTCCTACAGACAGGCCTATACCCTCCAAAAATGAGCAAAGCAAAGAGGAGATACTTTAGATTACAAGCCATTCCATATGTGCTTGTTGATGGTGTTTTGTTCAAGAAAGACATCAATGGAGTTCTATTGAGGTGCATTAGGACAGGTCAAATTGAGAGGGTGTTACGAGATTTTCACGATGGAGATTCTAGAGGAAATTTTTCCCCACGGATAACAGCTCTCAAGATAATGAAGGCAGGGTATTATTGGCCCACAAAGTGTTCAAAGGATCGTATATACATGGATAAGAAAGTGTAAGAAATGTGCACTCTTCACAGAAAAAGAAAGACTAGTAATGCTTCCATTGCACCCAATTTTGGTTGACCAACCATTTATGTAATGGGGATTGGAATTCATCGTGGTCATCAATCCAAACTCAAGCCAAGGCCACAAGTGGATTCTCATGGCAATGGACTATTTCACCAAGTGGACCGAAGCAGTAGCGCTCAAAGAAGTAAATGAGTCTAACATACTAGACTTTTATGAAGGAATAGTGACTAGGTTTGGTGTGCCGGCCACTATCATATCAGATAATGCATTTGAATTCATAGGTTCCAAGATTATAGAATGGACTGTCAAGAATGGAATCTATTTGAGCACGTCTTCAAATTATTACCCGTAGGGTAATGGACAGCAAAGTCCACGAACAAGAATTTGCTAAGAATCATCAGAAGGACTCTGGATGAAAACCAAAGGACATGGCATACCAAGCTAAAATCAGCATTATGGGCTGATAGGATAACGCCAAAGAGGTCTACAGGTAATTCTCCCTACAAGTTGGTCTATGGGAAAGAGGCAGTATTGCCTATATCATTAGAATTGCCAATTGGAGCTCATGAAGCAATTGGAGTTGTTTGAGTTCAAACCAATGGAGGCCAGGTATGCAGAGTTGATGGAATTGGAAGAAATCAGAGAACATGTAGTTCAAATGATTGAGAAGGATCAGGCCTTAGTAAAAAGATGGTTTGATAAGAAGGCAAGAGCAAGGACCTTCCAGGAAGGGGACCTAGTTTTGAAATGGGATGCGATCGAGCAAAACCAGAAGGAAATCCAAGTTTGATGCCATTTGGAGTGGCCCCTACATGGTCACAAGATGTAAAAGTAGTAATGCCTTCCAATTGTCTACATTGGATGGAGAATAACTCCCGATTCCAGTAACGGAATATATCTTAAACATCGTTACTAAAAGGAAAAGGTTTACCCTTGTAAATATTAGCCTAGAATTCAATTCCTCTAAGTACGTATGCACAATGTCTTGTTGTAGTTAGGTTTCAATTTCCTAAGTGCTTTGGCACAGGTTTTGTTGCTCTTAGGTTGAATTTCTACAGGTCAAAGATGCTCTCGAGAAGGAGTTGTGGTATCGCCTGGATCGAGATCGTGGTTGGTTTCAAGTTATCGTTTATGAATCCATGCCCAATGGATTAATAAAAGGCCACTGATCTTCTACCTAGTAGACAGGTGATCCCGTTGAGTCACCAAATTTTTGTATATATCTCCCCCCTGGGTAAATATAGAAAAACAGAAGAATATGGAAATCAAAGAAACTCAAAACCTGATATTTATTTGCGCCACTAGTCGTGCTTTAGCACAAATTAGAAGGTGCCGACATGGAAAAAATTACACCCCTGGCGCAGATTAGAAGGTGCTGACATGGAAAAAGTTATGCCCCTAGCATAGATTAGAAGGTGCCGACATGGAAAAAGTTGCACCCCTGGCGCAGATTAGAAGGTGCCGACATGGAAAAAGTTGCGCCCGCGCCAATTAGAAAAGCGCCGACATGGAAAAAGTTGTGCCCCTGGCACAAATTAGAAGGCACCAACATGGAAAAATTTACACCCCTAGCGTAGATTAGAAGGCGCCGACATGGAAAAATTTGCACCCGTGGCATAGATTAGAAGGCGCCAACATGGAAAAATTTGCGCCCCTGGCACAGATTAGAGGGCGCCCACATGGAAAAGTTAAGCCACCGGCGAAGATTAGTAGATGCCGACACCACATTTTCAGCACCTATGGCACACTTAAAAGTATGTTGACATGAGGATGGATGCGCCAAGGCGCACCTTCAGGAGGCGCAACATTTTGAGCATTGACACCCCAAACCCGACAGAAGCAAACCCTGACCCAAATATTCAAATGGCCATAACTTTTCACAGGGAGCTCGGATTCACACAAGGTTGGACTTTTCGAAAAGATTACAAGGTCCTTTGTCCAACTACAACTAGATATATTTAATTGGGTGAGAAAAATTCTTCAAAAATGTAAAATACAGTTCGCCATTTTTTGGGTTTGCTAGGGTTCTCACCTACCGCCATAATGAGATGAATTAAATACAACCTAGAGGTGGTTGGGGTAGATTTGGAATTCCTCTCTCTTCCCTCTCTCATTCTTCCTATAAATTGTAAGGAGGGGCTTCTTTCTAAAGGTGGGACATTCTTGTTTTGCCCGTCCCTTCTTCTCTTTAATGTGTCTTATTAACTTACACTCCTAAGTCTTTCATTCTACAAGGGTATGGAGGCAACGAGTATGATACACACATGGTGGATAGATTTAAAGGGGCTACATAGATCACTAGATTCACATATCTAGAGGGAAATAATCACTATAGTAGGCCAACATAGGGTTTCTAGTGCCCACAACAAGATAGAGGAGATTGTCGTACCAAGATATTGGTAGATGGGTGACAATAGGTATGTATCAACAATAGATAAGGAAATCATGCACAATATGACTAAAATTAAAGTAAGGAAAGCTAAGGATTTGTTCATGAATAAGAGCATTATGTTAGCTACTATAAAAATACATATAACACTAAGCTAACATATAGCAATGGGGAAGGGAAACAAACTAATATATGAAAAATGAAAAAGATAGTTAGAGCACTCACCTATACCTATAGGGTGGTCATTGATACATCAATCTATCCAAAGAATTATCCCATTGAGAGAGATTCACTATTAGGTGGAGAAGGGGAACATCGTTCCTATCCTAGACTCACTATAGATGACCCAATAATGTAAGCAATCCAACCAAGAAGAAGAGTGTCCAATCCAATCCAATTCAAGTGCAAGATGAACCAAGAGATAAGTGAGAAAATCAAAAATTGGCATAAGAGAGTAGATCAAATGGAAGTTTCTAAGATTCGGGATTCCTTCCTTCATGAATGTTAAGATGTGGTGAGCATATATACGATTCCATCACCCATGGGCGATGGTGCGAGTCAAGAAAAATTTTACACCGACACCATCACCCACATGTGATGGTGTCATCCAAGGATGATAAATGAGGTGATGTGTCATGCAAAGAAAAAAAGGGTGTCATAGATCATGGAAATTGATTAACAAGGTGCCAAATGGTGAAATTCTAGCAATGTGTTATGTTTGCAATGTGTGTGAGACCTTAAGGGATAAGGATATCTAGTACAAGGACAACTAAGGCTGAGACCACCTAGTGATACTCTCTTTGTGTACTCTTTCAAAACCATAATGATTATGTGAATAATCATTCCCCATTTTTGTAGGCCCATTAAGGAACACACTTAATAAATAGATGCACTATTGACCCTTATTATTTACACAAACTAAATTTTTAGTAATGGTATGAAAGATGAAAAGTTGAAAAATTAGTTGTATAAAAAACATTCATTTCTCAGTAACTATTACTCCGAATTTTTTTACATTTCTACTTTTACAATAGCTAGAGAATTTTTTTGGTTAGTTATGTGTCAAGAGTTAATGTCCACTATGTTCCAATATATGAAAACTTTATTTTTAACTAATATTTTAATTATTTGAAATTGTTGTCCCTTACAATATGTGTCGAAATGTATTCTTAATATACCATGTTTTTGGTTTTGTAGTTTTGAGAAGATAATACTTGTTTGAAAAACTCTATCATGTCATTTGAGTTCCCATAATGAAATTTCAGCTCAATAAGATTTCAAATCCCTTATTAAAAATAGATGCATGTGGTTTCATGTCCCATGTTTGAATGACAACTAGTGTTATGAATAGCCTCAATAATAATGAATACTTTTTTCATTTACTTGTTAGAAGGAAGAGTGATGGCGTAAATGATCCATGGATCGTTGATCTTAGGGTAAATTTATTTGTTCATATGCCCTTCGATGTATTTGTACTCAAAATATTTTCCATTTGTCATATCCTCTTGTAAGCTATCCTCTCTACAACCGCACCATAAACACAAAAATAAAAGCAACGTGGAATCGAGAAAATATGACTCTTTCTACTAAATCCTCATATTCTTTTATGTCACATGATTAGGTTCATCAATCCTCTTTATTAAAGAATGGAAATCTAGGGTTGGTGTTAGAAGGTTGTATGAAAAAGAGAAAGAGAAATCTGCTAATTGCCCCTTCTAGGAAAAATCCACACTTGCAAGAATTAAAAATCACTCTTTGCAGGAAAATAAATTCACACTTTGCATGTAATTAAAAAACACACTTGCAGGAATTAAAAACAAACTTTCTTGAAATTGAAAACAAACTTGCATAAAAGGAAACACACTTGCATAAAAGGAAATTAATAAATTAAAAATAAAGGAAAAACACATATTCCACCTATAGGTTTACAACAAATTGTACATCACAAAAATAATTACATGACACAAATAAAAATACAACAAAAATATAATTACAAAATGGAAAATAAAAATAAATATACAGTCCATCTTCCTTGGAATGAGTGGCCAACTCATTCCTCAGAAGAGGATTTTAATCTACACTATTTACAAATGGATGGAACGAAATATCAGATTGAATTAATTAAAAATGGAGATTACATTCAAAGGTGTGGGAGGTTGCATTTATAATTTCATGCTTCCAACCAACTCCTTATTTTAAGGCATACATCTCTATCAAATCTTATCAACTAAGATTTCAATTTATCTAAAAAGCATCAATCTCCACAAAATATGGAGAGAGCTTATCTAACAATCTGACTCTTTTATTGAGAATAAAAATGAATATTGATTCTTATTTATTTTACAAATAATAAAATACTTATAGAAATATCTATTTTTAGAATGAATTCCAAAAATAGATAACAATGTCACCCTTGGAGTTATGCTCATCTTTGTAACTCTAGTATTCATCCTCGAAGTTATAATATTCAACTCTGAAGCTATAGTAATCCACTCTGAATTGAGTTGGAAGAGCTCACTTTGTAGATGGAGGAACTCACTTCGAGTTGGAGCATTCTAGGAAGCATGTGAAGCAAGTTGGAGGACTATGAAGCATTCTTAAAACAACTATAACTTTTTCATATGAACTCGAATCAAGATGATTTTTATTGAACTTGCATAAGTTTTTTATAGGAATCTAAATATGCTATCAGATTTGGCTTTGGATATTTCTTGATGACTACTTTTCATTATTTCCCAAACATATGCATAAGGATCCACTCATATAATTGTTGAACATTTCTGGAGCTAGTGAAAGAACCTCTGGAGCTAATGCAATGATGAAATAACAATATCTAGAGATGATATGAGAGATTTTGAATATCTTCCAAGGTTTTTATATATGGTTCTTAGTGCTCAAAATGCCTTATTCAATGATGATAACAAAGTATGAACTGCATATGCACAAATTGACATCTTTTTCCCAATAATCATTAAAAATAGCTAACAGAAAGATAACAATGAATTATAAAGAAATAACCATGATATATACTCTCTATTTCATCCTAAATAAACCATAAGTTCATATATTACACTTAGATCCACTTTATATATGCAGAGAAAAAGAATGTCAAATATTGTATAAAATGGGCTATTTTTTGGGCTCATCATCACACAAGAAACCAACCATCGATGGTGTGGTTTATGTTCACCAAAAAAATCGGTTAGGATGAAGGAAAACAAATCTTTTCCTTCGAATGAGGAAAAAAATAGTAGTGTTAGGTCACATGTTCAAACCTCAACGATAACATTGGTAGCAACATTTCTGAAGTTGACTAAAACGTGGCATTCGTGGGAAACCTTGTATGATATAGAAAATATGTATATAATATTAGAAAATAACATTTAATGAATCAATAGTTAGTGCATTTACTTTTGATAAATTCCTTACAATATTTATGAGAACACCCATACACTTGGTCCTCTCTCATCTTCTTTGACCACTCCCTCATACTACAAAGCCCCATAATGCCAAAATTTCAAAATAATAGGAATATGATTATAAACATGAAAATGATTCAAATTTAATGAGTGTTAAGAACTCCGCAATGTTAAGAAGGAGATGTCATCTACAAATTCATAAGAAAAACTCTTACGAATAATATTTTTGATGCATGGGAAAGTGTGAATAATGGCATAATATAATGGTCTATAAAAATGACACAAACCCACCTAAACAAACATGTTTTTGGTTATCATATTCAACTACTACATTTACTCAACAAGAGATATTGAGTCCCCTCCACATGTACCTATCTCTCAAGTATTTTGTGACACATGAAATTGAATTCCCTAAAATTTTCATGTGCTCTAATAACCCACAAAACACAAAGCCCGACATTACAAAAATAATTATTGGCATTGGTACTATTTATCAACAAGACCTTGCTTTCCAATATATATCCAAATTATGTTGACTTAATGAATGGTGCACCATGACCCCTTTCTCCAAATGATTGATGAAAATACAACATGGTTCATATATGTCTTGTCATTAGAAATAATATTTTCACATACATCTCCCCATAAAAATTTCCCCACACCTGTACTTCTCTTCCCTTGATCCCCTTCTTCATCACCCCTCTTCCTCCTACAATATTTCATTGTTTCAATTTTAACTTCATTAACACATCCCTTTCGGCATTTCCATTGTACCACTTGTATGTGATTTCTATTTAATTAAATTTTTCAAAATTTTGGGACCCAAATCTATCTTAGTGGTGTGGTCCCGCAAGTTTGGAATCATTATTTTGGAGTGACCAGAAATCTTTGTGACACTTTTCCCTTGGTTTTGAGACTTCCAATTCCCACCTAATTCTAAATCACCTGTTTGGGATTGATCACCCCCAGATCTCTACAAATTCCAAGTACAATCTCCATATCTCTAAGTATGCCTCTTATGTCTAGTACACCCTTTAACACTAACAACACACTTATCCTTATCTCCATGTGGATTAGTCAGTGGCTAATTTTTTTTATCACACTATGGTTACTCTCTCGATGACCCTATAGACATCTTAGCTTCAACACTATCATGAAATGATCATGTTTTCCTTTAAACTAGTTAATTTTATTTACTAGCATAAATAAGGGGAAAATGTAGACACTAAAATTAGAACAAAATCATTATAACATCATTTTTGCAAATATTATATATGCGGGTTTTGAATGATGAAACTAGGTCTTAGTGGCACAAGTATTTGTGGTTTTCCTTTTACGTTGCTTGATTGTCTTCTATTTTGTAACTTATTTGATTATTTCTTATGATTTTATGCCATGTCATAGTTAACTTTATCCTTTTCAACTTATTGTTTTCTTTTATTGACTTTGATCCAAGAACATACAATTTGGTCATGATCATACTATGGTCATGATCATACTATAGTCTATCTTAAGACACATAGTCCTAGATTCTTTCACTTTTTGGTTTCTTCATTACTATTTTCTCTTTCATTTTTTTATGTTTTTAGTTGGCCTTGTGTTCTAATAAGTTTCAAATTTCAAATTAAAATACATATATACAAGTTTACTCTAAGAATTTTTCATCTAACAATCACTTATCCATCTACCCCATATTAAGATAAAGAAGCATAAGTTACTATTGCATATTACATAGCACAACACAAGAGGGCATAATTCTGATTTACATTTTCATATAAGGATTTCAATTTTAAAAAATTAGTGTATCCCATTATTAGTGTGGAAGAACGAGCACAAATCTTAGTCAAGGGTTTAGTTTTATGACCACTTTCACAAAGCACTAGGGGAACTACATTGATTCTAAAACATAGTGTAGCACTTGGTGAATCACAAATAGAGTGGCCACTAAGGTCACCCCACTCAAGCACTTCATTTTTATTTTTCATTTTTGCTTGAGCTTTGCAAGAAGATAGGGTTATTTGTACGTATATGTTTGAAATTTAGGGTTACAAGTGAAGTGAAAGATATTTATTTCACCCTTTTTGAGTTTGATTAGGGTTTTACACTATAATCAAATAAGGAATGAAATAATAGATAGAAGGGGTTATTCTCGAGTAATTAACCTCCAACATTAGCCATTCAATATCATAATAACACATTAATACTTGCAAAAATGTAAAAATGAAATACAAACTCACAAATACATGGGATTGAGTGCACTTAGCTATTTTAGGTCATTTTGCGTTGATTTAGGTGATCTAGATGTTGGCACAGGGGTTTCTAGACCTACCAAAGTGCTTCAAAAATGAAAATTTAAGCTGAATATATCTTAGGGGATGACCATACAAGTAGGGGCAGGTATGTTTGTAAGGTCTTGACCTATTATTATGATTTTACACCTACTCGAACTATGGTTTGTGACTTTCTGGGTTTGTTTCTTATCCGATTCACTTTTTTATTTATGTTGGTCAATCTTGATCACATTGTGAGGGTCTCTAAATATTCTACTCAATCCTTCAAACCCTAACCATGGATGAAGTCCTACAAAAAAAACATTAGTTGGGTTATGGGCACCCCATGCACCGTTGATATTGGCACTACTCGGAAGACACCTCAAACCACACGTCTTTCTCCACCTAGGATGTGATATATAGCTTTAGTGCAATCAAATTTAACATAATTTCTTCGACAATGTTTGACTTGATTTCTCTCTTGCGCAATATACTTGAGTGGGTGACTTTAAGTGCTTGTAAATGTGGGAATTAGATCTCTAGACCTAGTGGGAAGCTTCAGACCTATAGATAGTGTTTCCCTAATGAATGTGCAGAGGTTTTTTCGAAGTTTAGGGATATTTGGGTGTCTTTTTGCTATCTTTTACAATGGAAATCCATAACAATGTTGGGATCTCAATTAAGGTGAGTTTCACTTGTTTATATATGCTTATGAAGGTGATTTAAGTTTGAAATGATGACTTAGAAGAAGTAAGCGACCCAAATAATACTGTAATAGGAAATTTGGTGCCAAAATGAGCAAGTTCGAGATCAAATAATAGGGTCGAACCATATAACTGCTTCATGACCCTATTGTATGTTTTTACCTAAGAGTGGCAATCTGAAATGTGAAGTTTAGATGCTAACAAGTGGAGTTTCTTACTATGTTTCATGCATTCAATTCTTAGAAATAGTGAACAAATGAGAGTGTAAGATAAAGTAAGCTACACAAGAGACCTAAATATGTATCGGGTTAGAATAGGTTAAGTGTGTTTGTTTGAGAAAGAGAGTAATGTCAAGAACAACAGTTTCAAAGAGTAAAATTACCAAATTTGATTGTCTACATTTCCCCCCTTTAAGCATGAAATGAAATAACATTCTTAAAGGAAAAGATACATAAGTTTTTAAACACACTTTGTCTTCACTTGATGTTTGTTTTACAAGATCTCATTGTATTGGTGTTGGCATGCTCTATGATGAAACCTGCAACACAAAGTTTTCCATGATAAATAATTAAAATTTCACTCAAATGCAAAGATGCAATGTCAACAAAATATGAAACTATAAAGAGTGGAAAAAAGAGATGCAAAATGTGGAAGGAATACATTTGTTTGTTCTCAGTGAATGGAAGAGTTTCCCATTCTTTGCTTGTGTGTGGAGATTTTGATTGTTGAATTTTTTCAAAGGATTGGGGGTGATCAGCACCCAATTGTGGCAAGGACATATCGGAGTATTGGTTGTATGTAATCCAACACACGAATTTAAAAGAGAGAGAATAAGAATGAGGATTTGAAGCACCTTGTGAAGGAATAAGACCACATAGAAAATTCATTCAATAACTTTTATATCTTCCCCCTTAGGTGTAAGAGGAAATGAAAGACTATCTACAAATAACTTAGTTACTCGTTCTACCTTCCATAACACCATGAACCACACTACTACATGTAGATCTAGGCCCAAATTTACAAATTAGGACACATAGTATAAAAGAGAATGAATTTCCCTCATACTCTCCCCATGTGCCACACAACTGAGTATAAACTGAATAAAATTGAAATTTGTTGAAATATGGTTGGATAAAGGAGGCTCATACCCCCAATAATCCTAAAACAGAAATTGAAACCAAGTTCTATAGAAAATAAGGAATGAAACCTTTCATGCCCCCTAAAACTGATCTAAACTAAGTCATCTAAATTTGAAACTATGCCAAAAACTTGTTCCTGTAGGTGAAAATTTAATTTTGTTGAGAAACATTTTGTGACTTCCCCCAAGGAAAAAATGTAAGAATTGGTCAAAGACATTCGCATACCTTGAAACTATTGTAATTTTTTGACCCCATGCTTTCTTTTTTGAGTTTTTGTGTTTGATGTTTTTTCTAAGTGGTTTTTCTTATTTTGTTTCTATATTTGAGTCCAAAAATTGTTTTTGTTTGTTGTAGTATACCTAGATGAATGTATAGGCTCTTTTTAGGCACATATGATGAAGAGTTTGAGTGTGTGGCTCAATAGATGTGTAACCATGTCTCATAAGTATAATAATATCTCGTAGAAAACACATGGAGGACTGATGTGGTGGCCACTAAGAAAAGCATGTACCTGCAAATAGGATTTTCACATGGTGAAGACCATGGAGTGCAATAAGAGAAATAATAGTAACAACAATTTCAACAAGATAACTAGTAGTATTCAAAAATTATAATGCATATGGAAGTGGAAAGATAATAGTAAAAATAGTGGCATGCAAAAGGATCGATGCCTACAAACATGGGACACCCATTTTTTCACAAGAGAATCAAGGCCCTTGGGCCTACATGTAAGAGATGCAATATCACACAAACAAGACATGATGACACAAAATTGAGACACCCATGGTGTTGCAATATAAATAAGGCCCTTAGACCATTATTAGAGTAGCAAACAAGAAACTACACATACAACTAACAAGCATGTATAGAAAAGTACAAAGACCATAATGTGATAATATGACATAGCAAGTAATATAAAAGAGCATATGGAACCAAAATTGTTAATATCACACAAGACACGTGTTAGTCTTGTTAGTACAAAAGATATTAAATACAACATGTAATCAAGCATAGTGAGGAAGTGAAACGGCACTATACTCGAAATAATGGCATCCAATTTGTGTGGAGGGATTCCCCAAAAGAAATCATGTAAGGAACAATGATAGATCCCATAAGCATTTATCAATTTTATGTCCTACATCATGCTCAATATACCCTATGAACACATGTTATCTATTGGCCAAATAAATAAACATCATGCAAATTGCTAACAATGTATGTTAAATAAGTAGGTCCCGAGTTTTGTGTTCTTGAAAATATGTGAATGTTTTTAATTTTTGTGATTATGTCATTATTTTTGGGTTTTTCGTGCATATCTATGTACAAAGAACAAGGGTTAACCAAAGAGTTACCGTATAATGGTTTAAATAAAGTGAGGTGATAAGCTATAGAATCCAAGATCCCAACTACATAAGGAGTAATTGCAATGACATAAACAATAACAGTGTGTTCATTGGGACCAACTAGAATAGGTGGAACATTGACATTGTTGACAAAAGTGGCAAGAGTAAGTGTAAACATAAGGATTAATGTGTGAGTCAAGATATGTGTGAAATATGTAGTATTAGGAGGCTCATTGGTATCAACCTCAATAAACGAAGGGAGCTACACAAGATTCATCATAAGAAATAGGTGCAATATGGGGGATTGGAAGAATTAGAACCATGTGTACTATCTTATATGACTATAAGAGAGATCATAAACATAAATGTAGAAAGAGGGGGATTAATTTCCCTCATTGATGTAGCAAGATGAGGTCTAGCTATGGTATATTATTCATGCATAGAAGTTTAAAAAGTGAGTGAGGGAAAAGCATTATGAATCATCATCGAATTAACACATTGTTTTCCTACTTGAAATGGTGTAATATTAAAATCAATAAGCATAATATTGTGATAATTTCATCAAGAGGTGTTCCAAGAAATAAATTTTAAATACAAGGTTATGGTGACATTATGAATGGCTATGTGAGTTTCCCCCAACACTATAGGTATCATAGATGTAGTGACCATTATAGGAGACAAATATTTAGCAATAGGTAAGTGTGTAGTAGTATGCATTAGGGACCGGTCTCCATTTAGATGATAGGAAGTCATAGTGGAAAGAGTATCATGCATGTCAAGAGAGAGTTCATCATGTAAATTAATATCAATGTGGTCCATCAAAAGAGGAGAATAATGTGTAATGTAAGTAGTGTTTGCATTATCATGTATGCGAGAGACATTATAAAGTGGAGAAACATGAGGTGGGTACTTCATTCGAGAACTATTTGTGGGAGAAGGTGTTACAAGTGTATCGTGTGTTATGGAATTAGTAGGTGAAGAACCATTGTTAAGTGGTGTCAAATTATCAACTATAAAATAATAATTATCATGTCCCTTGTCAATAAAGTGTGTACTAAGATCATCATCACAAATATAATCAGGAGAATAATGGGCTCTATTGTTAGATCATTAGTAATAGAAGATAGAGATTCCAAAGTAGGAGATGGTATAGGATGGATATCATGTTGAGCCAAAGTAGCCATCTCTTAGGGGGAATGGTAACTCGCACCTTTAACAAAGTGTACCAAGTGTGGCTTAATAAAATACATTTCCTGGTCATGGGGTATATCGAGATGAATTGAGAGTGTGCTAAGGATTTCAAAGAGTACCGACCTACATGTAAGGTTATGCTTAATAAATTTAAAGAGTGATATAGGTTGAACATGAGAAGAAGACACTATGGTCACAAAAAAAAGAAATATTAAACCTAGAAGAAGAATTATGACAGCAAATCATAAATTTGAACCCTAAGGCACCTAGGGTTTGAGACACCATGTTCAATTCAAGCGTTAGGTTCACCAAAAAAATTCATCCTTTTTTAGTTTGATTAAGTTTTTACACTATAATCAAACAAGGAATGAAATAAGAGCTACAAAGTGGTTATTATGACTAATTAACTTCCAACATTAACCATTTAATATCAAAATATCACATTAATATTTGCAAAAATGTACATAGTGCAATACAAACTCACAAATACATGGAATTTAGTGCACTTATCTATTTACAATTGATTATGTCTTGATCTAGGTGATATGGATGATGGAACAAGGGTTTCAATACTTGGTAGTGCTTGGGAAATGAAATTTTGAGTTTAAGATCTCTAGTGCAAGACAAAGACAAAGCAGGGGAAATAACATCCATATGGTCTTGAACTCTTTATATTTTTTCCACCTGCTTGGAATTTTGGTGTGTAACTTTCTAGGTTTTTTGATTTTCTGGTTCACTTTTTTGTTGTCTGTCATTCACTCTCAATCACACTACGAGGGTATTTGAATACTCTGCTCAATCCTTCAAACCCTAACTTTGGATGAAGTCACGTAAAAAAAAAATAGTTGGGTTGTGGGAACCCCGTGAACTTCGACATTGGCACTACTCTTAATATGCCTCAATCCACATGTCATTATCTACCTATCATATGATATCTAGTTGTAGTGCAATCATATTTGACATCCTTTCTTTGAAAATTATTGACTTGAGTTTCTCTCTTGTGTAATCTACTTGAGTGGGTGACTTTGAAATATTACAAATGTAGAAATCAACTCCTAGACCTAGTGACAAGCTTCAAACTTATATATAGTGTTTCCTAATGAATATGCATAGGAATGTTTTGAATGTAGGGAGCTTTGGGTTCTTTTTGTGCTATATTTTGCAATATGAGTCCATAAGAGTGTTAGGATCTTAGTTAAGGTTATTTTCACTTGTTTATATATGCTTCCAAAGGTGATTTAAGTTAGAAAGGATGACTAAGAGGAAGTAAGTGACCTAAAGAATAATGTATAACATGAAGTTTGGGACCAAAGTGAGCAAGTTCAAGACCATAAAATAGGGTCAAGACAGTCAGACGTTCCTATCCCTAGTGTATGCTATTTACCTAAGAGTTGCAATCTTAAATGTGAAGTTTGGAAGCTGACAAGTGGAGTTTCTTATTTTTTTTCATGCATTAAATTATCGAAACTTTTGATATATTAGTGTGTAAGAGTAAGAAACCTAGACAAGAAACATATGGATGTATCAATGAGAATGGGTAAAGTGCACTTGTTTGAGAAAGAGATAAATGTCAAGAAAAACAGTGTCAAAGAGTAGAATTACCAAATTTGAGTGGCTAAAGATATCGAGTATCATATAGGAAACACGTAAGTGACACAAGAAAAACCAGCCCCACCACCTATAGGTTCAAAACCATACAAATTTGGTCTACAATGGAGTACGCTTTTAGCATAGTTGTACATACACGATAACTTGTATTCAAAGGAACACTTTGAATCATTTGGGCACCTTCCAGGCTCTACATGACTTCCAAAATTGTTGACAAAACAATTTGAGAACATATAGCCAACTAAGGCATATCTCTAACCCTAATTACACTTTCAACGGCTTATTAATTTTTGTGCTTGCAATGCTTTAGCTTCCACCATGCGATTATCATTTAATATAATCTAAATTTATCAATGTTCCATAACATTATTCAGATCTATATAAATCAATTTAACAAGATCATTTAATTAATTTAGGTTTGATACAAAAATCCTTAAATATGTTCTTTTCAAATTGATTAATCATGACATTATGTGTATGTTTTTAGTGCAAAGGATTTTCCTATAATTATTCTCTTCTTCCCCTCTTCCCCTCTTCCCCCTAAGTATTTCTACACTCATGTGATTTTTAGTATCTAAAACAAGAAACTTATACCTCGAATTGGTTACAATTCTTGAATATTTCTAAAAAGTGTCTTCCTTAAATTTGATCTATGGTGATTAGAAAATCCCTTGTGTTTAGGGGATTTCTAGTGAATCTCACTAGCCAGATTTTGTCAGGAGGTTTTTCCCTATTTGTGTCCCCATGTGAAGTAAAATGGAGCTTATCCAAGTTACATGAAATATCTTAGACACTTATAAATAATGTATTATATTGTTAAAAATTATAGGCACTTTGAGAGGGGGTTGAGTCAATTCTCTTTAAAAACTTTTGAAGCAGGTTTGTAATGATTCAATCGACCGGACTTAACTATATTAAACATGAAAAGCATGAACATTCAACCATGAAAGAGAAAGAATAAAAACACACATGAACACATGAGGAGACAAGATTTAATGTGGGAAACCCATAAGGGACAAAAACCCATTGAAACCAAAGAACTAGCTTAGACAATTGTCCTATAAAGTTATAATGATTTCACCATATGGTGAGAACCCACTCACCTTGAAGCACCCACTCTAATTTTGAAGCACCCACTCTAATAAAAAATCAATCACCCACTTGAATACAAGGCCAAACACCTACTTGATAAATTGTAAAGCACCCACTTGCTAGGAAGAACCCACTCCCAAATTGTTGAGCAACAACTTAGACTTTTTCATAGAAATTTTGATCACCTTCTTCACCTAGTTGCTTACACCAACCTAATGTGATCACTATTTCAGCTCACTTTTCTTCTCTTCTCCTCTCTTAATTTTCCATGGTTTCAATACATATACACTCTTCTTAATTTTTTAAAATTATCACATAGATCTCATTCCTATCAACAAAAACTACATGCTATAAAATGAGCTTATATAAACAAGCATGACTTCTTGAGATGGACCTTGATCTTTCACTTACTAATTTAAATAAAATGGAAATATGGGGACCTAATTTAGTTTAATCTAAAGCTATGAAAAGCAGTAAATGATGGATGAATAAATAAATAAAGTGACCCAAGTAACTAAGTAAATATAAATGTGAAACCCTAATGAACAAGGAGGGTTAGAAAGATCTTAGCTGATTTGACAAGCTTGCAAGATTACACCGCAAAGATGACTGAATAAATAGGAGGAAACCACTATGTCGAGGCCCAAAAAAGTGCAGATCCAAGAATTCTAAGTAGACTAGGGTTCTTGGGGAAGGATGAGGGCACCTGGGGCGCCCTGGTCTAAGATCTAGGCACCCTGGTCTGTGCAGGAGGTCTATAAACCAAATTTTCAGGGTTTCTAAGCTATATGAAGCCTTCGTTTCCTCTCACATGTATTTCATTGAATTGCATCAGATGTTTTTGGTAATCAGTGATAAATAAGATACTTGCAAGATCCCAAACCAAGCATCAAAACCCTAAAAAAAAAATTAAATATGAAGGGGTCAGATTTTCCTCAACTTCCAAATGGATGGACTTATCACTGAGCATTGCACTATATCTAAAACTCAATGTATTTTTAGGTGTGTGTGGAAAAAAATTTCCCTAGGTGCTCTTGTGTCAATCGCACTTTGTGAAGTAGCGAGCAATAGATAGATGTCAAAATGTAAATAAACGGTGCATGGAATAAAATAAACTTCCCTCCTATGAAGTGTGATGTAGATGAACCAAATTTTCCCATGTGATGGAGATACATGGATGTAAATGGAGCATTTGATGGATGCAACCTTAGGTGGTGATAGTAGAGCCTAGTGCTTTATCCCTCATTATGGTTTCATAACTTTTTATTTATATGGTTCTCTTGTTCTAATTTCATAGTTAACCCTGAAAAGGCCGACCACTAAAAATATGGAAAGCTCAAACAGATATAAAGGGCCCAAAATATGGAGGTAAAGTAGGAAAAGGATTAGGGTGTCATGAATGGGATCAAGGCACCGGTGTGCCCCAAGATTTGCATGGGCACCCTAGTCATGGGTAAAATAACACGAATGAAAAAACAGACTTGGAAAATATGTGTGGGAGGTTGGTAGTGATGATAGAAGGCAAAGTAAATTTGCCAAAGGACATGGGTTTATTATCATTTTCTTCACTCAAAAACCATATGAATAGTAGTATGATACTAGGAATAAATAATACCAAAAGTGTGTGATTTAGTGGCTACACTTAGGAAGACTCTTCAAATAAGTCACATATCCATACGTATAAGGAAATTAAAAGGTCTTCACCAAGCTGCCTCAAATTTTGTATTTGTGTATCTCATGCATAAATTACATCTTCATGATCTACATGTTATTTCAATAGTCTTGAGATCAAATGATGAGGTCTGATGGCTCCTAAACTCCCTAAAATTCTTTCCAACTAATTATATTACAATCGACTTCTACACTCCATTTTGTAATCGGAAAATCATATTTTGTCTTATTCTTGACGGGTAAACATTTTTCTTATAGCTTAGAGAAGGGTACACCAAGTAATATCATCATGAATGCACGTTACAAACACTTCCATTATCCTTTATAACTTCATTTCATCTTGAATTTTATGACATTTCCTTTGCACATCTCATTTGAGTACTTATAGACTCACTAGGTGTTTTCCTAGTTATTACAGGATTTGAGCTTGAAGAAAGCTAAACATATGACTTCACATTGAGCTATTTTATCTGCAAAAGGATCACATTTACACCAAAGGATTGAAGGTTAGCATAGTAGGGTATGAAGTATTTTATCCATCTCTCCTTCTCAAACTTCAATATTCAATCATGGGGACCTTAGTTATTGTCATAAATGAGCTTGGAAAATCACAAAATTCAGGTATACAACTTCTATCAGACCTTGGTGAGGATGATCTTTGAGTTGTACCACATCTTGAACAATCAATAATAAGCAAAACACCACTGACCTTTTCATGAGACAAACTTAAGACAGGTATGTACAAGATTGCAGGTATAGTTGGACTATTCCAAAGTTTAGAAATTATAGTACATTGGTCTTGTCATTTAGGACTTAAATGACACATTTTAGGAAGTTATATATGGTATGCAACTCAATAATTTTCTATCTTTATTCACTCCACAATCCATATCTCAAATTTACATGATCTTCAAGGAGAGTTAAGAAAACTAGACCTAATCTTCAAGAATGTGAAGTACTTCTTATGTATACCTCTATCATTAGCTTCTAGGACACTCTTATGAGTTGATCCTTACCTTAGGCAACTTACCATATCAGGTACAATCACTAACTAAAGAAGCATGACCATGAGAATCTAGCATTTCTTGGAATTGCAACTCGGTTTTCATGACTAGGCATGTGATGTAGTAGTAGACCAAGAGAGTTAAGACCTCAACCATCTTCATCAAAGCACACTATGAGTCCAAAAATGTCACATTGAACTTTAAAAGAGTATTCACATTCATTATTCATCACAAGGACAAGTTTATACACCAAACACCTTTCAAATACCATGATTGTAAGAAAAACTTACAAAGACCGAGTCAAACTCCGTATGGTACACTAATGCTTGAAGGAAATAAATGACATCATTTTGAATTGGAAGGAGTATTCTTAAGCCCTAATTATTTTCACAACTTTCAAATTTGATTTGGAGTCAAAACATTTAATTTCATGTTCATTGCTTTAGAGATAAGGTTTGGATAGAGAAAACGTTGTTAGTAAAATGAATACAATTTTTTGTTTTTGCTCCTTTTGACCTCAAAATTTTTGAAAAATTTATGTATCCAAGTGTTATTCGAAAATTCCTTCTATGATTTATCTGAAGGAGGATTGTCAATTTTTATTTAGTGTTAAGAATTTAAGGTGCTCAATTTGCATTTTCCAAAAACCCAATTTTTGTAAAACTTGCAAAAACACCTCTTTAGGTCCCTAAATTTTAACCAAACCTTCATAAATCACCCCTCCATGAATTACAATGAAAAATTTATCATATTTTTCTCTAGAGATATTTGCACCATCTCATTTTTACGGAAATATTTCTCTGGTCCTGAAGAGTGTACTTTGCAAACCTATATTAGTTATCAACTCATCTCCTTACGAACTTGTGAAGCTTTGTACACCTCATATGCCATCATATTACGATCATTCCATGCTTGTTTTACATCCTCATACCTTAGCTCATCATCCTCACTTTTCTATTGGACTTTTTTCACTAAAAGGCTCTAGAATGACCATATTCATGTCATATAGCTTTGATTATTGACCTAATACTTCTCCTCCGCATGATATGCCAACTCATGCTACTCTAACCATGCTTTCCCTTCTTTTCCTTGATCCATTTCCCATTTTTTCATGCCTACCTATTTGACCTTGGTCTAGGATTGAACCTATAATTACTTGAGTCTTCATGAGGTTCTTCATCACCTCCCCTAGTATTCTTCATGAGATTCTTCACAGTCTTGGATAAAGATGCCTATTTTCAAACTTCCTTGAATGCACTGCTTTTACATCTCCTTTTTAATTGTGTAATCTTTCTTTGGATTGAGACAAAGTATTTTCTCATTTCTTTCTCTCAAATGAACAGTCACAATTAGTTTGATGGTCACTACCTATCTAAGATTAAAATTTCTTTGTTTCCTCATAATTCCTTGTAACTTCTCAAAATGTTATCATGAACCATCATACAACTTCCACCTCTCAAACTCTCAAGGTTTTAAACAGCTAGTTAAGAATGTGCTCTTTCATACCTAATATTTCCTTCCTTTTTCATCACTTGGTTCACTTTGTACACACAAAGTGTAAGCCTTGACATCCTATCCAATATTTTGCAATGAACTTAGCACTTTCACAAACTTCTAAGTGTAAACCAGAGCATCTAGGGTTTACCATGTCTTGAGCCCAGTTGTGATCTTGAATGATATAGCTTTGTCTCATGAAGACTTGACTTGAACATGACATAGGAATTCTTCATATCTATTTTTGCATTTTTGGCACAAATAATTTTATGAAAAAGAAAGTATGAATGACGTTATACTTGAATGCTAAGATATTATAAGTATAGACCATCAAGACATATTTTTGACACTTTTAATTTTTCCATGAGGACCTCTATATACATAACTCATAATTACTTACACATGTGGTAGAAATATGGACATTGGAGTTGATGAACACTCTTTTCTTTATAGAGACCAACCAAGACCTTAAAACACCTCATATAGACACACCATTACAAAAAAATATTTTATGAGGATTATACACACTCAATTATCTTTTCAAGAGTTAGAATAGTTAATAGATGCTACACACACCTTGTACACTTAGTACACAAAAATATTTCTTGACATGACCGGGAGGGACCCTCAACTTCTCTGCTCGAGATAAACATGTTTGTATAAGACTCTTGACTTGTTTCTTGAGACCTACACATTTTATGATGTTCTCATAGATTTGTTTCTCGAAGACTTGGTGAATATAATGGACCAAGGAACCTAACTTTCTTAAGTTTTAATGAACGTGATAAGACTCAACTTTAGAATTGTTCATAGCTTCCTTGTATTTCTCTATGATAATACCACTTCCCACATATTTTATGCAAAACTGATGGATCATTCACTTGATGGATACAATGATACTTTGTTTTTCTTGAAATCGCAATTTTGATTCCACCATACCTTGTGATGACCTTAAAGACTCTCTAAACCTTACTTTATCCACAACTTTATGCTAGGAATAGTGAACGGAACATCATTCAATGGTTTTCTTGTAGCATTGAGAGACCTTATGACCTATGAATGTGACTATACATCATATTGCACCTTGAACTTTAAAGAACAATTTTGATCCTTTCAAGATTTAGAAGTATAGACAATGATAGAGAATTGCTTGATGTCATTAAACTGATCATGGAGCATCTTATAATATTTTGAAGTCCTCCATTACCTTTACACAACCTTGAACTGTTTATTTAGACACATCATGGAAAAGACTTGTTTAGAAGATACAAGATGACCAATTTCTTTCACAAACTCATTGTGCTTCCTTCAAAAGACACCTTCCTTCTATAAGCCTGGAGAAGGAATTTCATGATCTTAAGAGCACTAGAACATCACGGAGTCCTTAAAGGAGTGCAATGACTCCACCTTCCTTTATCTCTTGTAAATTTTCTTAGTGCTCCCTTTAGATGGTTTTCTAGGAATGATGATCTCCTGATTTTTTCTTATTAAGCACATATAGCTCTCTTCATACATGGGTTTATCATTTACTAGAGAAAACATGCCTCTCATAATACTTGATGGCTAATTGATATTGACTGATCCAACTTCCTCCTTATTAGCTTTTTCAATGAAATTTATCACCTTAATTGAACGTTTCTCTTCATTTTCTCGTTATGATTCTTCCTTGGTTGTTTATATAACATTGAGCTTGGCTTCATCCTTTCTTTTATAGATGAACTTCTTCTTATTACAGTGTCTTGCAAAGTGGCATGTTTTATTGCATATAAAGAATACAAGATAAATTTTGTCTCTAGGTGTTTCCTTGATCCAATCATGTTTCATAGGCTCTTCAAGACAAAATTTGGCTATGTGACCCCTCTCATGACAATTGAAACAAATTATATTATTTTCATATTCAGTCCTATAATCTCTCCATGGGTGTTCTTTGTCTACTCTCCTTATACAATCCCTAGCTCTATGTCTAAAGACATGGCATGAAAAACAAATTCCATGAAACTTACCAGGGAATATCCTTTCATGTTATTTCTTGATGAGCTTCTTGTGTTATTTGATATCCTTCTTGATTTTAGAATGACCTTGATGTGATGCATGGATTGAATCACCCTTCAATTCATTTTTCCTTGTTTTTTCTAGTTCTTCTCTTAGAGTCTTTAATTTTGCACTTAGAATATCGCATTCTTTAACTTTTGCTTTAATAGTTATTTGGCATAGCTCGTGATAATATTTATGATCCAATTCACACTGAGTTGCTTCGCTTTTAAAAACCAGACCTTGTCTTTCAATAGGGTGTCTTTGATTGGTTGAACTTTCCTAATTCTTTGATATGTCATATGTTTATATTTAACTTGTTTTAGCTCATCCTTTAGGGTTTTCAATTCTTTTTCACATTTGAAACAAGATTTTTCCTTGACACTTAGATATTTTGAAACCTTACTAACAATTGATGTCGCATCTTTGACTTCTTGGAGATGATCAGCTTCTATGAGCTTGATTTAGCCTTTAAATCATTTATCAAGGCCTGAGTAATCTCATACTTCTTTTTTAATATTGTTTCAGCTTTCAACCACCCATGTTTGTGCCTTAAGGACCTTATCTTAAGTTGTTAAACTTGTACCAATAAAACTAACTTTGATACCAATCGTTGGAAATTAAGCGTTGAGAGGGGGGTGAATTAGTGCTCTTTAAAAACTTTTGAAGCAATTTACAATAATTCAATCAACCAAAATTAACTATCTTAACCATGAAAAGAATGAACATTCGACCATGAAAGAGAAAGAGCAAAAATACATATGAACATTCAACCATAAAAGACAAAAAGCACCCACTCTAATAAAAAAATCAAGCACCCATTTGAATAAAAGGCCAATCACCCACTTGACAATTTGGCAAGCACCCACTCCCAAATTGTTGAGCAATAACTCAAACTTTTGTCATAGAAATTTTGATCACCTAGTTTCTTACACCAACATAATGTGATCGCTATTTCATCTCACTTTTCTTCTCTTATCCTCTCTTAATTTTCCATGAATTCAAATCATTTAAACTCTTATTACTTTTTCAAAATTAGCACATAGATATCATCCCTATCAACAATAATTACATGCTCAAAAATTAGCTTATATAAACAAGAATGACTTCTTGAGATGACCCTTGACCTTTCACTTACAAATACTCTTCAAATAACTCACCTATCCATACATATAAGGAAAATAAAAAGGTATTCACCAAGATGCCTCACACTTTTTATTTTTGTATCTGTCATGCATCAGTTACATCTTCATGATATGCATGCTCTTTCAATATTCCTTGAGGTCAAATGATGAGTTTTGATGGCTCCTAAACTCTCAAACATTTTGTCCCAGCTGATTATATTCCAATCGGACTTACGCTCTCCACTTTGTAATTAACAAATCATATTTTTTCTTATTCTTCAAATGAGTAAACCTTTGTCTTATAGCTAACAGAAGGATGCACCCAGGAATATCATCATGAATGCATGTTACAAACACCTCAATTGTCCTTTATAACTTCATCGCATCTTCCATTTTATGACATTTCCCTTTACATCTCATTTGAGTACTAAGAGACTCACTAAGTGTTGTCCCTAGTCATTGTAGGCTTTGATCTTGGAGAAATCTAATCATATTCCTTCACATTGACCTATTTGATATGCATGAGGTTCACGTTTACATCAGATGATTGAAGGTTAAATCATAACAGGGTATGAAGTATTTTATCTAGCTCTCTTTCTCAAACTTCAATATTCAACTATGGGGACCTTAGTTACTTGTCATAAATGAGCTTGGAAAATCACAAAATTTGGATATAAAAATTCTTTCATACCTTGGTGAGGATGATCTCTGACCTATGACACATCTTGAACAATCAAGAAGAAGCAAAACACCATTGAATTTTTCATGAGGCAAACTTAAGACAGAGTGTGTACAAGATTGTAGGTACAGTGGGACTGCTCCAAAGTTTGGAAAAGATAGTACATTTTTCTTCTCATTTAGGGATTGAATGACACATTTTAGGGAAGGTATAGATGGTATGCAACTCAATAAGTTTCTATGTTGCTTCACTCCATAACCCAAATCTCAAACTTGCATGATCTTCAAGGAGGGTTAAGAAAACCAGACCTAATCTTCAAGAATATTAAGGAATGCCTATGTATACCTCTATCCTCAGCTTCTAGGAAACTTTTCTAAGTTTATCCTTACCTTATTAAACTTACCATATCAGGTACAATCACTAATTCAAAAATTATGACCATGAGAATCTAGCATTTCTTGGACTTGTAACTCAAGTTTTCTTGACTAGGCATGTGATGTAGTAGTAGACTAATAGAGTTCAGACCTCAACCATCTTCATCAAAACATACCATGAGTCACAACATGTCAAATTTATCTTGAATAGATTAGTCATATTAATTTTTCATCACAAGGACAAGTTTAGACACAAAACACCTTTCAAATACCATGACTATAAGCAAAACTTGCAAAGACCGAGCCAAACCTATACAAGTACACTCATGATTGAAGGACACAAATGACATAATTTTAACCTGGAAGGAGTATTTTTCAGCCCTAAGTATTTTTCACAAATTGAAAACTTGATTTGGATTCAAAACATTTAATTTAATGTCCATCACTTTAGAGAGAAGGTTTGGAGAGAGAAAACAATGTTAGTAAAATGAATAGAACTTTTTGTTTTTGTTCCTTTTGACCTCGAAATTTTTGAAAAACTTATCTATCTAAGTTTTCTTAAAAAATTCATCCTATCATTTATCTGAAAAAGGCTTTTCAGTTTTCTTGAGTGCTAAGAAGTTAAGGTGCTTAGTTTGCATTTGCCAAAAACCTAGTTTTTGCAAAACTTTCATAACTTGCACAAAACACCTTCTTAGGTCCTGACATTTTGACCACACTTTTAAAAATCACCCCTCCATGAATTCCATTGATCAATTTATCATAGTTTTCTCTAGAAAAAATTCCCCATCTCATTTGTCTAGCATTAGTTCTCTAGTCCTAAAGAGGGTACTCTGCAAACTTGTATAAGTGCTCAACTCATCTCCTTAGGCACTTGTGAAGATTTTTACACCTCATCTACCATCATAGTATTCTTATGACATGATTGGTTTTCATCCTCATACCTTGGCTTATCATCATCACTTGTCTATTGGGCTTATCTTCACTAAAAGGCTCTGGAATGACCATATTCATGTTCTATAACCCTAATTCTTGACCTGATGCTTCTCCTCTACATGTTATGCTAGTTCATACTACTCAAACCATGATTTCCTTGCTTTCCCTTGATCCATTTCCCATGTTTTCATGCCTACCTTCTTGACCTTGGACTAGGATTGAGCCTGGAGTTACCTGGTTCTTCAATAGTTTGTCATGTTCACTTGTTACAAACTCATTTATACCTCACGCATATCTCATTGTCCATGTTTGACCTTATGAAGCCTTCATACAACATTGGGATGACACATTCACATAACTCACTTGTTTGACCATGCACCTAGATCATGTTTTCATACCATGACATCATGATTTGACACGTGAGATTACTTGGGGACACTTTGACAACATTTTGACACATTTCCCAACATATGCATGTTGTATTAATGTTCTCTCTTTAATTAAGATTGAGTTATTGTATCTTATAAATCGTAGAATAGAAAAATGTGCTTGAGAATACCATGAAAGTGATAATCTTGCTCCTTAAATTATTTACATTAGCCAAATAGTATTTAAGAGTGATGTAAAATCTCATTTCAAGAAGTAAGTTTTAATATTGTGTCATCTAGTTATTTATGTGAGAATAAATCTTAATAAAATAAATATTAATAAGTAGTTTTTGTAATGTTTCTTCTAATTTGAGTCCTTACACATACGAAAAATTGATTGTAGCTATTTGTGCAAACATAAATTAGGGAGGGTCCATTTTGTCAATGTTCTAAATAGATTGAAGTTTATTAGTTACTATGGTTGAAGGTTCAAATGCATGTCATATTAAATATTTAAATATGTGAGTTTTTAGTGTTTATGACTAATGGGATTGGATCTCGTTAATCGAGAGGTGTTTTTAAAGTGATATATAAGGAGTCTAATGATTTGTGTTGTTTGAAAAACTCTCTATTCGTCAACTACGGTGTTTAATGGTTAAAATAATATGTATAATTTTATAATGCCGACTCATGGTTAATACATAAAATAAAATATGTATCGGGATAAATTATTTAAGTTAGTTTTTACTTAAATAGAATCTATAGTTAAATATTTTACATTTATCAAAGTGTAAATAATTTTTATTTATAATTAAAATAGTATTTATGTATATTATATAGAATCTATGTTAAGATATTTTAGATGTATGTAAAATATTTAGGTTAGTTTTTACTTATATAGAATCTATGTTAAGATATTTTAGACGTATTTTATATGTATCTTGGGTTAGTAAATATTTTATATTTATAATTATAAATTATAAATACAACTTTATATTTTAAAAAATACAAAATATATTTAATTTATAACAAACATTATAAATAACAAGTAAATATTTAAATAAACTAATTAAATAAATAACTAGCATAGATATTTCAAATATATCTCTCTAAAAATAATAATAAGGAGATATCTATCTTGAATAAATGTATTACTCCTTACATGATAGACATTTCATGATATTAATAATAAACTAGCAATCATACATGAAATGTATGAGGGAAATGCCAAAGGGGAGGTTTTGAAGGAGTCAAATTGGAGGGAGAGAAATAACGGAGAGGAAAGAGCGGTGAAAAAAATCAATGCTTTGTGATATGAAAGCAAATGATCAAACATAAATTGAGAAATTATTCACCATATGAATTCATTTGTGCGTGGGCATGGTAAAAGATCATGGCATGCTGGAGTTCTATGGAAGAAACAGATTTAGGAATTACAATTGGCATTTTCCACCTATATAGATGCAACAAATGGTGGATTGACAAATACCAAATATAAATGCATATTAGTGTAGAATCACAAAGACACCGAATGGCCTAAGTGTGAGTGGGGCATTCGATGTGATTGCACAACATGGGACCATCTCTCAAGTTGTGGGACTTGCAAAACTTGAGATGGACCTCCGGAGAAAGTTAGTTCTTGCTTCCTAATCTACCTGCCACAAGCTACTCCAAAGGCAGGAATCTAACTAATCCTAATCTAACCATTCCAAGGGGACAGAGAGAGAGAGAGAGAGGTGAAAGAGCCTACACTAAGCGGTGATACACCAGAAAAGGAAGTGGCAAGATACTCTATTGAGGGAGAATGAAACAGGGAAAAGGGGACTGAGGGAGGTCAAGACGAAGTGACACAAACCCAGATCTAAATCCACCATCAAAACTCCATGAAGCATGACATCTTACACCTACAAACGTGAAATACATACACATGGAGAAAACACGAGATAGAGAGGCACAGAGAAACAACAAAACGATGCCAAGGGTTGAAAGACGCCACAAAACAAGATTTTATTGCTCTATAAGGTGCACAAACTATTACATGCGGTGCTCAGAGGCACAAATACTCTCTCAGGCATAGAGAAGGCTTACAACTCAAATGGAGTCGAAATGACTTTGACAGAGTTTCCCCACACCTAATGTCTCCCCTTTCTCAAATGAGAAGTGTTACAATATATAGACAATGAAAACCGAAAGAGAGAGAGAAACTCGACTCTACTCTTAAAATCCAACCACCAACCATCAATGCCCACCACCGTGAATCCACCCAACAATCTATCAAGTCTAGTTCCCTATGTCTGTTCGGCATGTTGAAGAAGGAAGAACGATGGATCAAATCAAATCAGATCTGGTAGTTGAAGCAATCAGATTCTGCATTAATGGCCTAAAAGATGTTTTCCCATTTTTACCCACCTAACCTCATCAAAATTAAAGTTTCAGGCTCCCATGGCATGTAGACGAGGTCGAGACCTTTCCAACAATGCCAAATTTGTTGAATTTCGGCACTGGATCGAAAGATATGTCCATTTGAATGTTTGAGTCGGGTCCATACAAAAATGGAAAAACTAGTTAGCAGAAACGGGTCCATGGGCCCGAAACTCACTTTGTGCCTTTTGGCACCAAAAATACAAAATGCAAAAATTGCCCATAGCCCCATAATTCATTTTTTGTCAAAAACCATCTTCGGGCCCGCTCGGTCCACATTTTCCATTTGGGCAAAAAGTCTCTCCCAGGCCCGCCAGCCCGCATGTAATTTAGGCTTGACACGTGGCTCCTTAGGCATCAGTGGAGGTGTGGCTCATTTTTACACTTTACATCTTCTCGGAGCCAAAAAGTTCAAATTGCCTCCGACAACCCACCTTCCTTCGCTTTGACTTTTCAACATGGCCACGTGGCAAGCTGCACTAGTTTGGGGACCGCTTTTAGATTTACCTTTTGAAGATGCACAAAAGAGACATGTGGCACCTTCCATGCAACTTGCTTTGTTCCTTTGTATTTTGGCTAAGTCCTTTTTTTTTTTGGTGGGGCCATAAGTCTTGACCCTGACACGTGGAGGCTTGGCGCTTGTTTGAAAACCCACTCCAAATTTTACTTTTGAAGTAGCACATGTTGACACTTGGCTCCTTCCACTAGCTTGCCTCTGCTTTGACTATTCAACCCCGACTCTGTCCCTTTTTTTGAACTCTGGGACACATGGAAGGCCCGCGCTCATTTAGAAATCCACTTTGGGATTTACCTTTGAAGATGCGTCGTGAGACACACGTGGCTTCTTCCACTCTCTCTCTTATACTTAGTCATTTTGGGCCCGCTCTCTCTTTTTTGGTCCCCTGGACTACGACACGTGGAGGCTTGCCCCATGCTTGTTTGAGTCTCTACTTTGGATTTACCTTTGAAGTGCTTCGTTTGGACACGTGGAAGCTTCCGCTCCTCTCCATCCATACTTAGCCAATTTTGGCTCACTCTAAATCATTTGTGAAGCCCAAAGCCTTTGAGCCTTTCCCCATTTCTCTCTGAGAGCCTCTAGATTTCTTTGACACTTTTTCCTTAGCCGAACCTGCTCCTCCATTTTCTTCAGCTTTTCCTTTTTCTTCTCCATTTTTGATTTCCCCTTAGATTTCTTCTCCATTTTCAAGCCATTTTGATCTTTTTGAAACTTGCAACCTAATTTTCTTCTCCAGATTTGAAAGATCCTCCATTGAATTGGGCTCGTGTGATTGATTTGAATGTGAGTTCTCAGAGTTTTTTTTCTGTGGGGTCGTTTTGACCAATTTTACCTGGGGGAAAAATTTGGGATAACAATTTGGCGACTCACGGGGACATCTACCTTGCTAGATGAAGAGACTAGTAGCCTTGAAGCATCCATTGGGCATGGAGTCAAGAATAATAGCCTCGATGATTATCTATCCTTTTTCTTTGAAAATTCTCCCGAGCCATCCTATGACTCCCGAACTCACTCTGCTAGCTGATCTTGAACCTATTCTGAAAATGGACTATGTCTCGAATCCAATTTTAGTTGCTCTATATTTGTGTTTTATTTAAAACTAGAAACTATTACAGGAAACTATGGGTCTCTTTGTTGTGAATACTGAAGGGCCTGGCCTCTGCACCTCTGAGCAATATGAACAAAACTTATGTACAAAGAAAAAATCATACATGCCTCAAATGAGACATGCAGAGTGTGCACAAGCACTTCTTCTACTAAAAAAAATCTACTCCTACTCCTATACTAACCAGAGAGAAAGAAAATCTTAAACAAATCCTACCACAGGCAGGAGAAATAGCTTCCTTTTCTCAAAAGGGGCAGCCATGTAAATGGTTTGTCACTGAATATGGCTGCTTGGATGAGTGAAAAACTGACTTTAAGTCGATCCTCCACCCATATCATCAAGGTATCAACAAACAAGAAAAAATACCTCTCTCAAGTTTGATTGCTCATTGGACTTCCCGAGGTATTTTTGATGGTGACCTTGGTACTTTGAGGCTCATCCTCATGCTTAGAAGCAAGCATGACTAGTTGTGGCTTCTCCCTTGGCTCCAATGAAGCCAAGTACTGATTGGGCATAGTCTGATCCTTTGATGTGCCCCTGCTCTAATTTTTAACTCCAAAAATGGAGTCTTCTTGCTGACCTTCTAGATGGATGGTGTGAGAGGGATGATGACATCCTCTTTCCTTTCTCTTCCTTCTCCTGTGAAGAACATGGAAGACTCATATCTTCCAACCTTGGTTCCAGAGGGTGTTGAAGTGCAGGTTGTTGTCCTTGAATGTTCTCCTTCATGGCAAGAAGGCTCATGTGCTTGGAAGGTGGATGATGGAGGAGAAAATGATGTGATCTCCATGGGCTCCTCTCCATCAAAGTAATCTTCCAAGTCAGATAGATAATCTGCCTCCTTGTTTCCTGCTGCATGTGCTCTAACCTCCTCCATGGTGTCCTCCTGATCTAAAACTTGCTCACCATGGTTCCCCTCTCCTCAAACATGAAGTTTGAAAGCTCAAACTCTTCTTCAACATTAGAGCTTGAAGGGGATGAAGTGGGAGGAAGAACTAAGGTTCTTTTGTAGCATGCTCTCACACTTGGAGCCTCTAAAAACTATGATCCTCCTCCATCATGGGTTCATCAATCAAATCAAGCCCTTGAAATGAAAGCAAAAAATCTTCAATGATGCTTTCTTCATTGAGTGGCTTCAACTCTGATTTGATCTCTCCCATCTGCTCCTCTTCAATGGGACTTGGAGCTGATTGTTCCTCCTCCTTAACTAGTTGTGCAGCTTGGATTAGATCAACATCCTCTTCGACAAGTGTCATTAGGGACACTACATTCAGAGAAAATAGATTTGCTGATCTTCTTCTTCTTGTTTTTTTCTTCTTCTCTTACTGCAAACTCAGCCTCAACCACCACTGGCTCTTCAACCTTGACCTCCTCTGTTGGCTTAACCATCAAGGGGATCTTTGTAAACCCAAATTTAGAAACCCAACTCTTCGATCTTCTATCATTTCTTCTCTGTTGGGTTCCTCTTCTTGTTGTTCTCCTTGACTGGATTCTTGAGTCTCTTCCCAACATGGAATTGGGAAAGCAAGAGGAGGACAGGGATGGGGTTCAACCAGCTTTGCAATTGTTTGTGGTGGGGAGGGAGGTGGAACTTCTTGTTTATTTGGAGGGAATGACTGCTTGAAGGAAAAAAGGTAGAAGAAGAATTAAATGAGATGGAAGGAGATCGGAGATGGAGAAGAGAAATCAACACTTGGGGCAGCAAGTGAGGGGCTTGACTCTTGATCATGCTGAAATGATAAAGTTTGAGAAAGAGAAAATGAAGGATAGGGAGCTGGTGATTGACTTACCCATTGACAAGGTTGTCTTGTGTCCAACTCATAAGCCTCAATATCCTCAATCCACTGTGTAAGTTGAGGCAACACTTCAACCATGAAGTCAAGCTTCTCCTGAGGGTGTAATGTCTTGGAAAAGGGCCTCCCCATGGACAAGGTGCCCTAAAACCAATCTTGAATGCCTTCATCTTGTGTTGTAGCCCTGATTACACCATGTTAGCCTCCATTCCTTGATCTTCTCCAGAAAACCAGCATTCTCCATGTAGTTGTCACCATTGTATGTCCCCTTGTTCTTGATAAGCTCCATGGCCAAACTGGTTTTGACCTTGCTCATATGGGTAAGCATAATGGTTCTTGGATCTGATCATAATGTTGATCTGGAGGAGTGGAAATGCATTAGAGGTGGATTGCACTGTTGTTGCTATAAGTGTGAGTTCCAAGAAGGGAATGAAGTCATGATTGCACAACTTCATGGAATGGGAGAAAATGAAAGATGATGGAAGAAGAAAATGATGAAAATGAGTGGAAATGGATGGAAAAGGTCTGCAACTCAAAGGATGGGTTATTGACCAGATGGAGTCACCATGTGCTTTGAATGTGCCTCAAAAGGTTGAATCTCACCAAGAACACATCAACTTGATGAAATGAAGTGGTAAGGTGCTTCAAACTTGTCCCACTGGGCATGCCAAAATTATTAGTGTGGTCACAAAATTTATGATTTTTGTTAATGAGACACCTTGGAAATCAAGATCAACACCCCCGAATGCCAAAACTAGTTAGTGTGAGAATGGGGCATTCGGTGTGATTGATTGGGGCATTCAGTGTGATTGCACAACATGGACCATCTCTCAAGCTATGGGACTTGCAAAACTTGAGATGGACCTCCGGAGAAAGTTGGTTCTTGCTTCCTAATCTACCTGCCACAAGCTACTCCAATGTAGGTAGAATCTAACTAATCCTAATCTAACCATTCCAAGGGGACAAGAGAGAGAGAGAGAGGTGAAAGAGCCTACACTAAGCGGTGATACACCAGAAAAGGAAGTGGTGAGATACTCTGTTGAGGGAGAATGAAACAGGGAAAAGGGGACTGAGGGAGGTCAGACAGAAGTGACACAAACCCAGATCCAAATCCACCATCGAAACTCCACAAAGCATGACATCTTACACCTGCAAACATGAAATACATACACAGGAGAAAACACGAGATAGAGAGGCACAAAGAAACAACAAAATGATGCCAAGGGTTGAAAGACATGCCACGAAACAAGATTTTATTGCTCTATAAGGTGCACATAGACTATTACATGGGTGCTCAGAGGCACAAATATGCTCTCTCAGGCATAGGAGAAGGCTTATAACTCAAATGGAGTCGGGAAATGACTTTGACAGAGTTTCCCCACACCCATAATGTCTCCCCTTCTCAAATGAGAAGTGTTACAATATATAGATGATGAAACCAGAAAGAGAGAGGAGAAACTTGACTCTACTCTTAAAATCCAACCACCAACCATCAATGCCCACCATGAATCCACCCACAATCTGTCAAGTCTAGTTCCCTATGTCTGTTCGTGTGTTGAAGAAGGAAGAACGGCAGATCAAATCAAATCAGATCTGTAGTTGAAGCAATCAGATTCTACATTAATGGCTTGAAAGATGTTTTCCCATTTTTACCCACCTAACCTCATCAAAATTAAAGTTTCAGGCTCCCATGGCGTAGACAAGGTCGAGACCTTTCCAACGGTGCCAAATTTGTTGAATTTCGGGCACTGGATCGAAAGATATGTCCATTTGAATGTTTGAGTCGGTCCATACAAAAATGGCAAAAACTAGTTAGCAAAATGGGTCCATGGGCCCGAAACTCACTTTGTGCCTTTTGGCACCAAAAATACAAAATGTGAAAATTGCCCCATAACCCCGCAATTCATTTTTGTCAAAAACCATCTTCGGGCCACCGGTCCACATTTTCCATTTGGGCGAAAAATCTCTACCATGCGCGTTGGCTCGCATGCAATGCAATTTAGGCTTGACACATGTGGCTCTTTGGGCGTCAGCGAGGTGCGGCTCATTTTTTCACTTTACGCCTTCTTGGGGGCAAAAAGTTTGAATTACCTCCGACGACCCGCCTTCCCGCTTTGACTTTTCAACATGGCCACGTGGCGAGTTGGCGCTAGTTTGGGGACCGCTTCTAGATTTACCTTTTGAAGATGCGCCGAAGAGACATGTGGTGCCTTCCATGGCTTGCTCTGTTCCTTTGTATTTTGGCTAAGTCCTTTTTTCTTGGCATGGCCAAAAGTCTGACCCTAGACACGTGGAGGCTTGGCACTTGTTTGAAAGCCCGCTCTGAATTTTACTTTTGAAGTAGCGTTGTGCTGACACTTGGCTCCTTCCACTGGCTTGCCTCTGCTTTGACTATTCAACCCCCGACTCTATCCCTTTTTTGAACCTGGGACACATGGAAGGCCCGCGCTCATTTAGAAATCCACTCAGGATTTTACCTTTGAAGATGCGTCGTTGAGACACGTGGCAGCTTCCGCTGGCTCTTTATACTTAGTCATTTTGGGCCCGCTCTCTTTTTGGTCCCTAGACACGTGGAAGCCCCATGCTTGTTTGAGTCTCCGACTTTGGCTTTGACCCTTGAAGGTGCTTCGTTTGGACACGTGGCAGCTTCCGTTGATTCATCCATACTTAGCCAATTTTGGCTCACTCTAAATCTTTTGTGAAGCTCGAAGCCTTTGAACCTTTTCCCGTTTCTCTCCCGAGAGCCTCTGGTTTCTTTGGCATTGTTTTCTTCCTTAGCCAACCCTGTTTCTCCATTTTTCGAGCCTACCTGCAACCTGATTGTTAGATTTGAAATGTGGGCTTGTGCGACAGGCGACTCTAGTTTCTTCTCGCGCGGGTCATGTTTGGTCAATTTTACAGGGTAAAATTGGGATAATAGTTTCAATTATCAAGGTTATCACCACACAATCGGGAGAATCTTGTGATTCATTATCATAATCAATAGAGTAATGTGATCCTGCAAGATAGTATTAATAATAACTTTATTAAAATGTACCATAAAATAATATAAAACCCATTTTATCACATATCTTTAAATATAAACACAAAATGAGTGGCTTCACCCAAGCAGTCCATGATTCACTTTACAAGAAAAAAGTAGAATGATAAATATATGGAAGGTAAGTAAAAGACATTCTGATGAACAGGCCAAGGTCTAGTGGCAGGGGGTTCACTTACCAGGAGATGGCATAAGGTTTAATCCTGTTTCTCTGGCTTACATGTGTGTTGAGGTTATGATTGACATACCCAATTAAGACAATGTACATAACCAAACTAAAATTAGAAAGTTTTGCATCAAGAATGGCCTAAATGTTTGGACGGTGAAGTGTATTAACGAGAAAAATCTCTTTTGTTGAAAACATAGGCCATGAAAATGTTTCTTCACAATACTGAATCTTTGAGATATTTGTAAAGTACACCTACTAGTAAATAAAGGAAAATTCCATATGTAAATTCCTTCGTTATGAGTAACCAATATTTAATTAATGTTTAATAGAATCTGCAGCTGCAAAATGTCTTGATAATACTGAATATATAAACCTTTTAATGCTTGAAATATATACCTGCAGCTAAATTACCACATATTCCATATGCTTGTCTTCAGAAGAATGGTGTAGTCATCCTTTAATAGATATATACAAGAAACATCAATAAACGAATTTGTTGCCTAATGATTTGTAGCTGCAACAGTGGAAACCATATTGTGAATTCCACATACGTTGTGTCCTCTGCAGAGCTTGTAATACCCATCTTCCCCTAGTTTTATCCCCATGAAATCTTTATGATCCAGTAGGGCTTATTCTTAATCCTGATGGGTGCATAACCCTTAGCACCATATCCTACCAATAGAACTCCATGGTCCGAATTGCGCTTGCTACATAATTATGGGCAAGATACTCCCTTCATGTATGTCTACATAAATGCAGCATTGATGCCCACTGCACACACAGAATTACAAAGATATCACACGGTAAGTAAAAGAGCATTCACAGTAGGTAATAGAAACAGACAATTAGTACAGACCGAATGTTGAAGTTTCCTTCTCCTAGCACATTGAACTCTTGGAAACCTCCTATAAGGGTCAGGTCCCAGACTACACTCATACAACTTGTATCATTCTCACTACAACTTGTTAAGCTTTCTAAAACTTTCCCTCTGTTGAAAGTAGCTTCAAATTGTTGGTTTTATCACATATTTCTCACCTTTCTTAAATCTGCAATTGAGTTTCATCAATTGCAATCCTAGATTATTAACTATTCATTACTAACCTTTGCAAGTTTGTTATGAAAAAAAGGAGAAAACATCATTCTTAAATATTAAAGAACAGTGAGAATTCTGATCCATGGGTTCATAATCTCTTATCTATGCAACCGAAAAAGGAAACACATCAGAGTTTTAGCTTGCCTGATAGAGGCCCGTTTTTAATGAGATTTGCAGCAATTTGACCTTCATCAATAGAAACAACGTTGAAATTGGAAATGTTGGCCACAATTTTGTTTTTGTCAAACTTCCAAGTGTCATCTGTTCCGGTATATGGATACGCTTTCTCACTCTCCAATCCACCAGATTTCATTGCATATTCATAGGCACTTGTCATAAGACCACCATTGCAACCAACATCACATACACTTGAATCTGAAGGATCACACTGCAGATTCATAAAATACACATTAGTAAATACAAACTTGAAATAATATTTACATTCAACACAACTGGACATAGTGAAAGAACAGGTAAACCCCATAACACTAAGTCAAATTTTATCCAATGAAAAAATTCGCAATAAAAAATTTAAACAAGCATAGGGAACTGGAGGTACGTGAGCTCAGATATATTTATCCTACAATAGTAAATGCCAACCCGTGTATAAATTAGACTCTAACATACTGAACAAATATTTTGCAATTTAGTAAAATAGTGCCACAATAGAGAGCACAACCTCATTCTCAACAGCTTGGGATTTCGAAAAATTAAACTAGCACTACAGATATTCAATCCCAATGTGATATATTCCTTCGAGGGATGTTGGAAATTTGATTCCTTGTTGGCAATTAAAATACTCATCAAGGTCCTTCCACAGCTATCCAAATTTGGGGCGTAGAGAATTAAAAATCAAAATAGACAACTAAAAATACCTGTCATCACGTATTGAAACAATGTGTTTGAACCTTTAAGAATAAAAACAATCAGACCAAGTACATGCTTCCATTCAATTGGATAGAAAGATATCATATAGGAGCAAGGGCTTATAAGAAATTTTAGAATCATAACTTCACAAAAATGGAACAAAATACTAACAACTAACCTTGGACATTAACAATCAGTCCATCAACATTGACATGATTAAGGTATCCCAGCTTCCATTTATTACAGCCTTTTATAAGCCCAACCTATAGCTTAAGTGAAATGAAATTGGAGCAACAAAAATGTTCAACATTAAAGATACACCTCAAAGATAAAGCTCGTAGCATGAAGAAAACAGATATCCCCTTCTTATGTGACAATATTACAGGTCAGCATAACGTGTATTATCAGTATGTATGGCTCTAAGACAATCTTTTATGCTGGAACCAGTCATCCCAGATTAGAATAATTTCAAATTTCAATACTCTTTCACAGACGTATAAAAAGTTTTCCATTGCTGATTTTTGGTGTGAACAAGCTACTTATAGTCAAAAAAGTAATAATAAATGTGGCTGGGAAACCACATAGATTCAGGTTTCTTCAACTACACAGGAAAACAGAAAAACCCTATTCCAGAACAAATAGGAGCAGAAGAAATTACATTACTGACACTTGGAGGATGAAATTTTGAAACTCAGAAACTAATTGTATATTCTTCAAATGTTTGAAATATATATGAAGACATATATGTAGTAAATGATTTGGCTACATGGCTTTGAAATAAGATCCTAAATACCCACTAAAATATTGTAGATTTTCCTTCTAAACAGCAATTAGGCTTGCTTTCCAAGTTTGATTAGATAGGAAGAGGTAAACATCTGTTGTGCTCATTAATACCATAAAAACTCGGTTTCTAGCCAAAAAAAACACAAATAGATATTCGTGAAGGCCATATTCATTCGACTAAAGCATAGTAGCAACTTTCGTATGGAGAGTATTAAACGGTGGACACAAAATATGGAAAAAAATGGTCCATAGAAAAATACGATAAATACGGAAAAAATATGGTAATTTGTATATATAAAAAATATGGTAATTTTAATAATTAAACACACAACTATACAACAAATTAAAAATTATTAAAGTGAAAAAGATTTTTGGATTAAACTAAAATGATGGAAATAACATATTTTTTGTCTCTAACATCATGAGTGTTAACAAATGTTTACAATTCTTAAAAATAGGAACACAACTATGAAGCTCCCACATAAAGAGTCATCCCTCATTTGTATCATTCTCTTGAATATTCACCATCCGACATCTCATCATCACCACTACTTACATCTGCATAGTACTATGCATCATAGTTCAAATTTGCATCAGGATTCAAAGAATGAGGAGTAGAGGTGGAAGAGTATTGCTTTGCAATATTGGCACTTAGGACTCGCATGTTGCTATGGACAAAAACTAGATCTGATAGTTGTTGAGTCCCTAATTTATTCCTCCGCTTTGAATGAATGAGTTCAAATGTACTCCAATTCCTTTCACAACTAGATGCACTGCATACTTGACTTAGAATACGAATAGCAAACTTTTGTAACTCTGGAGTTGAACCACCATAAGATTCCCACCATTGCACAGGTGTGATATCTAGATTAGTTCTATTCTCTCTTGCTTTTTGTCGAGAGAAGAGGAGCCCAATCTCATCCCTATATGCATTTTTTTGAACATCTAACTTGCTTCGAATATCAGGATCTAAGCACATTCTATCCATGCATTGATACAAACCATCCATAGTCTCCTCATCACTTTCATGTTTCATCCCAAACAAGTGAGGATTCAAGTAACATGTTGTTGAATGTAACGGAGAGTGCATCATATACCACCTCTCATCTATCATATCCCATAAATAATTCCATTCTAGCTTACAAGAATCTCCACCAAAGGATTGTTTGATTGCCTCTTTTGCCATGTCCATTGCCTCAATAATATCTCCCATGCAAGGAATGTCACCATCAGCCATTCTAAGCACTCTTACAATAGGCTCAAATATTTTATTGGCCTTTATTTCTCCCTCCAAAAATTGTTCCCCTAGAATGATAGCTGCAATTTCTTTGTTTTTTTAATAGATGAAAGTTTACTATTTTCCCAATCTCGACCAACCACCACACTTCTAATTTCTTCCTTCTCTTCAATTTGTCTTTGCAAGGTAATAAATCGAGTTGCAAATCTTGTGTCCCCTGGCATCAATAATTCCCTCTTACACTCTTTTCTGTATTTTCTTAGTGTAAATTGGTGGTTTGTAATAAACTTGGCAATCAATTTGCCTTCTTCCACAACTGTTGATACCCAATGTAACTTTCCAAAATCTTCCAAAATAAGATCCAAGACATGGGTCAATGCATGGTGTTGTGTCCCACTTGTTGTCCCGAAAATGCGAGCAAAGATGGTAAATGGGCAGGATCCAAGGTGGGTTCGCACGAACACACCGTTCGCGCGAACCCGTTTGCGTGAAGAGACACGCAAGCCGTTATCTTACCGCGTGTCACAGTTGATCAGGTTCACACGAACATCTAGTTCGCACGAACCCTTTCGCACGAAGGGTGTTCACGCGAACCAGCCTGTTTATATAGTGGAGGCGCTGCGGAGGAAATCATTTTCCTCCGCCCCACCTCCTTCGCGCGAAGTTTGTGCGACCGACCAGAGCCCACCACACTAGACCCACCACACCGGCGAGCCCACCACACCAGCCGAGCCAACCACACCAGCTGAGCCCACCAAACGAAGCCCAACAATGACGAGCCCAGGTATGTTAGCAAAATTGTACCCATTTTTTAGCAAAATTGTAGCCATTAAAATACCATTTTTTGCAAAACCCTGGCTCGTTTTTTTGGTAAAACCCCATTTTTCTCCTAGAAATGAATTGAATGTGAAGGTCAACTCAAAAATACCTAGTTGGCCATTTTGTATGCTACATCCTTGTTACTTGTAAATGGTCTCTTTGAGAAACTCTAAGGGCAATAGGCAATATTTATACCCTTCCATTATGTACATCTAATCAGACAATAAAAGTATCCTTTTACTAGGTTCAAAGAAACTTGTTTTTTACAATGGACGATTATACTGTAGTTTTAAGCTAATTTTATCTAGCTTTATTTCTATTAGCTTTGATCCACAACTAAGGAAGAATTCGTATGGTTGTTACTTGTACATTTTTCTAAGGTCCTCTTGGTTGCCCTAGTTGTTCAATGTATTTTTTGAAGGGCTTCTTTTATGTGCTACAAATTGTAACATAAAGGATCTTTTTAGTTTCTAGGAAAATGAGTATATTGTGTAGCTCACAGCTGCCTATGCCATACTAAGATCCCAATAGTGGCATAATTGTTGATTGGAGCCGAGATTGCAGAGTGCACTGCCAAAATACCGAAGGGCTCTTTGGCCAAGAATCAGTCTTAAGGGTGTCTATCGATGTTATATAAATATTGATATCGTTGCCCATATTTACATATCAAAGATTGATTTACAAGTTTAAAAAGTGTGAGTCTGTATCAAAATCGACTCAAATATAAATATATTTAAAAGGATTTGTACCGTGGTGGATGGTTAAATGCAACAATAACCCAAAACCACAAGTTTTTCAATACCTTAAACTTATTTTTCTTCCAATGGGTTTTTGCATGAGGTGCATTGAACTTTTTCAGTTGAATCGAGGCATGAAGTATGGAAAAGAGGTATAAAGATCTTGAACACCCTGTGCATTCTGTTAAGACTCGCTGGTAATGCATCATATGTTTCATAATTTTTTAACACCTTCGAGTGTTAAACCCTGTATATTCAAAGCCATTCATACCTGGCTGTTTACATGACACCCAAATGAGGATAAAGAAAAAGGCTTCTGGGACTACAGGTAACACACAAGCTCTTGTTGAGATACGAAGTGTTGAGGAAATGCCATTCCCCAATTGAGGAAAGATTTCCAGTCAGAAACTTGTGAATTGGTATATATATTTGAATCTTTCTCATAGCTATAAATAGATCTAGAAGCCATGAGAATGGCCGACATGGAAGAGCGACCTGAATATGTTTTCCTTGACTGAAATCAACATTGCTCACTCTTGTGGAGCTTCTCAAGATTTCTGATCTGCAAGTCGTAAACCCTGCACCCACCCTTCCTCACGTACGACTAAGGTTCAGTTTACGACAACTTTGAAAATAGGAAACCAGAAAAAACTGCCCTAAAATGATACATCAAGCTACCCCGGATTCGAATTCATCAAGAACATTGATTTGAGTAGCCTGCGTATCCAATGTAAGTTGATTGTTATGGGCATGAACCTGGGTCATCATCATGGCAGCATTAGGTCTTTATTGGTAATGGCATTTTCTCATCGTTTGGAAGGTACAATTGTGCTTATTATGGCAAAGCCAAAACATTCTTACTACAAGTGTTATATAATAAGGAAGAACCGTGAGCATTGTGGTAAAACCATTCTTTTCAGAAATGTTGGGTTAAGCTTGGTATTCAAGTGAGTGTGAGTGTGAGCCAAGTGTGAGAAAAATAGAAACATAACCCACCAATCAAATCACTTCAAAAGCATTTATAAGAGTCACTTTTCAATGATAATGAATACAAATTCAATCAACTGCCTATTCAGCCAGTAATTTGAACTTTTGCACTGCACTATGTCAAGACCCGAGATCAAGTCAGAATACATTAAACTGAATCCAACTGGAAGGAAGGTTATTCTTAAAGCACATCATTTTATGCTCCAGGAAAATTGCTTGGCATTACTGTAGTATATATTGCAAAAAAAAATCAGTTATCACCATTGAAGTGAACCCTATATGTATCTAGAATTGTTTTTTTCTAGGGGGTGAAAAAAGTTTGATCTAGAAGTTCGATCTATCCAATGTAAGTTCCATTATTGTTTCCTTAAAGCTGATGCAGGGCATCCATGGTTAAGTGCTTCTTTACTAATTTTAGACTAGTTTTCTAACAATAATTTCGTGTTCAGCCTTACAAGGCACAAGGTAAATATTTCTTTTAGATCACGACTCATGGCTAAGCCGAGATGCTAATTTGGCCCAACGGGATTTCTTTCTATTTACTTTATATGTTGTTCAAATTTTTTATCCTTTATTTTTGACTTCGTGATTAAGTTCGGGAGAAAATGCAATCTTAA
Organism: Taxus wallichiana var. yunnanensis; assembly: GCA_018340775.1. NCBI lineage: Eukaryota > Viridiplantae > Streptophyta > Pinopsida > Cupressales > Taxaceae > Taxus > Taxus wallichiana. The sequence goes on from CM031233.1 coordinate 111,898,585, forward strand.
TCAGGAACCTACACCTAGAGAATAGAAAATTATTTCTGTACCAGAAGTTAGTCCGGTTAGAAAGTTAAAGAGTCAGTTCAATTAGGACATTAGAATTAGTGCAAGCAGAGATGAGGAGTGATCATTTTTCATAGATAAAAAGAGATATTCGAGATGGTTGGGACCTAGGAGATTGTTTGCGGGCACAGGGGAACATTTTATTTATAACTTAACAGGGTTTCTATTGGGGCCTACACCATAACCATATAACAAAAGATACATTCTTTCATCTTTTGAACGATTGGGATAGGAATGTTACCCTTGGAAGGTCATTGAGGACCAAGGCCAGTCAAATGATAAACCTTATGCAATGTCATATCTTGTGTCATTTTGTATAAGAGAGAGAAAAATGTAATGCTCTTAGAGTAAGAAGAAAGATGAAAGAGTGTAAGAAACCATCCGTAGAAGGTTGATTTTGTAGTAATAGATTAGTGCAATATCTTGTTGTTTTATATAATGGAAGTCTTGATTCCCTAGCCTCTTATGCATTGCAGTTTTGATTAGTGTCCGTAGTTTCTATAAACAAGCATAGTTGAGATCGCATGCATAGTTTTAGTTTGTAAGTTCATGTTTTGTCAAATGTATAACATAACTAATTTGTAAATAGACATAGCACAAATGAGTCCAGTGAGTAGAATACAACTGTAGCATGTCTTGATGAGGAAATTTAGGGACCGCTGTAACAATGGTTCCATTGCTGGACCTGAAAATGTTGAGATGGCTACAAGGGCAAAGAGATGACCATTTTGCGGAAGAAGAAGCTAGTTGGCATAACCATAACCATAACCATATAGCAAAGTTAATTCCCAAAGCTGGTTCAGGTAGCTCAGGAGGCACCTCTTCTGCAGGCAGATTTACTTCCCATTGCTCAGATGGCAATCCATAGAGACATAGATTGTCCTTATCTGTAACGTGTAAAGACCGGCACAACAATTCAATCAGGAGTAACCAACATTAAAAAATAGAGGTGCAATCATAATAATGATTACCATAACCTTACTTGCAGAACAATTAAAAGAAAATAAAAGGCAATGAAAAATACCTGAACATTCATTTATTATTAAGGAATTTTCTTACTTAATTACTAGAAATAAACAGCTTCCTTGAAATGTAAAGTTGATTTATCCCTGATTTTGTATACAAACACTGTGATGACATCAATAATAGATTACAAATAATTTCAATGTTTTTTTGATTTTTAAGCATGCATAAGTGGTCAACTTGTACATGTGGAGATATAGTTGCATTAGACATGTCTTTTATTGATGTGTTTTGTTGTTTAAAATTGGATTGGTGTTCTATTTGATTGTGCTAATTATGTATCATATGCACAAAAATTGTGTTCCAGGGAAAGGTGAATCCCACTCAATGTGAGGCTTTGACAATGGTTTGTGCCCAGGTAAACTTACATTCTCTTCTAGAAACATTGCTTTGATTTTAAGATCATCTAAATGTATTCCAAACTTTTCATTTCTGAACTCTGCAACATCACTTGGTATATTTTTCTATCATTGTGATTTGTAATTTATGTAATTTATTTGATTTTGTAATTTATTTTCTATATTAGTTGCATTGAAGCTTGAAAATTTCATATTTCTGTTTTCATTAATATAGGAGAATATCTTAGGAATTTTTTTAATTAAAAGTACTATTAATTAGAATTTTACTTTCATTTTTTTTTACAGTCATGGCTTCTTCTAGAACTCCTAATTTGTTTGAGAGGACCGATTTAGAGATTGCAAAATTGCAATCTATTCTCGAAAATCCAACTACAGTTGGGCAGTATAAAGCCCATTGCGAAAAAATACTTGGTTGATCTTCATAGAATAGAGACAAGTTTGAAAACATATAATCCATTTGATTATGAATCAATAAAAAAATTTATGGATTCACTAAAATCAAGTGTCTCGGGAGATGTAGGTTATAATGAGATTACATCACGACTTTCGATAAGGAAGACATTAAGAGGTCTTGTTGGAGTTTTTATGCGAGCATAAACGAAAAATAAGGGCATATTATGTAAACAAATGTTCATGTCCTTTATGTGCCCCTTTGATTTATCCTAGATATTGATTTTCGATGTAAAATTTGAGCATTATATCCTTTTGTATTTTTAATAAAAGAATAAAAACTGCAAGTACTGTGCAAATATTGAAAGAAATGAAGAGGATTCACCAGCATTTGACGCAAGAATTGATAACGAGTTCGGTGCTTGAGGCCTACGTCTCCGGGTCCGGTTGAATGGGACCGATCTATTAAAATCTTGAAAATAATTCTTTACAAAGAATTCTACAAAATTCTGACCTTCTCACAGTCTTCCTCTGTCAAAAATAACAGGGGTTGCTTTTTACATCTCCTCCAAATTCCACTCCTAGCTCAAGTTATGAGCATTACAATAATTTTACACAGTCCCGAATACTATACAAATATAATATACCTCCTTTTATATTGTTTCCAAACAGCTGGCGCATTGGTTAGGCGCCTATACTTTTGGATGGGAGGTCAGCTGTTCCAATCCCCTCCACTTCTCCTCCTTCTCCTTAGGCGCATTTTAAGTGTTTTATCCCACATTGTGGGGGCGTTAAAAATGGTAAGCATTTATAAATGCATGGAGGGCGGTTTTGAATTGGCTTAAGAGCCACCTATATGCTTATGTGGAGGGCGCATTTCTTGGGATAGCGCATGGTTTGATTTTTAGGCACTAAAACAATCCCAAGGATAATGTGGTTAGTTGGATAAGGTTTAATGCGTGGACAGTGGTATATGCAATGCGTGGAAATTAATAAAAAATGTGTGGAAATGGTAGTTAATAACAAATAGGCGTGGGAAATTTGCATAATTTAAATAATGCATGCCTAAATGTCCCACATGCATGGCGCAAAGGCAATTATAGGAGTTTATATACACAAGTTGGTTTAATGATTAAATGAGAAGGAGGCCAAGGCACCCCTCCATAATCGAGTGTGTCGAACCTGGCTGAGGGCCCCCAGCCAGTAAATAGCGGGGTCCATTTGTCCGAGAACGAGTGTCCAAGACCGGCGTTCCAAAACCCATTTTTTTAGTACGTCACACAATTCATCCACGTGTCACAATATAATCGAAACACTTGGCGAGCGTGCACATGTCCAACCTGCACAAAACTCCAAATTTTGCCAGTTGCCCAAAAATTTCAGCGGGCTATAACTTTTGCAAACGAGCTCCGTTTCCTGCAAACAAGATGTCGTCGAATCGTATAATTTTTCTCCATGCTTTAAAAATGACTGCAACTTATTTTGAGAAGATCTTAGATCGGTGTTTCTCTGTGAGGATCCTCTGGATCATTCCTCCCCACTGAGAAACTTTTGGACCCCAAAAGTCAACCTAATTGGTGAATAGGTGAGGGTATTTCTCCCTCACCTTTCCGGTTTCCATCCATTTAGCCTTGTTCGGATGCATGCCTTTGAACCCAACACGAAGATACTCAATATCACCCCTTCGCGAAGTTCTTACTTTCCTGTCCAAAATGATGTCTTCCTGCAACTCATCAAGATACTCAGGAGCAAAATCATCAATGGAAGGCATAATGTTAGAATCATCATGATCAACAATCATAGGCGGTTCATACAATCTTAAATTCTCAACATTTACAACTGAGTAGATTTGCATATATGGAGGTAAATCTAACCGGAAAGCGTTGTTACCAATTTTTTCCAATATTTGGAATGGACCATACCGTATAGGTTTCAATTTTTTACCTTCACCTGTCAGTCTTTCCTTGCTGATGTGAAGCCAAACTGAATCACCAACTTTGAACTTGTGATCAGTTCTATGTTTATCATGCCTAGCTTTGTACTTAGCCTGGCTTTTCTCCAATTGTTCACGGACATACTGATGAACCTGTTGTATTCTCTGCACAAATCTTTTAGCCTTGTCAGAATCACTTGCACCATTAACAACAGTTTCATGTCCATAATATATATCTAATGGAGAATTAGGCAGATATCCATAACAAGTCTCAAATGGAGACTTCAAAGTAGAAGAATGTAAGGCACGATTATAAGCATGTTGCACATAATAAAGATGTTCATCCCACAATTTAGGATGTTTGTTACTATAGCCCCTAAGTAATTGTACCACTGTGCGGTTTACAACCTCTGTTTGACCATCAGTCTGTGGATGAAAAGCAGTGCTCTTTTTCAGTTTTGTGTCCATTAACCCCCACAATGTTGACCAAAATTCCCCAAGAAATCTAGAATCCCGATCAGATATGATTGAAGTAGGTAAACCAAAATGAACCCAAACAAACTGAAAGAATAAATGTGTAGTTCCCTCACCAGTTATTTGTTTAGTACATGGAACCAACACACACATTTTGCTAAATCTGTCCACTACCACATATAAGTAATCATGTTTCTTCCGTGTCATGGGCAAGCCTCCTACAAAGTCCATGGAAACACTTTCCCAAGGCCGTGTTGGAACAGGAAGAGGAGTGTAAAGTCCTAATTTCCTGTTACTTGGCTTGCTTGTGGCACAAAGAACACATCCCTTAATATACCGGTTTACATGTTCATGCATTCTAGGCCAATAGCAATATTTTTGTAAATGTGCAACTGTCTTACTAACACCAAAATGCCCTGAAATAAGAGAAGTATGTGCTTCCCTAATCATATGCACACGCTCATTTTCTGGAATACAAAGTTTTCCAGAATGATATAACAATCCTTCATGCAAATGATAATCTTTTTCTCCTACTTGTTTCCCACTTACTAGATCCTCATACACTTCTCTAAAATCAACATCATTTGCATATTGTTCCTTGTAACTAACATGAGCCAAAGAACTATGCTGCAAAAGGATAGATGCTACTACCACCACTTTGGTGGTCTGGATAACATGTCGACAACCTTGTTTTGAATACCTTTTTTATACCTGATTACAAGATGAAATTGTTGCAAAAATCCCATCCACCTGAAATGTCTAGACTGCTGCAATTTGGTTTGTGTTTGTAAGTATTGAAGCGGTTGATGGTCAGTATGGATAATTGTTTCTTTTCCCATTAAATAATGCTTCCACTTTTTAACACTTTGAACCAAAGCATACAACTCTTTATCATAAGTTGGATAGTTTCTTACCGCACTTGTAAAGGTTTCTGAATGGTAACACACTGGTCGTTTGTTCTGCATCAAAACTGCCCCCATTGCGTAGTCACTAGCATCCATCTCAATCTCAAATGAATGTTGTAAATCCGGAAGTGCCAAGATCGGAGTGGTACTTATCTTCTCTTTCAGTGTATCAAATGCTTTTTGTTGTTTTCCTCCCCACTGAAAGACCTGTTTAATACTTGTCAAAGCATGCAAAGGAGATGCAATATATGAGAAGTTAGCAATAAATTTCCTCCAGTACTGAACTGCACCTAGAAAACTTCTAACTTCCGTCACATTTGTGGGTCTAGGCCATTTCACAATAACCTCTATTTTTGCAGGATCAATTCTCAATTCTCCATTTCCTACAATATACCCCAAGTAAATTAAAGATGTTTTTCCAAATTCACATTTTGACATCTTCAAATACAATTTCTCTTTCCTTAGTGCATCTAAGACTTTCTGGATGTGTTTAACATGTTCATCCCATGACTTACTGAAAATAAGAATATCATCTAAGTAGACAATAACGAAATTATCAATGAATGGTCTAAAAATTTCATTCATAACTCTCATGAATGTTGCGGTGCATTGCACAAACCAAAAGGCATCACTAACCATTCAAACAATCCCTGTTTCATTTTAAAAGCAGTTTTCCAAACATCACCTTCTGCAATTCTTACTTGGTGATAACCACTTCTTAAGTCTAACTTAGTGAAATAAATTGCATTCTTTAATTGATCCAGTAAATCATCTATTCTAGGAAGAGGGTAACGATTCTTTATAGTAATCTTGTTTAAAGCACGGAAATCAACACACATTCACCAAGTGCCATCCTTCTTAGGAACCAATATAATTGGTGAACCACATGGGGATGTACTTGGATGAATTATACCTTGAGCCAAAAGTTCCATTACCTGTCTCTTGATTTCCTCGTTCTCTACTACTGACAACTTGTACATTCCGATATTGGGAAGAGGTGCATCCTGAAGCAACTGTATCTCATGTTGAACCCCTCTTTTGGGAGGTAGACCTGTGGATCCTGAAAAACATCATCAAAATGAGAAACAATTTTTACCAATTCATCCTTATGTTTTAGATCGCAAGTCTCAAAAGCCATCTCATTTTCTTTTTCCTTGGCTTTGACCACCATGAGCACAAAACTTTTGCTTGAGTTTACAAGCCTTTTCATTTGACTGCGATTACGAGGATAGATTATTCTTTTCACGGTGAGCTCTAATAATAAACTCAATTCCATCCTTTACAAGAAAATATTTATTTTCTTCCCTATAGAAGATTGCTTTACGATCATACAAATAAGGACTTCCCAAAACCACCCCACAAATATCCAAAGGAACTACATCCAATTCAACCTCATCAATAAACTTGTCTATAATGGAAAATCTAAAAGTACAAGTTTTAGTTACTGTCAGTTTTGCATCATCACAAACCCAGCCCAAAGGATAAGGCTTGGGATGTGGTTTAGTTTTGAGTCCTAGTTTCTTAACAACCTCCTCAGAAATTAGATTAGCTTGAGATCCACTATCAAAAAGAGTATCAATTTTTGTATGCTTTGAAATTACTCTAATGTGGAAAAGCTCATTTCTTTTCTTATCGTCAGGTATAGTTTGTTTACTAGAAGAAGATGCAACATCTGTAGTGCTATTGTTGGAAATTGAAAGAGTTGATTTACCTTGTAAACCCATAGCTGTGATTTTGGTTTCATCACCTGAATCAGAACCAAGATCATGCACTACGGTGTTTGTTTTCTTTTCTTTTCCTTTCTTAACCATCCATTTAGGCTTCTTTTCAGGATGTAATTTCCAACATTTAGACTCATCATGGTTTTTTTTACAATGATTACAAAATGGTTTTTCATCTTCCTTCTTAACAGTAGAGTTTGTTTTATGCTTACCCTTTCCTTTTCCTTGTTCTTTCGAACCTTTTCCTTCAGATTGCTTGTTCTTCTGATTAAAAGAAGAGAAAGAGGACTCCTTTGTCATTTTCCCTCGTGCTTCCAGATGGGTTGCTTGAACACATACTGCATCAAGATTAGTAGGACCTAAAACAAGTATCATATGCCTTAGATAACTATGCAATCCACCAATATATTTGAGCAGTGTTTCTTCTGTGTTTAGGGAAATTCCCAAAATTAGAGCCCTTTTCCTAAATTCTTGTGTGTATTCTTGAACACTTTGTCCCTTAGTTTGTCTTAATGTTTGCCAATCCATCATAGCTTGTTGCTTATAACCAAGAGGATAAAATTGTTGCCTAAGATTTGAAACAAATTCAGACCAAGAAGTGATTTCTATACCTTTGTTTTCTTCCACTTCCTGAAGCTTACTCTCCCACCAAATGAGTGTTGTGCCACCCATCCGAAGAGTTTCCAGATGAATCTTTGCTTCATCATCAACAATTCTCTGAACCCTGCAATATACTTCTATTTGCTTGACCCAGTTATCCAACTTCTCTGCATTTAGCTCTCCAGTATACATAGGCAATTCAAACTTGATATCTAACTTTAATGAAAGAAAATCAGATTTTAAAGAGTCTCTTTTTGGAATGTCAGAACTAGAGCTTTCTTCTTTCTTACCTTCTCTAGTCCCCTTTTCCCTTTTCCTATCTTGGTACATTTCTTCCACCATTTCCTTCATCTGTTGGAAGGATTGACGAAAGTTTTGTTCCACTTCCTCTCGATCCGCCATTGTAGGACTTCGAGATCGTCTGGTACCAATTTTGGGATCTCCTTCAACTAACTCTCCTTCACCCTTCTTAGATCGAGACCTTGTTAACATCCAACACACAACTTGCAATCCAAAACACGTTAAACTGAACCAAAAATCAGTCAAAACCAGCTCTGATACCAATGATCTGAAAACCAAATTTAACTAGCAATTGTGCACACACATTTTCTTGCTTTGTATTGATTTTCGATGTAAAATTTGAGCATTATATCCTTTTGTATTTTTAATAAAAGAATAAAAACTGCAAGTACTGTGCAAATATTGAAAGAAATGAAGAGGATTCACCAGCAATTTGACGCAAGAATTGATAACGGAGTTCGGCGCTTGAGGCCTACGTCTCCGGGTCCGGTTGAATGGGACCGATCTATTAAAATCTTGAAAATAATTCTTTACAAAGAATTCTACAAAATTCTAACCTTCTCACAGTCTTCCTCTGTCAAAAATAATAGGGGTTGCTTTTTACATCTCCTCCAAATTCCACTCCTAGCTCAAGTTATGAGCATTACAATAATTTTACACAGTCCCGAATACTATACAAATATAATATACCTCCTTTTATATTGTTTCCAAATAGCTGGCGCATTGGTTAGGTGCCTATACTTTTGGATGGGAGGTCAGCTGTTCCAATCCCCTCCACTTCTCCTCCTTCTCCTTAGGCGCATTTTAAGTGTTTTATCCCACATTGTGGGGGCGTTAAAAATGGTAAGCATTTATAAATGCATGGAGGGCGGTTTGAATTGGCTTAAGAGCCACCTATATGCTTATGTGGAGGGTGCATTTCTTGGGATAGCGCATGGTTTGATTTTTAGGCGCTAAAACTCAGCCAAGGATAATGCGTGGTTTAGTTGGATAATGAATATGCGTGGACAGTGGTATATGCAATGCGTGGAAATTAATAAAATGCGTGGAAATGGTAGTTAATAACAAATAGGCGTGGGAAATTTGCATAATTTAAATAATGCATGCCTAAATGTCCCACATGCATGGCGCAAAGGCAATTATAGGAGTTTATATACACAAGTTGGTTTAATGATTAAATGAGAAGGAGGCCAAGGCACCCCTCCATAATCGAGTGTGTCGAACCTGGCTGAGGGCCCCCAGCCAGTAAATAGCGGGGTCCATTTGTCCGAGAACGAGTGTCCAAGACCGGCGTTCCAAAACCCATTTTTTTAGTACGTCACACAATTCATCCATGTGTCGTAATATAATCGAAAACACTTGGCGCGTGCACACGTCCAACCTGCACAAAACTCCAAATTTTGCCAGTTGCCCAAAAATTTCAGCGGGCTATAACTTTTGCAAACGAGCTCCGTTTCCTGCAAACAAGATGTCGTCGGAATCGTATAATTTTTCTCCACGCTTTAAAAATGACTACAACTTATTCTGAGAAGATCTTAGATCGGTGTTTCTCTGTGAGGAAATATTATTTACACGCAATTTCAATTGATACCAACTATATGCACAAAACACATAACAGACCTCTAAATACTCATCTATTCCATATTTTGAGCCCTCGCATCCAAGGCCAGACTCCTTGACACCTCCAAATGGTGCTACCTACATCAAGAAAAGGAAGCTCAAAAAGTTAGTAGCATAATGATCATTTTAAAAGAAGCAATTAAAAAAATGAAGAAATGCATCTCACTTAAAAAAATTGAGTTCTAAACAAAATTTATGATCAGAAAACCTAGCTAAGATAGTGGTACCCAACTTTGCTATATATAAAAGCGAGGATGTACACATGAGGAAAGATATGAATAGGGTGATAGACTATCACCTATAGGTGTGTGTGTGTGTGTGTGTGTGTGTGTGTGTGTGTGTGTGTGTGTGTGTGTGTGTGTGTGTGTGTGTGTGTGTGTGTAAGGATACATAACCTACACTGTGTTCCTACAAGGTGATGGTCTGTAGCTCTTCATAGGAAACCTTCTTAACTAATGACGCTTAATTAGGTATATAACATGCCCCCTGTGTTGGGAAGGCTTCAACCTCAAACCACATGTAGAATGCATACAGTAGATAAGGATTTGCATATATAAGGAAACATGTACATTCTAATACCACTTGTAGTATGTTGAACAAGTGTACATACAAAATATGTAAGATTTGCATATTTAAGAAAACATAGAACTACAATACAAGGCATGAGATGTGAATAGGGAGACACCTACAATAAATGGTACCCCTATGAGGTGATGGGTTGTATTTATTCTTAACAACTCTTGAGGCACTTCATCAGGTAAATAACATGACCTTCGTTGTCCAAAAGACTCAACCTTAAAGACATTTAGAATATGAGAGGCGATAAGATCTTTATAAATTTCAAGAGTGGCCACTCATAGAATCAGGATCAATCCCTCCAAGATCAATGTTGATAAGCGAGAGAATGTTGTCATATTGGAATCCTTGAATTTTATCGGCTCCAATTCTCTCGACTCAGAGTCTGTGCATATATTTGATAATAGTTGAGTACGATCCTCGAAATTTTTTATTAGAACAGAATGCTCTCATAATAGTGAGGGTGTTGATAAGGTTTGGTTTTAGGCATAGTCAACTAGACAAGTAGGCGTATGCATATGGGTATCGATATAGGTACGGGGACAAAAATGCCATCTAAATCAGTGGATGGGAGTAAATGAATAAGGAAAATGCTATATTATATATAAATATAGTCACTGGAAGTTGTGGGTACAAGGATAGGAACTAGAATGCGCAGTCCTCATCCCTATATTTGAGTTTCTTAGTGACTGGTTCTAGGTTTAATTTGTACATGTTGATTGACTTCTTTCACCTTTGCAATAGTCATTCAAAAAATTATAAAAAGTATAGTTATTCAACTTTTGTTTAGTTTCATTTTCATTTTCAACATAAAAAATTAACATTCTTTTGGGTTTCTTTTATCTGTTATCAATAATAATTTGATTATCAACCAATGTCAATTCTTGTTTTAACATGCTCTTCTCTGCTGACTTCAAACTTGATTTAAAAGAGATTCATTATGATTTTGCAGGCGGATGATTTCAGTATATTTTTTCAGATAAACATTTATTGAAATCTTGTGATTTCTTTTCATTAACTTAGACTTGTCCTTTAAACTTTTGACTTGCATTGACAAAATTTGATTATGATTTTTGTTAGTTTTGGACCTCATTAATTTCTTCTAAGAGTTTGACTTTTGATAATTCAATTTCAGATTTGTCACTTTCTGATGTGCAGTTTTTTACTGATTTGTTTTGATGAAGCCGCCTAAACGTAAGGCTAGGAAATGGACTGTAAAAATAAAATGGAAATGGGAGAGTGAAACCCAATTTCATTCTCTCGATAATGTGATACGAGTTCATATTTATCAAGATGAAATGACTGTTCAGTTCATCTTCAAGATGACTATTCAGCTTCTAATATATCTAGGTAATAATAATATAAAATATTATTATTACATGTATTGCCTACGCCTAGGATTATGCACAATATTGTTACATCCCCCTTAATCCACAGGGATGGTTGTCAAACCAATGTCGTGTTGCCCATTTTGGAAGCTTTTTCTCGTATTTGGCACCTCATTTTTTTGATACGAAGTTCTCCTCCTCACTAGGTCTTGATCATCTTTCAAATTGTTGTTCCGAAACACATATCTTCAGACTGTTTTGAAATACAATAATCTACAAAAGATAGTGCCTAAGTGATAGCTTGTTCCCTTCTACATTTTTCGAGATAACAGAAGTGTGAATTCTTTAATAAATAATAATGTAACATACATCCACATCATAAATCATGTTTATACCATACATACTTCCATGTAACAACCATATCACAATACTTGTAAACCATAAACCATCTCACAACAAGTAAGAATCACAAGTATTAAGCAACTTTATTGTATAGTGGTCTCCATAGTCCCTTGTAGTAGAAAATACAATGCTATCTAGCTTAATAGTTTATTACCAACAAGGTTTATTAATTTATTCCATGTCCTTCTATATAATACCAAGTGGCTCTGCTCGTTGTTCAATGACTTGTAAAAAAATTTCATGGTCTTCTACATCTAGTCTCCATTTTTTGCGTTTACTATTTGTAGTCTTCACCTGCTACAATTGTATACCTGTAGTAATTATGTGATGGGTGTAATGATACACCTTTTTCTGGTTTTAATCAACAAAGTGAATCCCACTTTGGAGGGCTTTCACTTGTTGTAAGTATGTTCCCCGCACTATAACCAAGCCAAAAAATGTTGTCACTTCACTTGTTATTTTACATGTTAGCTTTGTTCTCTCCTCTGTGCAACAACGCAACAAGTAGTACTCCACTTTCTCAATATTGGCTTCTTCAACAATGACTACAAATATATCTCCTACAACAAAATGAAAAAAACATTCAATGATCGGATGTATAGTATAAATTATATACATATATATTTAACTATCAAATTATACTTGATCCTTTCAAATAAAACATACCTTGTTTAACCAAATCCGTATATGTCGTCATAATCAGTTGAAATTAATGGCACATCTTCAAAACTATCATCATGATCTGATCCATATGTGTCATCCACAACTAAAGAAACTTGCTTCCACTCACCTACATACCCATGTTTTTGACTATTGCACTCTAAATATGATTTGTTCATGCATTCATAACAAAAACAAGAATAATCTCTTGTACAGATTGTTCAGTTATTACTATCCATAGTCATCAAAGAGTGCAAAGACCTAGAATTGGGAATCCTTTCACATCCATACTCTGTCCTCCGATCATTACCTTCATTTAATCATGCTCAAAAGATCAATAAAGTTTAAAACAAACAACAAAAATCAAAATAAAAAAATTTAAAGTTAGTAACTTATAGTTCACTTAATAAATCACATCAAGATTTACATATCTATGTTTTAAATGTGCATGTACCTATTATCTCCCAAAACACTCTATGTGGGGTTGAAGCCTGTGGGGTTGAAGCGTGTGATGTTGAAGCCTGTGAGGTTGAAACCTGAACTGTAAAATGTTTCTTACACCATTCAACAACGGTGTGGGCATCAATCAATCGATCTCCCTCATAATCAAATCTTTGTTTCTTTAGAGCATGTTTGATGCATGCACCCGCACCATCGTGTTCTCCCTTCCCATGACCACTCTCAAAAAACTCCATAAATGAGGAATTTTGTGATGACGATGATAACGATTGAGTGCAAAGAAATGGCGAGAGGATTTGAATTGTGATGCGCAACCATCTAACCAAACAAAATGGTGATCTATTTGTATTCCTCGCTGATGAAGATATTGAAAGAACAAACCAAAACAATGTTGCACAAAGTGGGTGTCATGTTCCTTGTCATCACTTATATAGAAGTGATACTCCTTCTTGATCATTCGCTTCACATATGTACTTTCAACCCCATCCAAATCCAATTGTGCATGCCTATAAAATACTTGAACCATGATAGTAACTCAATCAAGATGATAATACGTGTTTGAATTTCTTTTTATGAGAAAATGAGTAATTCTCAAAGAAAATCAACCACGACAATATGGAACCAATAGGGAATGTGTCCCTATTAGTCTTGAATTGTGTAGCCTGCCACTTTGAATAGTGAGAATGTTTGATGTACGGACTAATTAAACTTCAGAAACTTTGCATGAATGTAGCAATGGGGATTTCCTCTTCTACCAAATCCAACCTGGTTGCATCTTTTCCAAGCCTTGTTGAATATTTTATGTATTTGAACCTACAAAATCAATTCATAACATGGAAAAATTGTCATGTATTCATTTGCAATAAAATCAAAATCAAAATAAAATCTAACATCCAAATTTAAAAACATAAATTTATATATATCACCTCTTGCAAGCAACCAGGTTAACTGTGTCCAAATCTTCATTTGTTTTTGGCAATAATTTCAAGTCCCCACACTTGTCACAGACACCTTTGATGCAAGTCATACGATCATCGACATGATCATCAGATACGTTGCAAATAATTGAAGTTATGAATTCACTGACATGTGTAGGTGGGGCAATTTCTTCTCGTAACTTTCTATACACCAAAAAACATAGATTTTGAAATACATTAATTTTAAATCACATCTCAAAAAATGATATTTAAACAAATTTTAAATATATAGATATAAATGAAAGCACACCTCAAAATATATATACATTGAATCTATAAATTTTTATGTACCTGATAGTGATAATCAAACTCAACGTGATAGCGACAACAACATGTGTCAAGGACTTTATCAGCTCGCACATACCAAGGCTTAAAATTTTCAAACATTTGTTGTCCAATCTTAACATCTAGATTTTCTTCTGTAAACTTTATGTACATCTCATGTTGAGTTATTTCAAGCCAATGTTTTATATGTTCATCATAGTTATTACGAGTTATCCTATGTTTTAAAACATCCCTCACATTCAGAGAAGGACGAGACCTCTCAGTCCAAAAATCAGAAACTATCTTCACAATATTATCCTCTATTTTATCAGAACGTGGATTTCTACACATTAGTGCCCAATTTCCTTCCATAGTAGAGTCATCCAATGTCTTCCTCCTTTTTGCATACCTGCTAACCGTCTTTCTAGATAAACCCAATGCCTTGGCAAAGGCGTAACATGACGATTCTTTGTTGTATCTTCACTTACAACTGAAGTTAATATTGCTCTACGAGAAATACTCTTATCAGCAGACCTAGTTTTTGTACCCAAAGAACTTATTCCTTTAAAAACATTCCCAACAAATTCTTCTTCTACACGTTTTGAATTTTTCCGTCCAAAATCAACACCTAACAATTATAATGTTTCCTCATATCAACATGATTCAAGAATGTAACCAACAAATGTGCTCTAGAATCGTAGTCAAATTAACAAATTCACCATATACTATCTCTACACTTTTTGTTGTTTTCTTTCGTGATAGTGGTTCTTGTTGGGAAAATTCTTTTAATTTTTGTAAATCCATCTTCACCAAGTGTTTCACATTTTTTTGGGAAGTAATTCCATAACTTTTGTTATCACTTCAGCATAATGTTACGCATCATGATCTCGTGTCCATAAACAACACATGGGTTCTATCAAAACCCTTGCCTTTACCCAATCTAAAAACATAAATTATCATATTTAAACCTTAGAACTAAAAAAAAAAAAAAAGGATCTATCAAGGGTTTCTATACATATGTATCAATTTTTGCAACATTGTCTTTCACTTGTTGTGTCTTCTCTCTCTCTCTTTATGCCCTCCTACGAATAGATCTTCTAGCATTCTTCTCTCCGAATTCTCTTCCTCGGTATCTTTTCATTTCTCATTCTTTGCATTTCCCATGATTCATCCACTTCAATAATTTTCACCCGCACACATAAATCGTGATAGATCTGAATGTCTAAGAGTAAACTCAATACAAAACTATATGTGCATGCAACTCTATTTATATACAAATCTCAGTAGAAATTAGGTTATTTTTAATTTTAGTTTTCTATAACTTTAAAAAAACTTTTCTAATTTTAATAGAATTTATATTTAATATGTAAAACAACTTTTCTAATTTAATATTACATATTTTTGGTTAAAAACAATTTTTAAAAAACCACACTTAGTTTAAAACACAAAAAATATGTAAAAAACTAAATTTAAAACATAAAAAGTGAACAATATTAAATAAGTAACTTGTAAAACATTAAATTTAGAAGGGGAGACGCAATTGCGAATCATTAAATCTAGAAGGAGACGTTTTGGCGGCGCTTTGGTGGTACGGAGGGGTTCACGCGAATGGGGGTTCGCGTGAACCACATTCACCCGAATGGTGTCCACGCGAACCCCTATTCACGCGAACCCCTCTGAGTGGCAGTGACGTGGCACCTGAGTGGCACATTTTGGCTCCAAATCCTTTTGGGGGACAATTGTGAGCCAAAATCTGCCACTCGGGTGCCACGTAATTAGGGTAAACGAAATAGTTAACTTACAAAATTTTGACACAAAATTCATATTTTTATTGGCTTTCTAAAAATGTAATTTTCATTTTTTAAAAATCTGTTTTGCTATTTATTTTTTAATTTTTACTAACATACGGTATTTTAGGACAATCAATAGTACACAATCAACCAAATTTGAAAAATAGTAGAATATATCAAAAAAATTGAAAAAAATATACTTAGTATTTGTTGAATTCTTCTTCTTACCTATGAAAAAAAAATTAATTTCGATATAAATAATAAAATTTATTGGCATTGAAATATGGATGCCATTTATTTTAAAATATAGTTACTAAATAATTAAATAAAAAATATATATAAGTTAAAAAATACTAAAATTTGACAGCACGTCAAAATTATAATCTTGAACATATATCTAAAATTTCATAGTGAAAAGATAAGTTTTCATTTTAAAAAACCACCAGGGGATAGTCATTCCTCTTTAATAACATAAGAAACAACATATGAATAAAATTAAGAAAAAGACTATATTTTTTGCAAAAAAAATTTAAAAAAATATACATGTATTCTACACTCTAAACACAACATTTCGTTAGTTTGTGGAATTTCATGAATGTGTACGGTTTTGTGGCTATTACCTTTAGAAAATCAATTAAACTAAAAATTCATGTTTACTAAGGTACAAACCATACCAAAAAGTGGGACATTTTATTGTGCGTGTATGGGCAACACAAGGACTCCAGATTATAGTTGGATATTTTTCCATCAAAAATTTTCCTGCTCCAACACAATTTGTAGCATTGTCAGTCACAATTTGAACTACGTTTTCCACTCCAACATGTAAAATAGCTTGTTCAAGGACATTAGCAATATATTCTGAAGTTTTTGTTTCATTTGAAGCATCCACAGCCTTTAAAAACACAGCTCCATGAGGACAACAAGAAAGAGTATTGACAAGAGTTCTACGTCTCCTATCTGACCAACCGTCACTAACAATTGTGCATCCAGTTTTGCTCCAAGAATCTATAATAGGTTTCAGCTCCTTTATTATTTCATCCTTCTCTTTCTTGAGACCCGATGTCCTCAAACTCTCATAAGAAGGGCTAAGATACCCTTTCCCAAATTCTGAAATTGCACGCACCATTCCGCAAAAATATGGAGATCTAGCATGATTAAAAGGTACTGCATCACCATAAAAATACCTGCCCACTGCCCTATCAACATCTTCCTTAGACTTTTGATTCCAAAATGTCTTCAATGTTTGTTTTTGTTTTCCTTGTGAAATTTGTAGATGAGACTGAACTGATCCAACTTCAATGTGTATTTTATGTTTCCTTGCAGCATTCTCTAGTTTGGATTCAAATTGTTTTAATATATTCTGTTTTGTATCCTTATCAATATGTAGGCAACTAGAAACTTGGTTTGAATTTCCAAGAAGATGACCTCGAATCCTAGTTAAATTATCTTGCATTCTAGATTTACAAAATGTGCATTTATACACCTTTTCTGTATCATCCCATTCTATGTATTTCCATTCAGGTGTTGTGGACCTTTTTTGTGCCATATCCACCCTGTTTTGAAATAAAAATATAAGATCTTAAGTTGAATTTCAATATGATTTCAAATTTGATATACTATGTTTGTTTGTAAAATATATGAATAAAATCTTCTTTTGATAAAATAAATTATAACAGTGATGAATAAACCATTAAAAAAATTACACTTGAAATAAATTTTAACTAACCTGCAGTTGTTGCAATGAAACCTTTGTTAACTCTGTTGTTGAAAGCTCTAGGAAATTATTGTTTTTACCTCTATTGAAAGCTCTAGAAAATTATTGTTTTTACCTCTGCTGCTAACTATGCACTTTCACTCTCTAACTTCCCTTAATTAATATGGTGCGGGCTACTATAAAAATAGAAAATTCTAAACAAATGCCCTCAATTCCCTGTAATTCCTCACTTTTTGGCTTTTACGGGTTTGGTTTCCCGAGTTTCTACTTTTTCTAATTTTTTAAAATCAAATCCTGAAAATTTCGGAGTTCCATACGGTGGACACTGCAAAACTCAAAAGTACGGTAAAAATCTAAAATACGGCCGTATTTGGTAACCATGGACTAAAGTGGAACTTCTCTCGCCTCAAACCCGTGATATGACATTTTGTAAGGAAGAGGTCTCACGAAAGAGGTTACTTGTTGTTATTATTTCATACCAATGATTCCATACAAAACTTTAAAAGCCATAAACGAGAGGGACCGATGGCACAAAGAGTAGGGGTGTGCCAACATAAATCCCAAATTATAGTTAATTATTGTTCACGATTAGTAAGAGTTAAAAACTATAAAAATTAGTCATCTCACATTGAAAGATACGGGCTGCTTAAAATTAGTAACAAAAAAGTTGGAGAATATTACCCACAAACCCTACCAAGCCAAGATTACATTAGAAAGTAAACAAAAGGCCGTGGCGCTTAAGAAATTGCGCATATACCCTAACAAGTGATAATTATAATTTAAAATTAAACAAAAGAGCCGTTACAGTTGATGTATATTGCCCAAAAATCCTAACAAGCCAAGATTACACTAAAAAAGCAATCAAAAGAGTCGTCACAGTTCAGGTGCCCACAAGCCCTAATCTGCCACAATTGTACTTATTTAAAAAAACACGTTATCAAATTCCCACCTGATCCTTAACCTCCGTGACGGCTCCTTTCTCTCTCCAGTCAAGTCATCGGAAGGTTGTTCGTTGGTAGACTCAGGGCGCCGTGAGTGTTTATTGACACCTTCAGCCACATCAATATCAAGAACCCTCGACCATCACGGCATGTGTCATCATGTGATTAAACTCAAGAAAATTAACCGCACCATCATGATTCTCATCGACATAATGGATCATATTCCGTGACATCGCCGGCCTCAACCAAGCCTAGCCGTCAAAGACGCCCGCATGCGCAGCCTTGCGTAAATAAATCCATCGCCATCCTTGTCAAAAACAAAAACGCCCTAAAAATCCTTCTCTTCTTCATCCATGATGTGTTAGACATGCAGAAATTCTAGCCTAATATTTAGGGATTCTGTAGCTGGCATTCAGGATTCTGTAGCTAGCATTTAGGATTCTATAGCTAACATTTAGGGAAGTTATTTTGTAATTGACAACACACTAGATGATATGTGTATGTGCTGGAAAATGTTTTCCATCTGTAGGATGAAGAGTAGAGATAGGTTAGTTTGAGTTTGAATAAGACTCTGTTTATTGTTATTCTATAAAGATTGTATTCTCTGATTTAGTAGAGCACAAGCAAATAAGAATAAGATATAGATCAATTCCTGCAGTTGCATTTATGTGTTCTGTTTAAGAGTGCTAATAATTTTCATGGTATCAGAGCAGTGTTGGTGAAGTGTTGCTGCAGAGAAGTATCGAAGTTTAAAGACAGAGATATGGCCACATTTGTTGCAGGAGATCCTCACAGGATGGTAGAACGATTTGATGGCATTGGATTTAATCTCTGGAAGCTCAGAATGAAGATGTTGCTGCTGAACAAGGATCTACTCAATATAGTTGAAGGGACTGAGATTAAACCCACCCAGGATGCAGATCTGATCAGTAAGTGGGAATCAAAGGAAGGTAGGGCTCGTTCCTGTATACTTTTAAGTTTGAGTGATAATGTGCTTTTACATGTAAGTGAGGCAAAATCAGCAAAGGAAGCTTGGGATCAATTAATCAAGTTATATGAATCAAATGATGTTAGCACAAGATTATATCTTAGAAGAATATTTTTTCAGTTAAAGATGCAGGAAACACAAAAGATATCAGATTTTACAAATCAGTTTAAGTCTCTCAAAAATCAATTGGCAGCATGTGGATCAGTGATTGCAGAAGAAGATGTTGTCATGTCACTTCTTGGGAGTTTTCCAGAATCCTATTCTAGACTGGTAGTAGCGCTAAGCACCCAATCCAATTTGGATTTGACAAAAGTAATAGCAGCACTACTTCAAGAAGAAATCAGAAGGAAGGATGGGGGCATGAATGATGAGAATCCTACAGCACTATTTTCAGCAGGATATAAGGGCAAAGCGAAAAGGAAGAGTGACAACAAATCACATCCCTCCCAGTCTAATGTCTCAAAGAATGGTAAAGACACAAAGGAGGAGAAAAATAAGGGAAATTGCTTTCATTGTGGAGCTCCTGGGCATTTTAAGAAACAATGTCGTAAGTGGTTAGCATGGGTAGAAGAGGTAAAGAAAAGGAAGGTTACTGAAGCTAACATGACCTCAAGCAATGACCAAGAAAATTTGTTTTCGGTTGTCACAACCCCAAGTTCTGATGTTTCAAATTGTTGGTATTTAGATTCGGGAGCAACTCAACGCATATGACACCTGAGAGAAGTTGGTTTATGGCATATACAGAAGCACCCAAAAGTAAGACTGTCAATCTTGGAGATGATAGCAAATGTGAGATGATCGGAATTGGAGATATTCCATTGCAAATGCCGGATGGTGGATACAAGAAAATCCAAAACGTATGGTATGTACCTGCTCTTGTCAAAAGTCTTTTATCAGTGAGCAAAATTACCAATGCTGGCATAATTGCATAGTTTGACAGCAAGGAATGTGTCCTAAAGGATGTTGAAGGAGTAATTGTTGCTACAGGAATCAGAGATGGCAATCTGTACAAGTTATGTGCAGCAGTACCTGATGTGGTGTTAACAACAACAAATAATGAAATATCTGATTCAGTTCTTTGGCATCATAGATTCGGACATGCAAATCCTCATTCGCTTCAAATGTTAAAATCAGAGCAGCTTGTGGAAGATTTTAATTTGCATCTACCAGTTGAGTTGGGAGTGTGTGAAGGCTATTGTTTAGGAAAGCAACATAGATTCCCCTTCCCAAAGAAAGGCGCAACACGAGCTAAGGAGCAAATGGAACTTGTGCATTCAGATATCTGTGGTGCAATGCAAACAATGTCACACAACGGGGCAAGGTATTTTATTACCTTCATTGACGATTCTTCTAGAATGACCTTTGTTTATTTTATCAAAAATAAATCATGTGCATTAGAGATGTTTAAGGTTTTTAAAGCATTTGGTGAGAAGCAGTCAGGAAAACCTTTGAAACGACTCAGATGTGATAATGGGGGTGAATATACCTCAAATGCTTTCAAAAGTGTATGTGCAAAAGAAGGTATCAAACTTGAGTATATTGTTCCTTATTCACCACAACAGAATGGTGTCACTGAAAGAAGGAATAGGACTCTTGTTGAAAGTGCTAGATGCATGCTTAAGAGTAGTGGATTATCTAATGTTTTTTGGGCTGAAGCAGTCTCTAGTGCAACATATATACAAAACAGGTTGCCAACTGCTGCATTGCATAAGAAGACGCCTTATGAGGCATGGCATGGAAGCAAGCCAAGTGTCAATGATTTAAGAATTTTTGGTTGCATAGCATATGCACATATACCAGATGAAGAAAGAAAGAAGCTAGATGACAAAAGAAAGAAGTGTATAATGGTTGGATACAGTTTGAATTCGAAGGGATATCGAATTTATGATCCTATAACACATGAGATTCTAGTCAGAAGAGACGTCATTTTTGACAAAAATTCAGTTTTGCACAAATCAGCAGAGATGGAAAATGCTAAGGATTCAGAAACAAGGCCTTATGATCTCGGATCTGATGAAGAATCTGAGCATGAGAATTCTACTCCAGCAAGACCATTACAAGTTGCAGCCACACAGCCCATAGGAGATGTACAAGGAGAGCAGCAGTTTCGTAGATCAACAAGACTACGGAAACCCACTCAAAAGGCATCGGAATCATATGCACTTAGTGTAGAAGTTGATGAACCACTCAGTGTTCAAGAAGCACTTCAAAGTATTTATGCAGCAGATTGGAGGCAAGCAATGGATGCTGAATATGAATCACTCATAAAAAATCAGACATGGGAACTCACGATTCTTCCACCTGGAAGAAGAGTGGTTGGATGCAAGTGGTTATTCAAACAAAAGTACAAGTCTGATGGGTCGATAGACCGCTACAAGGCTCGATTGGTGGCAAAAGGTTACACCCAAATTGCAGGTTTGGATTATCATGACACCTTTTCTCCTGTAGTCAAGATAACATCCATCAGAGTTCTGTTAGCAGTGGCAGCAACCTTGGATCTTCATGTACATCAGCTAGATATAAAAACTACATTTTTAAATGGATTCTTAAAAGAAGAAGTTTATATGGAACAACCAGAAGGCTACATACAAGAAGGAAAGGAGCAGTTAGTATGCAAGCTTCAAAAAACATTGTATGGACTGAAACAGTCTTCAAGAGCATGGTATGAGCGTATTGATGGGTTTCTCCAAAATGAAGGATATGTAAGTTGCAATGTTGATTCAAATGTCTACATAAAGCATATTGGTGAGTCTCTAGTCATCTTAGCCTTATATGTTGATGACACCATCATTATGAGTAATGATTTTAAGATGTTAGGCATGTTCAAGTCTCAATTAGCTACAGAATTTGAGATGACTGATCATGGTGAGATTCATTATTGCTTGGGCATTCAAATTTTAAGAGATAGGGAGAAGAGGAAAATCCATCTTAGTCAAGAAAGGTACATTAGGAACATTCTCAAGAAATTTGGGATGGAAAATTGCAAGCCAGTAAGTACTCCAATGGAAGTAGGAAACAAACTTTCACTGGACATGTGTCCCAAAACACAAGAAGAAGAAAGTTATATGAGTATGGTTCCATATCAAAATGTTGTTGGGAGCCTAATGTATGCAATGGTTTCTAGCAGACCTGATATTGCACATGTTGTAAGTATTGTGAGCCAATATTCTAGCAATCCTAGACCACAACATTGGGCAGCAGTTAAAAGAATTTTTAGATATCTACAAGGAACAACTAAACATGGAATAAGATTCAGTGGGAGTTCAGAAAAATCTCTGCAACTTACTGGATATTGTGATGCAGATTGGGCAGGGGACGTTGATAGTAAAAGATCAACTTCAGGGTTCTGTTTTATCCTTGGTGGAGGTGCAGTTTTGTGGGCAAGTAAGAAACAACGATCTGTTTCTCTCCAAAGGCGTAAGCGTAATATATATAGCAACATGTCAAGCTATAAAAGAATTGATTTGGTTGAGAATATTGTTGCAGGACATCGAGGTTACTCAGTCCCAACCAACAACATTAAAGTGTGACAGCTAGAGTTGCATAACCATGACAAAGAATTCGAAGTATCATGGGAGAGTTAAACATATAGGGATACAATACCATTTCATTCGTGAACAAATTGAGAACAACACTATCAAAATGGAGTACTGTGCAACTGAGATGATGGTGGCGGATGCATTGACAAAGGCATTACCAAGAAATAAGTTTGAGTTTTGCAAAGAAGGATTCGATGTGATACAAGTTGGTTGAAAAATATTTGGCTAAGTGGGAGTGTTAGACATGCAGAAATTCTAGCCTAATATTTAGGATTCTGTAGTTGGCATTTAGGATTCTGTAGCTAGCATTTAGGATTCTGTAGCTAACATTTAGGGAAGTTATTTTGTAATTGACAGCACACTAGATGATATGTGTATGTGCTGGAAAATGTTGTCCATCTGTAGGATGAAGAGTAGAGATAGGTTAGTTTGAGTTTGAGTTTGAATAAGACTTTGTTTATTGTTATTCTATAAAGATTGTATTCTCTGATTTAGCAGAGCACAAGCAAATAAGAATAAGATATAGATCAATTCCTGCAGTTGCATTTCTGTGTTATGTTTAAGAGTGCTAATAATTTTCATGATGCCCTCTCTTGCACCATCGAAACTCCAAACAAGTTGTCTCCCGTAGATTTGTGCAAAGGCCGAAAAGTCACAAAGTTGAAGGTGTCGTTGGTCGGGTTAAAGAAGTCATCGACCGTAGACTTTAGCTCGGGCGAGTGGGATCGGAAGGGTCCGAGCTTCTCGAGCCTCGCCCGAGCTCGCCCAGCTCGCAACGTTGATCTTCCCGCTGTTGTTGTCGCGAAAGCATCAAAATTTCTCCATAGCCCAATGCCCATCCCTATAGCCCTATAAATCCAAACGTCAAATGACAGGTCTTAAAAAATGGCCCACACTTCCTTACAAACAAATTAAATCGAGTTGTATTTTAGAGCTAAAAACACAAAAGAAACATTTAAATGCCCGTCAAATTTAACCCTTTACGTGAACGACCAGAGGCTCTTCCTAATAGGGGAAACGCCTTTCAACGTAATTATATACATTTATTAAACTAGAAATCGCATGTGTAAAATGTAATGTGAATTTGGAATGGTATATGTTATTAGATTTAGAAACACAATTATTATTTTTAAGTTGATGTTGAGAAGGGGTGTAATTGACAATATTGATTTTCTATTAAAGCCAAAACAAATGTTGCAAAATACATTAGAAGGGATGTTAGATAACAGTTAGTTGTGTAATAATTGAATACAAATGCAAGTGAGACATGTAAGTTTGCTAATAGTCACTCTCAAGAATGTTGTGAATGTGAAGTGTTGTTGTCAAAGTAGATTGAGTGTCATTGATGTCATGTGGGCTTGAGCCAAATTCGGAGGCAATATTTCTGAAAGGCTTGTATAAAAGGAGTTCTGACCAACAGAAAAGGTCATATGACGTTGAATCCTGAGTTGGGACCTCCACAAATCTCGGGTGGACCCGAACAATTGCTTTAGTCAACCGCAGTTTCCATTTATCTCCTTTATGGTTCCTGATGTAGCTCCAATCTCGAGCAACCTGAATAAGTGGTAGGTGTTCCATGGTTGCAGGGCGAACTCTATATGCATCCAAGAAAGTGGTTGTTTCTTGTACATCGGCGTCACTTTCAATGACACATCTCAAGTTTTTTTGCCAACATTTAATGATACAAACGAATCGGTTGCACATAACAAGTGGCAATTTTTGCAGCATGTGGCATGTTTCTTGTGTGCTTATGTCATGTTCAACAATGCTCTCTATGAGCATTTTGTGGATCACAATGTGTGCTGGTGAATCCGCATCAGCATCTCTTGAAAATCTAGATAGCATTTGGTGATAGGTTTCTGAACGTTGCTCTGCTTTTGAAGCATATTTTGCAATATACTTCAGAATTGCATGATGGGAAAGTACCAGTTGGCAATCGACATTTTCTCTCCATATGGATATCATAGTTTGATTGTGTATGTTCAATCTATCATCGTTTCTCGAAGGGAGGTACTTAATTTTCCCATCACTTTCAATGAGCAAGGATGAAGTAGGTTGTGTGGCCCATGGTGTGTTGTACCTACACTACAGTTGTGATTGCTTTCTATGCAAGCATGTCTGTTCTGAACATTTTGTGTGGCGTTGAACACAATCAAGCTTCCAAGGCTTTACATCTTCCTGATTTATGTTAAATTGACATATCAGCTGCATAAACATTGCCTAAAAATGCTATGATTAAGACAAAATAGAACACATATGGCCTAACAAAATACTTTTCTATGATAAGAATATTATAGACAAACACACAGAACATAGAGATATATATAAGAGAGGTCCAGAAGAGCTGAGAATCAAGATCAGTTACTCAATGTTTTCTGCATAGGAAAATTCATTATATAGGACTACAAAAGCTATGCACAAGATATAACTAAGTAAAGGAATCTTAACGATGACAAAATCTTCTTAAGCTTCTAATCCACCACCTTCTTGTTTATTTCTATGATTGGCCACAAAGTGCATAAAAATAGGTTAGTTAATAGCTAATACTTATTATGATTAGAACCATATACCCATATATATTGGCGTAAAAGCTTGTAGAGGTCCAATCACATCCACAAGCTCAAATCTCATGAAGGAAGCTTCTACTTGGCTTCTAACCCACACCACTTTATTAATTATGCCTATGATGACCAACTAATTCAAATTGCATAAGTTGCGTAACCAAAAAACTTGCCATGAATATAACCAACCAAATAATATCACTGAAAACACAAAATAGAATACACTTAAAATAATAATGATCTTACGGTATTTGCTAACTATGTGGTATTTGCTAACTATGTGAAACACTGATGCGGTATTTTGGAAGAGCTCGGGAATTTCAAGGCATTCGGAGTCCATTTCCTGATGAATTTTTTTGGCATTTTGAGTTTCTCTAAGATGTGGTAGCTCGGAGGCCAACTCGGCCATAGTAGCAAACATAGAGGGGAAAGGAGTGAGCTTGAAATTCGCAAGAAGACTAAGGTTCAGCTCGCCCTGGGCGTTGACAAGGAAGCCAAGGAGGTCGGCTAATAACTTGGGCAGAACCAAAAGGATAGCTCGGGAGAATGAGCTCGATAAATGCACACTAAACTTGGCACAGAAGGATGGAACCGTGAGCTCGTAATAAAGGAACTCGGCCTAGCGAGCTATGATGATGATGAGATGCGAGGAGGACGGAAATCACGAAGCAAGCCAATGAGGCAGGTTCACAAAGAAGCTCGTGATATCGAGCTATGGACAATGCAAGAGCTCGGTGAGCCCACAATAACATGGAAAGGTCGTAACGATCAAGAGCTAAATGTAGGGATTGAGCTCAACGAGCCACCGGAGGAAAAGAGGCTTGCACAGTGAGTTAGCAACATAAACATGGAGCTCGCACACAATATTTGGCATCATAAGTCATCGGTTCGTAAGGAGAGCTCGTCAAATTGTCGAGTTGAGTTGTAAGAGGTGAGTCCATCAATCACTTGCAGTGAGCTCTGGCACAAATGGAGCTCGAGGAGATATAAGAGATGAATGAGTCAAGAACTCGTATAGTGGCGAGCCATGGTCGAAGAAAGGTATGAGACCAACGTTGAGGAGCCATGAGGAGACGATTAAGCCATAATCCAAATGAGCCAACCATGAAATTGAACATGGACTCACGTAAAGGAAGGTCGTGGCCAACTTGACCACTAAGCAAAACAAGTAAGCTTGAAGGGCTTAAACATGCCCAGTGCATCGAAGATGATAGTGAGCTCATGCAAAACGACGAGTTCATGACTGGCTCGACGAGCCAGATTTGCATAGGGCAAGGGAAATGAACTAAGCATTGCGGCATGGGATGAAGATGGGCTCGCAGGTGTGGATCATGAGGAAGACTGGGTTGCTAACTAAAGAGCTCATGGAGATTATCGGCCTGTTGGAGAAATAACACAGGGAGGATGGTTTTAATTCAAATCTGAGCAAAGTCCCTATCAGACGGCGTCCCCAATAACTTGGGCAACAAAATCTATATCACTGGTGTTGACCTGTTGAAGCCTTTAAGCAATTAGCACAAGGTTTAAAGAAATTAAACTTACCTTGATTCAAGACTGTTGTAGATGGGAAGAATCTGCACAAACGACCCCAACTTCTTTGCTCGTAAAACAATTTAGTCAAGTCATCTGTGGTAATCGCTATAGATCCAAGGGTCGCGTGTCCGATCCACTAAATTGTTAGAAAACAATCTTGAGAACAATATTCTGCAGACTATATATATACGCAACATTCACCATGCAATTGTTAAAAACGGAAAAGCTAAAAATATCTTTTAAAAAATTAAAAAAATAAAAACGTCAAAACCTTCACATTAAAAGTAAAGTCAAAGCAACATGCAAAATCAGAAAAGTAAAATTGTTAGAAAAGTAAAAAGTAAAATTGTTAAAAATAGCAAAAGCAAAGGTTAATGTATGCATAAGCTATAAAATAAAATTTAAAAATAAAAGCAAAATTGTTAGAAAAGCAAAAACAAAATTGTTAAAAATAGCAAAACCATCATTTAGGCCATCAAATTTGACACAGTCCCATGAATTTCCGCAGAGCCTTTTCCTATAGGGTAACGCCTTCGACGTAATGATATAAAACAAATGATTTTGTAGTCATCTACATTGAGTGAGCGTCTAAGAATAAAATATCCTACTTAAGTATGCGTGCCCATGGTTATGGGGCTTGATTGGTTATATAAATTCAAAAAAATGGGCTCCCACCCGATTTTCACCAACAAACCCGCACATAAGGAAAAGCGATTAAGCCTTAGTCATGTGAGATATTAAAAATAAAAATAAAAGTTAGTATAAGATAGTCTCAAACAAACCAAAGGTAATAAAACTAGCAATTGCACATGAGTTGTAATCTACGCCGGAGTTGGACATTTCATCCCTACGGCTAAATTTGTAAAGTGGCTTTGTGCATACCATGACTTCTCAGAACCGTAATAACCACAAAGTGGATGTATCGCTACGAAACAAGTGAGTTACATCCTGTTATTGGCCTCTTCCACCCTCAACATCCACTTCACAAAACTTCCCGACATTGCCTACCACGAGGAGGAGGACCATATGAAGATCGAAACTCGCATTTCGATCTTCATGGAGAAAGCGGCACCGCATGTTGGAAATATTCTCCAATCCTCATCTTCCCAGCCTCTACCATGGAGATCGAAACTCGCATTTTGATCTTCATGGAGAAAGCGAAACCGCATGTTGGAAATATTCTCCAATCCTCATCTTCCCCAATCTCTACCCTGGTTACAGATTTCTTCTGCACCGCCACTTTCGATGTTACCGCGAAGTTGAACATACCCACATACATATTTTTACGTCCTCTGCTTCCATACTTTCACGCTAGCTCTTCCCAAACTTGTTTCGAATGCGATATAACATCAAAAATGGCACCAATGTTTCCATGAACGTTAGGGGTTCCGCTATTTTGTGCGAGGGATCTACCTAAACCCGTTCAAGATGTTAGGAAAGAGCCAACTGAAAACTAAATTGTGTTGTTTGTGAAAATTAAATTGCAGAGAATCCAAATATTTATATATTTATTTTGGCATAGGAGAAAAAAATTGAGAGCATTTACAATATTTAGCAAAGAAATTATTTTTACTACATTTGAGAGTATTTTCACTTTCTTTCGGTAAATTAAAGATAATTATTATTATATTTAAATGGTTGTAGTTCTACAACGTGCAAGGGGATGGAGAGATGCCAAAGGCAATGATGGCGGTAGTGAGAGCATTTTGGAGAGACAGAGCGGCACCGCCCCAACAATCTTCACCCTTCTCATTACATCATGTACATATCCACCATGCTATCCGACACCCAAATCCTCTCCACGAGCTCTCTCGTTCCTCCTCAAGCATCCTTTTTTTTTCCTTCCTCGCTACTAATACTACTCATCCACATCCATCCCGTGCCTAGGCCAAACACTCCTCTCCAAATAAGTGTCCTTGTTGATAATGATCGTCCCACTAAATGATGACCTACACATCTTAGTCTCCATCTCTCGTGCCATATATGTTTCTTGTTGCCGTTTTCACTTAGACAAGCCCACATAGAAGACGCATGTATCTATATCACGACCTATCTCTTGCCTCTCTAGGGCTTGTGCATTAAAATAGGAGAAAAAAATTGCCGAGAAAAGTTTGCTCGGAATATATTGTCGGATTTTGACACTTTCCAAAGAAAGGCAACTTCAGGTGGGACGCCTATTGGCGAATAATAACAATGGGTTACTCCGGGACAGCTTTGCCCACATTTCCCACAAGTGGCATTGTTATAAGAATTGACTATTGTATTTGAGTTGTAAGAAATGTGGAAAGGGACGTAAATGTAATGTTTTTATGGATTTGTTTTATATGTAGTCAACAATACGAAACATCTAAGGCAGCTCGATGACATCTATTTGTGCAAGAGAAGGGGTTTGATGAATGTGTGTAAGAATGGAAGGATGGAATTAATTTTAAAATGTTGTAGTAAAGGAAAGATACATGTTTTGGAGATGTGGAGGAAGGACTCTCATAATTGCTCAACATACTCATTTGAGTGGGTAACGAGAAACAACAAGCTTTTAAAGGGTTCATTATCAATTTAGTTTTTAAAAACAAACAAGAACATTACCCCACACATAGATAGTTCCGCATTGTAAAGTCCCTATCTTAGTCTCCACATTTTCCTACAATTAACCCTTTCATCAAGGACTGGAAAATGCCAAGCAACTAACAATCCTTCCATTTCTATATATAGCAAACTTAGCAGTTGTGATTATGGTACAACTATTAATACAATTAAAATTAAGAAATTGTCGAAAAATTGAATCATATCTTTAACTTGTTACTAATCCGATAAAATACTTATACAAAAACTACGGTTCTGAAAATTTAAATCTCACGTCTATTTATATATAGAAACATAACCCAAACTAATGGGAAATATCAGTGTATAAAGCCACTATTTTTTATTTTTTATCGGTAGACATATAACGAATTTCATGGGGCAAAATACCATTTGATTTTTCCAGGATCTTTTTCATGTTTTGTTATGCGGAAGAAATTCATTTGTTATGTTTTTGAAAATTGAACAAGTTTAGATTGTTAGCTAAGGCACCATTTTCAAGAATGAGCACCTTGTAGGATTTTAAACATAAGCTGAAGTTTCTTCTCTCAATGACTCCTAGAATAATTGTAACTCCCGTCTTCATCAAAACTTTCTTGTAAGATTTAATAGTAATTACAAGAGAATTGGAATCAAACTCCACACTTCATATACTATCTACAACTATTTCCTACCTATTTTTTATAAGTGGCATAATCAATTTTCAAACTATTCCTAGGATTTGTTGGTTGGGGATTTTATACATAATTCTAATATGTGCTTCTTCTGATCTCTTTTCCAAAGGTCTCTTCAATAGTCTATTTAAGATTCTTGGAAACCCTATTTATATGATCTATAGGCCTTTGTTCATCCATATTGATATCATTTTTTGTTACACATCCAGCAATCATTGCAGTCTGAAAACACATACCTTTTTGGAATTTTTTCAAACAGTTCACATACTTGCACATTTTGCATGTATATTTGTCATGGCACTTACAGCTAAAACATTTGACAAATATCCTTCTCCAGAATGTTTTGGTGGATGTCCACACACTATTTCAAAGCTCCTATTTTGGCACAGGCTGGGAGTATTCTAGTAAAGGTGAAATGATCAGGTTGGACAACTACTGGATGCATTTGGGGAAAAGGTGAACGCTTCATGAAGATGCATGTGACTTATGTTGGCTGCAATTGTAATATTCCATGATAATATAAAATGAGAGAAATAATAAAACTTGGCCCTTCTTTATCATTAGAGGACTGACACAATGCACCTTGTTATAGAGAAAACCAAAGCTTACAAATTGTTTTACATAGCATTACCAATAATCTGTACAAGAACATTGCCCTTTTTTGAAATGATAGAACCAATTTTCATCACTTTCATAATTTTTCTTGTAACAATCTTGATGCAGAGTCAACACGTGCTGGAAATTCCTTGATGTCTCCAATAGCTATGGTTGGAGTATGTTTAATTGTAACCCGTATTTTTATATGTTCTACAAATCACATATCTTATGCAGGCTTACAAATTTTACATACATATCTACCAACACACGAGCAACTAAAACATCTAACAAAATTTCCTTCTCCATGATACTTTGGTGGATGTCGACATACTATTTCAAAGCTCATGTTACGACAAAGGCTGTGAGTAAACTCGTAAAACGCCCACCAATTCAATAACAAAGTGAAAAAGTTACAGGGAAGAGCCCTGTATATGCAGGAATAGCTTTCATGAAAGTTACCTATACTCGTCTTTTTCTCCAAATCCAAAATCCACTATTCTTTGTGAGGATGCCATGTTTCTGATATCCGGTTGAATTTGGGTTTCTTCATTACACTAGCCGCTGCTAAACCCATCCCATAAAACACTGCAAAAGACAAGTTAAACAGTGACAATACCAATAAATACAGACAGGACAGAAACAGTAGGCCATCGTAGTTTGTAGGTTGCAAATTATAACGACAAAAGAGTATTCCCAGGAAGGAATTGTGCCTCACCAACGCTGGCACGATACTATTGAACAGCGCCAGGTTGCGCTCCTGCAACTGGCCCTGAAGAAGTTCCCTGCAATATCTATCCTAATATCATTGAACTCGCCCCTCTTATTCCTTTCTCCATTCTTAGTTCTCGCTGATTTACGTTTCTTTTTGAGATGGGAGGCTTCGAAGTTTGCCCAACCTCCTTTTAACAAAAGAGAGACAATTTATTAATGGGTGCTAATCAAGATAGTTAACTTGGCTAGGTAATTCATTGAAGACCGTATGTATAAATTAACGAAGATTGTTAACTAGGCTAATCCATTGAAGAGATCATGAAGTATGTATGGGTAAGGGTTTATGTTTCTTTTCACTCAAGTGGTAGGAATATCAAGGGCAAAATGGACAACAGGGGGTAAATAGGACATTGATACCGAGATAGGGACTTAACAGTAAATTTGGGCTTGTAAACGAAATTGAGTGTTTCGGGAACATTCGTGAAGGATTCAGAATCGAAATCAATCAAGAATTTTTCTTCTTTTTGGGTTTTGACCCTTAAGGATCAACTTAAAAATGAAGAAATGCAACCCCGCAGACCTAAATCGGAAAAACGTGCAAAGGGGTGAAAAAATGGAAAATGGCCTTAGGTACCCTATTACATGTCGTCTCTCAACCTCATGGTTGCAAGAAATTTGTTAAAAATCTAAAATTTTTAAAAAATTACAATAGGGGTCTCCCGAGGGCTACCGAGCTAAAAATAGCTCGTCGAGTTGGTTGAGTCGCATGGCGGGAGGAGCTCCATCGAGCTCGGGCGCGAGTTGCACTAAGGTATGCAAATGATAAGCCAAATCACCAGCCATGGAGGAGCTCACTAGGCATAGCATGTGGAGCTCAATGGTGAGTCGCTTTAAGGATGGCTTAGTCCGAGTTGGGAATTCGTCGCATTGAAACTAAAGTGTGGAAGTGAGCCGAAGGGTCTCAAGCGACTCAAGAATGTGGGGGTAGACTCGGCTTTGGCATCGAAGAGGATGAAATGTAGCGAGCTACTAGCTAATGTAGGGGACTCGATAAATTTCCTGAAGTCAAGTCCCAAGCTCATAGATAAAGGCCAAATCGAGCAAGCGTAATGTGAAGGCTCAAGATGTTGTAAGTGTTGGCCAAGCTCAATGGAAAATACAGGGGCAAGACACGATGAATCAGATGAGCGTGTGCATGGAATCCATTGTTGGTTGGGTCTACGTAGTGGTGGCCGAGCTGTTTCAAAGTAGGGATCACAACAAAGGAAGCATGGCTCACATGTCGAGCTATGTTGGAGGAAATAACATCTGGCTCAAAGGAACGGCGAGGGCCTAAAGAAAGAGAATGGACCAAACCGTCACGGTCCAGGGGCTAGATCGAGGCAAATCATAGGATCCGAGTTTTTCAACAAAAGGAAGTTCATGCAAAATGAAGTCGTCATGAACGAAGATAACTAGCTCGAATCAAACAAGCATAAGCTTGACATGGAGCCGAGGCAAACGATGAAGCGGGAACTCGTGAGGTAAGTCGCGTGGCCAAGGTGAACAGAGATGGATGCGACTCGGCAAAAGATGACATAAATCAATGCAATGTGAAGAGAAGAAGTCGAGACTCGTGCAAGGAGTCGATGATGGCGAGGAAAATAATAGCTCGATGGTTGAGCTCTGACAGAGGTTAAGGAGGGATTGTGTTTCAAAGGGAGATGGCCCGCGAAACCAAGCTTTTCGGAGTTTTAGGGTCCTATTTTCAGAGATTGGCAAAGCCCCATGCACACGCAGATGGATCGAAGGCCCAAAGCCCAACGTCCAAAAGTCAGACTTCAGGATTTCAGAAAATCAGGGTTTTTGCAGGACCGGATGAATAGTGTCGGCCTAGGGAAAGAAATGTTTGAAACTTGAAGTCTGAATTTCAGACTTCGAGCTTTCAGAATTTCAGAAAAATCTGGTGGGTTGGCAGATGAACAGTAACCACCCCTCCAAAGAAAAAAACCCTGAAATTTCGAGAGGGGTAATTATTTGAATTGGACTCAGTGGGGCGGTTAATGGGGTAGGTGAACTTGGTGCTTGAATTGTCCAATGCACGGGAGCCACATGTAACCATTGGGGAAGTGTGTAGAACGAGTAGCCACGTGGATGAGTCCGTTCAACATGCAACCAATTAGGTGAATTAGATCGATACATGGTGATTTTTCATGTGAAGGCCGATGTAATAGGGATTTGAGCAAAGGTTTCAAGGTGGATAGACGGCCCGCCCATGTCCAACACAAAACGGCCTAGTCGGCCATATGAGGAAGCCAACAAAGATTCACGGAGGTCCATGCAATGCGATGAGTTGGTAGTTGGGGTTCGATGAGGGGGGCTCACTGGGTGATGACACGGGTGTCTAAAAACATGGCGCGGGGAGCCATATGGCTTAACAATCAAAACAAAACCCACTCGGCAAGACAGTGATTGCTTGAGTTGGCTCACCATCATCTCATGCACATGCTCAAATATACAGAGAACCCTCTTCCACTTTGAAAATGTTGTAACTTTCGCCTCCTTGTCCGTTTTGAACAAACTTGTAGTCATTAGAGAGCTAATCTAGAGAGCTTTAATATGAAGGCATAAAAATGGATTTTCAGAATCTTAAAAACACCAAAATTTGTAAAGCCCCAAAATTTCCGAAATGGCGTAACTTGGGCCCTGTGGTGTCCATTTCTTGCAAAAAAATAGTCGTTGGAATCATGGAGAAGTGACCTATAACATGGAAACATAAAAATCAGATTTTCAAAGATTGTGGATTTCAAAAATGCATGAACACCGAGCAGATTGTAGTAGGTGAGAAGTCATCAATGAAGGTATGGGCTTCTTTTCTTCCCCAACAAGACAAAGTACAGGAAGATATGGGATTCGTAGGCTTTCCCATCACTCTTGCAGGTGTAATGATGAATTTTGGTGGGTGGTTGGAAGGGATTTTGGGTGCTCTCTCTCTCTCTCTCTCTCTCTCTCTCTCTCTAAAATGTAAATGGATTGCACAATACAAACAATTGGTCATTTTTCCTCCTCTCGTACCCCCTAGTCTCCTTTCCTTCTACTGAGTTGTTGTTAATTTCATGGGGCTTAAGGCCTTCACACAACATTTGCAGGTGGCATTTTTCCCTCTCCCTTCTACAATCTCATCGTGCAAATTCTATGGAGCAATGAAACTGTGTTTGTGTTAAATTTCCTAGCCTTTTATGGCTTGATTGTTCTTTCTTGCCTCTCATTGTTATCAAGTGTTTTGAGTAAACTGATGTTTCCATTATAGGGTTTTAATGTTGATGTGTTCATTTGGGAATGGTGTCATGTGGTCTATGGTGCTTGACCACCCTCTCTAAGTACATTCTTCTCCATTTTGCAGGGTTGGAAATGTGTCTATCATCTCCTTTTTTAGTGTATCACCTCTCTTAGTGTAGGTTTCATTTCATGCAATCTCCTCATTATCCCCTTGGAAGTTTATTTTAGGTATAGGTAGTCTTTTTTCTTTCATTAGGAGTAGTTTGTGGCATGTAGGATTAGGAGCAAGAATCGGCCTTATCTGGAGAGCTATCTTATTTCACAAGGTCCCACACTTAGGATAGCTCCATGTTTGGAAATCACATTGAATGCCCCATCCATAACTTACCCATTCGGGGTGTTGTGATTTTGTTATAAACATTTTGGCATCCTCGGTGGGACCAAGAGGTCATTTTCACAAGCTTTGGAGGCATTTGCAAAGAATTCAGACTTCGGAGGAAGTAGATTGCAGATTTCAAAGTTTTCACTACAAGTCACGGTTTTGAAATCAACTTTCAAAGGTTTTTCATGAGAAAAACAAGCTCAATTTTCACCAAAGGATAGATCGGAAGTTGAAGATCAAAAGGGTTTTCTTAAAAATACAAATTTCTAATTTTCAGAATTTCATATTTTTTTGCATTTCGAATTTTGAATTTGAGATTTCGACTTTTTTAGGGTTTTTGCAATTTCAAGATTTCGGACATTTCTTAATTTTAGGTTTCGAATTTTGGAATTTTCTGAATTTCGAATTCGACATTTCATATTTTGAAGACTCTTCAATTTTAGAATTTTGAGTTTTCAAAACTTTCGGGTTTCAGATGTTTTCTATTTCGGAGTTCTCTGCATTTTGGAATTTTTGGGACTGGTAGTTGCGAGAGATAGGGTTTAACTTCAAAATCAACTTTTAGACCCTTCAAATTTTTTTCACCTCATCAAGTTTGATATGCTCTTGGTGAAGGGTTCCACTTAAAAGGCAACTTCAAACATATCAAGTGACTCCATTGATTCAGTAGAAGCCCATCTCCGGTTGTAGACTTGTTTTTAATGTTTTCATTTTAGTCATGGCTCTCCAAGTATATTTTCCATTCCCTCATTTAAATTCCATTCCCTTCCTCTTGCAGCTTGTTGGATGTCATCCCTAAAGTAACCCTAAAAAATCTACCTCTTTTTTATGGAAATGGAGGTCATTCCCGATTGATCACATTCAAGATGTTGCAAACCACTGTTCCATTCACATCATCACAGAGGAAAATGTTTTCCTCGTGACTTCTGTCACATCTCTCAAAAGCAAAGCAAAATATTGGTATAGCATTTTGGCACCACAATCAATTTCAACATGGAATCAATCGGGAGAAAGTTGCACAACAAGTTCAAGGAGGTTGGACACAGATGTCATTTGTCTTATATAACACCTCAAAGAAAATACAACGAGCTCCAAATGTAATTCATTCTTGATTTCAACCTCAAATTCATGAGGACTTGGAACATAATCCCCTAAGAATATAGACCCTCTCAAGGTTTGGCATTCTTGTATTATTTGAGGTCCTTTGATGTTGACTTAGTTGTATTGATCCAATCACTAGGGAAGTTAGTCTTCCTCGTATTTTCCATCGCATCACAAAGCCGAGAATATTTTGATTTAGGTCATGCAAGATAAATTCCATCCATGTTGTTACAATCCCTCCCTCACCACCTCAAATTCTTCCTTCCCCATGTGAAAACAAAGAAAATCCATCATTCCTTGCCAAAATGCAAATATTGAAAAATTCACCATTCCTTGCCAAAATTAGGAAACTCCTTTGTTTCCTCATTCTTCATTTGATGTCTCACAAGTTTTAAATGCCCATAGCATGCCCCAAACTTAGCAAAAATCCCTCCCATCTCCACCCAAGGCACTACCCAATTCCCCTAAACCATGCACTAACATTCCCAGGAATTGTGGTATTCAAAGATATCATCCCTACCTTCTATCCAATTATCACTAAGCTAGAATATGCCACAATGTTGGTAGAAAGAGAGACATGTTATGCCATTAGAGAAAGGGATATGCCTATACAACACCTCAAGCAACAAATTTGCAAGCAAAATCATATAGTTGTTTCAAAGGCAACATATTGGCAAAATGGGGGCACGCTCGAGGATTTTTGCTCCCTCAAATGTCCAAATCACGTCACTTGAACATCAACCAATGCTTCACAAGAACAAAGTAAAGCAAAAATCTCTTTCCTACATTCCCCTTCCAACCAATCCTATCAAGAATGAAGGTTTTGTATCAATCGAAGATTGGTCCGATTCGGATTGGGAGGATGAAAAGGTTCAAATTTTTCAAAGGAAGGAGTTGCGTGTTGAAACAAGGTAGGCAAGTAAGAAAGAGGATAAAATTGGCAAGGTTAGGGAGGAAGAAGTGTTTTTAAACACTATTGGTTCCCAAGGCCTCAAGGGAGAATTCAATGAAAATGAGGAAGGTGACTTGTTTGAGTGTAGTGATCCTCATTGCTTTGCATGTCCGGAACTCAGCAAAGACTTTTGTTGGAAAAATATGATGAAATAGTAAGTGGAGAAACTCGTGGAGAATCAAGCCCAATACCAGTAGCCAACAAAGTGAAAACAAATTTTCTTGTAGAAGCTAAGCAAGGTACAAGTCAGCTTGCAAACAGCTCCCTCCAGAAGGAAGGTTTGCATGAGGACTTTCTTATTCAAGTAGACACCAAATTCAACAAACCAACCTTTCCCCTACCCAGTTCAACAAAGCAATTTAATTAATATCTTATAGTCTTTTGTGTTAATTCATATTAGCAGGGAACCGACCACCTTCGAAAGGAAGTTTTATATTTCCCAGGCCCAAGGCGCTTCCTCATTTATTATCTAATTAAAATCTTATGGTCTTGTGTTCTTATTTGCGAGTAGTCCTTCCAAGACAAAAAGGAGTTCTTCGCAGATCACCCCGATCTTTCTCTACGGTACGCGCACACCATCTCGACATTCTACTGTGTATTCCTCCTAGCCCCAACCCTTATCTCTGTTTCTAAAAGGAATGAAACATTCCGAGCGAAACATTCAGATTGAACTCAAGCAACAAGCACATCCGGCGTACCATGCCACACCCTATCAAATATCTAGATTCATTGGAGCTAGAACCAGAGTTGCCACAACCGGTCATGTTCATTTCTCGAATATGGGATGAGCTTCATAGTGCTAAGGATCGGCTACATCACTTTCAAGAGCCCCATGTAAATCATTCCGAAGGGGTACTTGTTTTGTCTTCATTGATACCTTGATGATGTGGGTGGAAATTTGTTGTTATATCAGTTTTTCACTCATATGTATAGTCATGTCCAATGTCAAATCATCCACATGGCTGCAAGTTGTAAGAAAGGGGAGCTACTTCACACCGTCATTTGTAGGGTTTGTTTGAAGCCTTCTCTTTCTCTAGTTAGTGTAGGGTAGAAGTAGGTTTGTTTCCTACATAACAAGTGCTCTTGCTCGCTCTGTATGTCTCATTTGAGCAAGTATGATTTATCATTTTGTACCTAGTTTTTGGTTGCTTTTTTCTCCAACATAGTGCCAAGTTTCAATATACCTCTTGGAAGAACGAGAAAGAAGCTCATATTCATAGGGAATAGTTGTAATCTTCAAATCAATACAAATGCATAGTAACTAAAATTGATAAGGGGCATGTTTTAATAGTTTCCATCCTCTTGTTCCTTTAGATCAATCACATTGAACTTCTAACACCTTTGTAGAGAGAAAAATCAACCCCAATGATAGTTGTTGTATTACATGTAGCGGAATTCGTAACAACAACAGCCTAAGTTTCAAGTGCAAATTCCCCAAATTCATTCAAGGTCCGGTTTTTAACAAGTGTTTCGAGCATCCATTTAGAAGAAAAATCAAATCAAATTTTAATAAAGTTCCATGATGTCCGGACTCCAATAGATGTTTTACTTAGACTCCACAATGTGCCATGCATGTCAAGCAATCATTGGATTCAATGTGCTCATACTTGGCAAAAATCAGGTTTTGGGATAGGTTTAGAAGTCCATGTTTGGTCCCACAGTTTAGGGTTGCAGAGGAAAAGGTGGAAACCCCGTGGTCGAAAATTTTCCACTCTCACAATCTTAACTTCAATATTTATTCAGAGAGTAAACAACAACTAAAAACTCATTTTCGTAGTGGTGTAATTCCTCTTTATGGGGTCACTTTTTGTTGATGAAATAGATGGCATACATCTAGTCTTCCTCGTCCTTTTGTCCA
This sequence comes from Taxus wallichiana var. yunnanensis, assembly GCA_018340775.1. NCBI lineage: Eukaryota > Viridiplantae > Streptophyta > Pinopsida > Cupressales > Taxaceae > Taxus > Taxus wallichiana. Next base: position 111,937,812 of record CM031233.1, read on the forward strand.
AGAACAGCTCCCATTTTTGTGTGTTAGAAGCATCAATGTGAATATGGAAAGGTTGTCCCCAATTAGGTCCTCTCAAAACTAGAGCAATGGTTAATTTCTCCTTGATAACTTCAAAAGCTTGCTGACATTGAGGATACCATTCAAAGACACAATCTTTTGCCAACAAAGAAAACATGGGTGCAACAATTTTACTGAAATCTTTTATGAACCGCCTATAGTACCTGCATGTCCAAGGAAACTCTTGATATCAGTCTGATTTGTTGGTGTAGGCAGTTTAGTAATTACTTCTATCTTTTTAGGATCAACCTAGTATACCTTTGGCAGAAATATGATGACCCAAGATAATTCCTTGATCAACCATTATCAAACATTTTTCATGACTCAAGGAAATTTGGTGTTTCTCACATCTAGTTAACACTTTTTCAAGATTATTCAAAGATTCTTCAAAAGTTGACCCGTGGATGGTAAAATCATCCATATAAACTTTGACACAAGTCATTTGTAAGGTCTGCAAAAATGGCCAAAATTGCTCTCTGAAAGGTAGCAGGTGCATTACAAAGTCCAAATGGTAGAACTCTATATGTAAATGTACCCCAGGGACAAGTGAAGGTGGTCTTATCTTGGTCAAGAGTGCTATACTAATTTGGTTATATCCACTAAACCCATCCAAGAAGGAGAAATATTTATTTCCCATAGATTGTCTAAAACCTGATCAATAAAGGGCAAGTGGAAAGTAATCTTTCTTGGTGGATTTATTAATTTCCCTATAGTCTATATCTGATTCTCCACTTACCATTTTTCTTGGGAACTATAACTAGCAGTGATACCCACTAACTATTAGATATAGGATAGATGAATCCTACCCTCAATAGTTTTTCTATCTCATTTTTGACAATGTCTCTAAGTGTTGGATTAATTCTTCGTTGTGGTTTCCTAACAGGTTTAACATCCTCAGTGTAAATATGATGTGTGTAGATGCTTGGATGAATCCCTTTCATGTCAATATAATCCCAAGAAAAGGCTTTTGAATGATTCCTCAAGATATCTACAACCCTAGTCTCTTGGTTGGCTTCTAAATTGTTACCAATGGTCAACTCTTTTCCTATTTCAATAGTCACTTGTTTATTATCTTTCATAATAACAAGCTCTACATCAGAAATCAAAGAATTCAATGGACAAACATGAGGTTGTAGCATGTGCAAAATAGTCATGTTTTCAAGGGACATAACCTTGGATAAAGGACAATGGAAATTAGTGATTATATGTTCTTCATGATAATCATATATTTCTTCACAATTTCTATTGAAATGTCACTTACCAAGGTGATATTATCCACTAAGTTCAAAACAGTTGTTTCTGTAGCCTCAATTTGAATTTTCGTAGCCACATTTATGATTTCCGTAGCCACAATATCCTCTTCATCAGACATTGTGTATGGCTCACAATTTCTTCCATATGATTTTTCACTGCAATGGTGGCCAGATAAGAAGAACTCATATTGTTAGTATCTGAAAAATATACCCATACACGTTCACAAACATCCACATATGGTTGGGCAGGAGGATAAAGTGAAATATTCTTTGCTTTTTTCCCATTTGAAATAGTCATTTTTTCTTGACCTACAATCAATGTATGCAGCAACAATAGCTAACCAGGGCCTTCCTAAGATGATTGGGTATCCTAACTTCCAATATTTAGGTTGTAAGACCATAAAATCTATAGGATACTCCTAAGATTCAACTATGACCATAACATCCTCAATTACTCCATCTGGTACAACAATAGATTGATCTACCAATTGAAGAATGGTATTGGTTGATGCAATCCTATTAAAGACAACAAATTGAACATATCTATTGTTATGACATTGATGGCAGCACCAAGATCTACCAAAACATTGGATATTGACTAACCATTCACAAAAATAGTAATGACTGGACTCCCAAGATCCCCATATTTTGGTGAAATAAGCTTTCCAACTACTAGATCAGCTAGATTTCCTTCTACTTTGATTGTTTTTGGGTACTTCCTCTTCCTTCCTGGTGTTTTTATGCAATGGCTTCTAATGGTCTAGTTTAACTCCGGAATGTCCCATATTGCTCTCAAAAGTGGGACCTCAATGTTCATCTTTCTTAGCTCCTGAACTAGTGTTGTTTCTTCCTCATTCTGTGTTTCTCTTAACCGTTCTGGGAAAGGAGCTGCATGTACATTCCTACCATTTTCTTGGTTGTTCCTAGTGGCTCATGTTTGTGGAACATGTTCACTTTCCTTAGTTCCCTCAACTATTTCCTCACTTTCCTCTTGTATCTGCTCATTTTTCTTAGATATTTATGTGATAACAATAGGAGGCTTGTTTATTGTTCTTACAGCCTCGCTTGTACATTATTAATGGCATCCGTTTGCATCGCTTTCACCCCGTCTCCGCTTCATTAATTAAAGTTGTTTTTATTTTGGGATTTGAGACAGCTACACCCGTGTTGAGTTTGTGCTACTTGCCCTTGTTGATAATTCTGTTGTGGTGGGGGCATTAAAGCTTGTTGTTGTTGTGTAAACCTCCTTGGTTGATTAGCATTCTTGAGGTGCCCATTGTTGATTTTTCCATGGTGGTATATTAGCTAGTGGTGCCCAACCTTGTTGATTGTATGGAGGTACCCATGGTGGTGGTTGTGGATAAATCACCCAATTTGGTGGTGTCCAATCAGGTTGTCCCCAAGTTGGTGGAGGAGCCTGATTGGGCCATGGCATCATCCAGGGGTTCTGAGCAGGTCTAGGGGCATAAGCAGATTGGTTATTTGATCATTGCACAAATTTTACCTCTGCATTTGATTGAGTTATGACATTTAATCTCTCTTTTAGTTGAGGTAGGAGATTACAATGATTGGTATCATGGTCAAAGACATCACAAATCAAGCACATGTCTATGACATCTAAAGGGCATTCTCTCAAAGGATGTCTCTTCCTACATTTAGGACAATATATATCTAAAGGTTCCTTTGCAACATTGTTCTTGGCTTTTAGCCCATCTATGGTTGAAGTTAATTATGACAGATGTCTATTTTCATGTTATCCATTTCCTCGAGAAGTTCTGAGGTACCTAAGGCATTCTTTGATGTTTTTCTTCATCTTATACCTCCTCTTGTTCTAGAGTAACTCCTACATAACTCAAGTAATTTGTGTCATGGTGAGTTTGTGTACATCACCTCCTCCCATGAGATGGAGGGAGTCTTTGGTTTCCTCATCAAGTCCTTTAAGGAAAATTGTCTTAGTGATTTCTACATTTAACTCATAACCACTCCTATGGAGAAAGAGAAATTTGTCTAAATAATCTTCTAGATTTTCATCTTCTTTTTGCTTTATCTGGAAGAACTCTTCTCTCCTATCTCTTCCCCTGCAAAGTAGTCTTGGTATTTGTCCAAAAAGGATGTCTCCATGTCCTCCCATGAATGAATGGAGTTAGAGGGAAATCCCATGAACCACCTCATGGCAGAGTCTTTGAGGGTGGAAGGAAAAAGTTTGAGTTTTTGGTTGTCTATTTTGTAATCATATGTCTAAAGAAAGAACTTTGAATTCAAATAAGAACTGGTTTGGGTCTTCTATGGACATTCCTTGAAAGATAGGGAGAATGGATGGAGAGATATTTTCATGGGTGCATCCTCATCCTCATTTAGGAAAATGGGATAAGTAAAGGTTCTACCCAAAGGTCAGTCCTCATCATTCCCATTATCTCCCATTTCTGAAAGTTGTTCTAGTTCTAAATAAGATGATGCAGACTGTTCAGAATTACTCCTAGGTGTTGTATTAGATTCAGTGTCACTTTCAATGTTCCCTACTTGTGCTCTATTTGGAGATATTATTTGAATATTACGAGGTATAAATCTCCCTTGAGCGTCTCGTGGCATGTGCATCAATGTTGGTCATGTAAACAAGGCTTAGGACTTCTACTAGTTGCATAGATTAACTTCACTAACACCCATAACATGTAAGGTGAATAGAATGGTGTGTTGTGCTTATGGTGTCCCCAAAATGGTGCCAAAAATGATGGGTCATTGTATTCTCCAATCATTTAACCAACAGATTCAACTATCGGTGTCATTATAAAACCAAGGTTGTGTGTCCTAGGTTGTATGCAATGAAGTCTTATGCAACTCAGTTGTTTTGGTGGTTCCTTTTGGGGGTTGGTTGGTGTGGTTCCCCTTATTTCCCTCTAATCTATGGAAAGGAAATGCAATGCTAAACTACTGAAATGAAATACATGTAAGCTACTGAAATAACTTAACAATGTTGTTGTAATAAAAATGCTTTCAAAGGAAATACTTTAACTGAATTTAAAATGCACACACCGAATTGAAATAACACACACTGAATTGAAATAGCAGTAAGGAAATATACTAAGCAAGGAAATAAGCAATCTGCATCCAAATAACCATTCAAAGCATTGAAACTTGAACTTATCAGAAATAACGAGCATGCATGAAACATAAATCCTCCAATCGCCTTGGTTGAGTGGGCCCTTGCTCTCCTTGGGATTGAGGTACTCTTAACACCAAATGATATTCAAAACAACATCAACTATATTAATTCAAATAAGTTCCAAAACATATTTCAGTATGAGACTGAAAGTAGACGCTAACTGATATAAAATTGTACTTTGTAAATTATTATCATCAACTAACTACTAAATTGTCTTCAAGAAGGTGTCTTTATAGACACAATTAGTTACAAAATGTGCCATGATTATAGGCACCGAATTCAACCAATAACAACCTCATTAAAGCTCATTAAAATCCTATGATATAGCTAAAAACAAGATTCGTGTTTGTAGGCTTGTTATGGAAAAATCCTCCATGATGGCATGATGGAAAAAGACTCGGCCTTCTTGATTACAACTTCCTAGAATTGGTAGAAATGCTCATTATTATCCTGCACATGTCACCACATTACTCATAGAAGTAGTTAGTAGGAATTTCTACAGTCAAGAGTTCACATGAAACAAAAACAAGAGAAATGCATCAACCTTACTTAGGATATAACTATATAGAACATCCCCATGCACTAATTAACATGTTTAGGAACAAATCAATAGCCATATAGATGATATAATAAGTCAATTAATGCACTCATCAGTAAATAGGACATTAACACCGGACAGGGACTTAATAGGGAAATTTGGGCTTGTAAGCAAAATTGAGTGTTTCGGGAACATCCAGGAAGGATTCACGAATCGGAAATCAATTGAGAAAATTTTTCCTCTTCTGGGTTTTGACCCTTAAAGATCAACTTAAAAATGAAGAAATGCAACCCCACGGGCCCACACCTGGAAAAACGAGCGAAGGGGTGAAAAAAGTGGAAAATGGCTTCAGGTAACCTTGTTACTTTGCCATCTCAACCTCTTGGTTGTAAGAAATTTGTTGAAAATCTAAACTGTTAAAAATTTTATAAGAGAGGCTTCCTGAGGCTACCGAGCTAAACATAGCTCGCCGAGCCGGCCGAGTCGCATGGCGGGAGGAGCTCCATCGAGCTCGGGGTGAGTTTCACTAAGGTATGCAAACGACAAGCCAAAACGTTAGCAATGCAGAGCTTGTTGGGCATAACATGTGGAGCTCGAGTTGAGCTCAATAGTGAGTCGCTTTAAGGATGGCTCTGCTGAGTTGGGAATTCGTTGCATTAAAACTAAGGTGTGGAAGTGAGCCAAAAGGGTCGGGCTTTGTGGGGGTAGACTCGGCTTTGTCATCGAAGAGGATGAAATGTAGTGAGCTACTCACTAATGGAGGGGGCTCAATAAATTGCCCGCAATCAAGTCCTGGCTCATAAATAGAGGCCAAATTGAGCAAGCATAAATGTGAAGGCTTGAGAAGTTGTAAATGTTGGCCAAGCTTAATGGAAAATATAGAGGCAAGACATGATGAATCAAATGAGCGCGTGCATGGAATCCAAGGTTGGTCGAGTCTACGTAGTGGTGGCCGAGTTGTTTGAAGGCAAGGATCACGATTAAAGGAATCATGGCTCGCATGTCGAGCTATGTTGGAGGAAATAACATTTGGATCAATGGAATGGCGAGGGGCTAAAGCAAGAGAATGGACCGAACCATCACGGGTATGTGGGGTGAGATCGAGGCAAATCGCAGAGCCGAGTTGTTCAACAAAAGGAAGCTCATGCAAAACGAAGTCGGCCATAAATGAATATACCTAGCTCATAATTAAACGAGCATAAGCTCGACATGGGGCCGAGGCAAATGATGAAGCAAGAATTCGCGAGGCAAGTCACATCGCCAAGGTGAACAAAGATGGATGCGACTCGGCAAAAGCCAACATAACTTAGTGCGACTTGAAGGGAAGAAGTCGAGACTCATGCAAGGAGTCAGCGATGGCGAGGAAAAGAATAACTCGATGGTTGAGCTCAGACAGAGGTCAAGGAGGGATTGTGTTTTGGAAGGAGATGGCCCACAAAACCAATCTTTTCAAAGTTTCTGGGGTCCTATTTTTAGAAATTGGCGAAGCCCCACCAACACGTAGATGGATCGAAGGCTCAAAGCTCAAGTCCAAAATCTGGACTTCGTGATTTTGGTAAATCGTGGTTTTTGCAGGACTTGATGAATAGTGTCAGCCTGGGGAAAGAAATGTTTGAAACCTGAATTCTGAATTTCAGACTTCAGGCTTTCGAGATTTCAGAAAAATTTGGGGAGTTGGCGGATGAACACTAACCACCCCTCCGAAGCAAAGAGACCTAAAATTTTGAGAGGGGCGATTATTTGAAATAGACTCAATGGGGTGGTCAATGGGGTAGGTGAGCTCGGTGTTTGAACCGTCCAATGCATGGGAGCCACGTGTAGCCATTGGGGAAGTGTGTAGAATGAGTGGCCACGTGGATGAGTTCGCTCAACATGCCAACAAGTAGGTGAATCGGATCAATACAGGGTGAGTTTTCGTGTGAAGGCCAAGGAAATAGGGATTCGAGCAAAGGTTTCAGAGGTGGATAGATGGCCCGCCCGTGTTCAATGCAAAGTGGCCTAGTCGGTCATATGAGGAAGCCAATGAAGACTCACAGAGGTCCATGCAATGCGATGAGCCAGTAGTTAGGGTCCGATGAGGGGCTCGGTCGGGTGTTGACACAAGGTTTCAAACAAACATAACATGAGGGAGCCATAGGGCTCAACAATAACAACAAAATCCATTCGGCAAGACAGGTTGATTGCTCGAGTTGGCTCGCCATCACCCCATGCACAGCTCAAATACACACGTAACCCTCTTCCACTAAAAATGTTATAACTCTCGCCTCCCTTGTCCATTTTCAACAAACTTATAGTCATCGAGAGCTAATCCAGAGCTTCAATATGAAGGCATAAAAATGGATTTTTGGAATCTTCAAAACCCCGAAATTTGTAGAGCCCCAAAAAATCCGAAATGGCATAACTTGGGCCTAAGGTGTCTATTTCTTGCAAAAAACCAAATTGTTGGAATCGTGGAGAAGCGACCTATAGTATGGCAACATCAAACTTGGATTTTCAGAGATTCTGGATTTCTGAAAATGCATGAATAGTGAACATTGTTGTGGTAGGTGAGAAGCCATCAATGAAGGTATGGGCTTCTTTTCTTCCCCAACAAGGCAAACTACAGAAGATATGGGCTTTGCATGATTGTTGATCACTCTTCTAGGTGTAATGATGAATTTTGGTGGGTGGTCGGAAGGGATTTCATTTTTTTCTCTCTCTTTCTCTCAAAAATTTTCCCTATAAAATGTAAAGGGGTTGCACAATACAAAGAGTTGGTCATTTTTCCTCCTCTGCACCCCTATTCTCCTTTCCTTCAGCGAGTTGTGAATTTCATGGGGCTTAAGGCCTTCACACAAAATTTGTAATGGCATTCTTGCCTCTCCATACTACAATGTACTGTGTAAATTCCATAGAGCAATGAAACTGTGTTTGTGTTAAATTTTCTAGCCTTTCATGGTTTGATTGTTCTTTCTTGCCTCTCATTGTTATCAGGTGTTTTGTGCAAACTGATGTTTCCATTGCAGGGTTTTGGTGTTGATGTGTTTATTTGGGAATGGTGTAATGTGTGCAAGTTGGTCTAGTGGTGCTTGACCACCCTCTCCATGTGCGATCTTCTCAATTTTGTAGGGTTGCAAAATGTGTCTAGATCTCATTTTCTTGGTGTATCACCGCTCTTAGTGTAGGTTTCATTTCATGCAATCTCTCTCCTTGTTCCCTTGGAAATCTAGTTTAGGTATAGGTAGTCTTTTTGCTTGTATTAGGAGTAGTTTGTGGCAGGTAGGATTAGGAGTAGGAACCGGCCTTCTCCGGAGAGCTATCCCATTTCGCAAGGTCCCACACTTAGGATAGCTCCATGTTTGGCAATCACACCAAATGCCCCATCCACAACTTGGTCATTCGAGAGGTGTTGTGATTTTGTTATAACAATTACATCGCATCATCAAAAACAATAGAAATAAGATTTGACCCGATCTTACGCACATCAATTTATTTGTTTAGAATAAAGAACGCTACACTAATGAGAACTCTCGTGTAGAATTTTACATGACTATTAATCGCAACAAAAGTTGTAGTGGGTATGTCAATAGGAATGTAGATGAAAGGAACAAACACAAGGACACATGATGAAGTCGACAAAGAAAGGAAAAATGATTTGGAGGTTGTGTAACATGTGAAGGGAACATCAAAAGTAAACAAAGATTAATTTTACAATTGAACACTAATGTGAGTGGATGAACAAAGTAGTATTTGAATATTATTTTGTATAATGATATTGATCATGGATAAGGCAAAAATATGCATATGAACAATTGAAGTTATCAACTATTCAATATTGAACTCAATTGTGCTAGAAACTTTATAGCCATCTATTTTGGTTTCAACCATGGATGCATTTATTAAAAATGACCGGATTATAGTAGGTAAAAATCCACAGAAAAGATATTGTTAAATATCCCAAGTAGAATAAAGATGAATACAAGACTAAAAGTAGTTTGAAACAATTGAAAAACAAATAATGCACGAAAACATCTTACCAAAAAGTAAATGGAAATTATTTTGCAAGAGAGTTTGATGCATATGATAATCAATATTATGAAGGTAATGGAAAGGAAATAGAATAGATACCACATATTATTTCCTCTGGGGTTGTTTAAGAATCCCATAGATGATTTGTTTTGATTGATTAATTGATTAATAACATATGTTTGTATTTATAAATTGACTTAAGGTTATTATATGTTATTGTTTTTGCTCCGATGTCTAAAAAACTAATGTGTTCGATATTACAACTCCCAAGCGAAGGTAATTTCCAAGCCTCGAGCCTATATTATGGTGGCAAGAATAGAGTGGGAGAAAATGACGAGTGTCTTGCCCTTTTCATTTGCCATAAATATAGTTTCCAAATAGACTACAATGGAAACCTCTCCACAACCTTACAACCCATGAGGCTTGATGTAGTGAAGAGAATATTGACAATGTCAAAGAAGGATGATCTACCGAAGAAAGAACGATGACGAGCGGATTACTAAATATTTCAAAAAGGAATGAATAGTGTTGTTGGCATATCAAATCCATATCGAATCCTACCAACTTTTATAAATAAAGGGTTGGTTGAAGGATTGGGAACACACTCTAGTCATGAGATTATTCAAGTGCTTGTTGAGATAGTTCAAAAATGAGCTTAGCAAATCTCATGCAAGCTACAAATCTAGATAGTGGTAGAGTTTTAGATTGAGCTTAGTCTAGTTCTAGAGTCTTGTGAACTACATCCCTTAGTGGATATTATAATCATTATTGTAAGACTCTAACAAGATTTGTAGAGTAATGTGTCTTTTAATGTTTTTCATTAATTGATGTAAAGAACTTATTAAGATGTGTATTGATATTTACATGTAGAAGGTTGTGTTTTAAGTAACCATCATTAAGAAGAGTCTTATAAGTGCTAGTGTTGGTGGTGGTGGTGGTTGTATAATCATAATATCTTTGACCATTTAATAGAGTTTCAAATTGATTTATATTTGTAGCCCATAATTTTAAGGCCAAGACAAATGGAATAAGAAATTAAAAACATTTAACATGAAAACCTTTATGGTATTATTTGTGTAAAATCCAATTATTATTTAACTTAAATCACAAAAGTTTTTGTTTCCCATATCTTCAATCAGTTTAAGACTTGAGGCATGCTTCAATACTCTTTTCTTCTATTTTTGGAAAAATCATCGTTTCAATTATAACAATCTAATTCTTTTTAAAAACTTACTTTCGCTTAAATGGGAAAATTAATAAATGCACGAGAATTAGGAGTTTCCAACTGCACGATTTACACTTCACATTGTCGTCCGATTCCCCGTCATGATATTCTACATTTATTATACATCACTTTAAAAAGGAAGGGCGAATAATGGGCATATTATTATTTCCTACCAAAATATACAAATTAAAGGTAGTTGAAATATCTCAACTACCCTCCCACTAAACAACAAACTAAAAGACACTTTACCTCTCAGAAACAACTTTCAGCATAGCTCACATGACTGAAATTAGTTTGAACAACGCTTTTCATTCATTTCAGCTACGGCATACAGAACCAAAGGAGAATAAACGATGATTTTGACAAAATTCGCTAATAACATTACAAAGATTTGTTTCATTTCTTCCTCTTCTTTGGAGGGTGTAGAGATTCTTCATCATCGTCCTCTTCTTCTTCATCATCTTTTTCATCTTTGTCCTCCCCCTCATCATCCTCCTCTTTCCCACCTCCTTCTGGATCATCCTCTTCCTCGACTACCTCTTCCTCGTCATCTTCGTCATCTTCATCATCATCACTGCCATTATTTTCGTTGTTGTCATTCGCCTCTTCCTCATCGTCATCTTCGTCTTCATCATCCTCATCACCCCCACCCTCTGCGTCGTTAACACCATTGTTTTGTTCTCCGCCATCTTCAGAAGAAACATCTTCCCCTCCATCATCTTCACCAAAGTCTTCCTCGTTGTCATCATCCTCATCGTCCTCGTCTTTGTCATCTTCACTCTCACCTTCATCTTTACTTCTAGCAGCCATAGCAATTTTGATGGCACAACTGGCCCTGACATTGGTGTCAGGCCCATCTATGAATTTTACATCCGCTGTCAAATCCTGCACCAAATACATTAACTGTGTGTAAGCACCCAGTTGTCTCTTTCATATACATCACTTTTCAGAAACGAAGCCACATACAGATTCCAGTTATACAAACTAATATGCAATTGAGTATAGCAATCAGTCATCAATACTATTTTTTGCTGTCTTATAAACCCAAGGGAAACATTCGACACCCTCATCCGATCTGCAAATCATAAGAGTCAACAAGTTCGTGCCAAGATCAGATACACCCTAGATTCGGTGTGTGCAACAGTTCTTTGCAAGAATAATAAAAATCATAAATCACCTGGCTTGTTCCTTTTGACCGAGTTTCAAGTTTCAAGTATAACATTCTAGAGTCAAAACCCCAATCTGAAGCAAACCTCACAGGGAAAAGACAAAAAACAAGGATTTGAGACCCTAAAATGAAAAAGAAGTTATTGAGGCTTCCATTAAAAAATGTCTGAACTTTGATGAAATAGATCATGACCAAAGAGATAAAACATCCAATAATTTAAAAACCAGGTAGTACCGTAATCCCTTAATACCTGCATCAAACCCATGTACCCTTTTTTTCCCACCAATAATCCATTAAAATATAATCATATATATAGGAAATAATATCCAGAAAAACAGTGCACAGAAGTAGATCTTCGTTTTTAGAGCAATAAATGCTACGCGGTTCAATTTCCATTCACAACTTAAAGCCCCATTCCAAGTTTCGACCCCCAAAAATGCTAGAAGTTAATATTCCCAATGAAAATTCCACAAAATAGAAACGCAGCAAAACTTAAGATGAGAAAAAAATCCACTACCCACAATATACAGACATATTTAACACAACAGAAAACCAAGAGTATGTCACATCCAGCAAAAATTTAAAAGCACGCATTGGAATGTGTTGTAGAAGCAGTTTCCAAGTCTGTTAAAATAGAAAGTCAACTAACAACATCCCTTCTGATGACAGTACCTATTTCATACAAAACCCCAAAAAAATTAACAGATACAGAAACAGTATCCTGCCAAAGCCAAACCATAACAACTAACCCAAACCTAAAAAAAATCAACTTTCTGGTGGTACAGATGTTTTGTGCTGGGCTGCCCTCTATTCGCTGCTGTATCATTTTTGTACAGCGTGTTACAGTTATGGTTATCTTGTCATAAATTTCAACCTTGTACGGCTGTATTGTTCTCTGATGTTGTATATTTTTATTCATATTTCAATATTAAAATAATAATAATAATAATCAACAAAAAAAAAAACTACAAAATCTCACTCACAAGACACAAATAGCCCAACACAATGGGAATCCACAGGAGTGAACTGGAAATTCTACAAAACAGTTCACCGATCACAAATTTCAGGCTGCCAAATCCATTCAGAGGGGTTTTGTTTCCTTGACAATTCCCACAAGCAACACAAAAATAATTCCAACGATGAGACAAAACTAAAGGCCAACATATATGAGAGGAAGATACTGCAAGGGCACATGGCTCAAGGAAACAAGCTTATAGGAAAAATAAAATCCCAGAAAGTTTTCTAAGCATGGCAAATCCCACAAACCCACCCAAAAAATCTTCCAACGCTTAAACTAAACCAAAGGCCAACATATAATAGAGGAAGTTACTCTAATGGAATATAAGTAACAAAACAACTTGCACAAAAATGGCCAGTTGGAGGAAGATAAAGGGAAGAAACTCTAACAGCACATAACAAAATACTCTAATCGCACATAACTTAAACATAAGAAAACGAGCCTTCACAAAAAAAATTTGTAAAACCCATCAGCAAAATTTAACGTAACTTTAAGCGGTCTTCCATGGAAGCTTGTTTTCTTAACTATTGCGGATTACAGAAGCTTTAAGTCTGTGGGACAGAGATATTTTGACAGAAGCAAAAAAACCAACACATTTTTTTGCCAGCTTTCCAGAACAATCTCCAAGAATTTAGGTAACTAAGAACTCTTATTTCAAGAGAAGCAATTAAATGCATTATTGCGAACCTCCTAAAACAATTTAATAAGATTATAGAAAAATAGTACTGTAAAACGACTTAGAAGAAAAGAGAATCCAGAAATAACATTGTTCTGCATCAAAGGGCACTTTCAAACTTAACATCAAATTGAAAAAAATAGAAGAAGCGAATAAATGTATTATTGCTAACCTCGTAAAACAATTAATAAGATTACAGAAAGATAGTACTGAAAAAATCTGGCCAAGAAGTAGAAAAATTCCAAACTACACCTTGGAGGAAAAAACATTGTTCTGCATCAAAGAGAACTATCCCAAAAATAGTAAGATTTACAAATAAAATTTCCATACCGACCCTCGTGCAGAGCTTTCACACAAGACAAATAATTAAACAGCACATCCAAACAGGTCAGTGAGTATAAGGGGCAGAACTTAAGCCTATTTGCAGGACTAAGAAAAAATTTCTTACCTCTTCAAGGCCGTTAAACGTCCTCATGAAAACACTCGAAAAGAATAAAGCCTCAGCGACCCTCTGAACACAGACATTTTGACAAATATAAAATTGCTCAGCCGTAAGGCCGGCAGCAAGTTTGTAACCCGCGACCTCCATATGCACACCCTCAAAACTCTCGAGCACCTAAATAAAACGTATTTACAGTTAAATAAACCCTACAAGAGTAAAACCCTACCAAATTTGAAATGCCCGCTTACGGCCGTGCAACCAAAAATAAAACCAAAACTGAAATACGCAACCTCCAGAAACAAAACAAGAAAAAACAACAATTCTCATTAGGGTTTCAAAAATCGAACACCTGAATTGACGGCGGTCAAGCTTGTTGCGCTACTTGGTCCACCAAGGCGCTGATTTCCATCCAGAAGACAAAGCCGAGCTTCAGAAAACAAGAATAGTAACCGAAAAACTCTTCGCCATGATTAAAGCCCGAGCTTGCACCTCAGAATGCGAAAGGGGGCTTAAAATTCGTCAAATTTCACCGGGATTCGAACTGGCAACTCACTCCAACGCTTAACAGAGCCTAATCTGCACGCAAAGCGAGCCAGATCTCCGATGGATTCTCGTTGCGGCTCGAGCTCGGGTCTTGTAGCCGTGAGGATTTACTGACTTTTACGGTGCGTAAAACCGTGGCAATTTTACTCGCAGTTTACGGTTTTGGCAGGGGTTTACGGGCATTTCCCAACGGGCAGGACGGGCAGATCTCACCGCCTTACGGTTGCACTGGTCACCGCTGACCGTTAGGCCCCGCTGCCCGGCGAAATGTCTAGGGTTTTAGGTTTCGATTTATTGTTTTTGGAATTATTGATTAAGCGAAAAATAAGATTGTGATTAGGGTTTACCACGACCTCGTCTTTTGCCCATGCGAAGAAGGGGTTCATTTTCCTAGACGCGAACTTAGCATCGGATCTTGACAAGTGGCGTCCGATACTGCATTTTCGGAAAATAAAATTTTAATTATAGTTAGGATGAAGGTCAAAGTCTAATCTTCTACTAGTAGAAATGATGATTTCAAACTCGTATGGGGTTTATTATCATGTGGAAGGTAGGTGTATTCTCCTCACCATTATAAATATTTATTTATTACGCCGAAGGCATTTCTATTTGAGATCAATCCTCCCGCCTCGATTCGTGAATCTAAATTGATGGTCTAGATTTGAAGTTGTGTATGCGTTGAAATCTTCGCAAAGGTGAGAAGTGCTCCATGTCAAGGCGACCGCATAATCCTCTCTGCCACATTTATCTCCTCTGTCGTCTGCAAGTCGCTTTGAATGGAGGGTACTTTATGTCGCATTTATCTCCTTTGTCATCTGCAAGTCGCTTTGAATGGAGGGTACTTTATGCCGCATTTATCTCCTCTATGTCATCTGGCAGCCGCTTTTGATTTGTTTTTGTTAGTCGTTCCTCCCTATTTTTTTCATTCTCGTAGGGTCAAGGGTTGCTCTTAGCTCACTCGCTTTCACATTTCTGCAGTTGCGTGGAGTGCCGCAATGGCAACATAATCTTGAGTTAATTGAGCTCCCTGGTTGTTGCGGAGGACCTCTGTGAGGCCAACACTATTAATAATATTTCTCCCTGCAAACACATATAATAAGTCTCCAATGCCCGAGAGGGGGAATTCTTTAAACGAGATAGAATAGATTCTAAAGTTCTATCCCCGCCATTTTTGTAGCAAAAGTAAACATTAAAAGAAATTGGAGGCATATTGATATCTAAATTTGAGAGACAATAAATGTGGAGGTGCATTTTAGGAGCAGGCAACAAACTTCTGTGCATTTTAGGAGCAAGCAACACAACTTATTAGCACAAAAGTTGTGCAACAAAACTCCTATGTTAATAATGTGGACATTGTTATCATTGTAAATGGGTGAAACGCCTTCTCTAGCTTCAAGATCTCAAAAACATACATATAATTTGCGATCAAGTTAAGAGGGCGGATATTTTCACATTTCTTTACCAAGTCAGCGCCTGTAATGAGAATTTTGTGGAACTAGTCAAAGATGGGATTTCTTGTCTTTGGGAAGCTTAAGATCAGATAAATAGAGCTCTCGAATAACCGGGGTCATGGGATTCAACAGAGCATCGGTTCTAACGCACAGACAATTACATAGCATAAAATCGGCAGGACGGGTTCCTTCACCGAAAATCAATACATGCAGAGATTTCTTGTTCGTCTGATACTTTCTACAAAATATAACGTTTCCTCTCTTCTGCAATTTGAAATTTAAAATATGATCAACAATAATTTTCTTAGAAATTTTCTTGACAGATCTCCGCCCAAATTTAATAAAAGGCAATAGATCAGTAGTCAATGTCGTAGTCATTTTAACATGAAGTTTAGTGGAATTTTTGGCGTATCATGTAAGAAGCACGTAGCGGTTTAATGGGCACGTAATGGTTTAATAAGAGACACATAATTCTCACCTTTAAAATTACCGAATGAGTCGCGCCCAATATGGTACCAATGTACTGTACACAGCTATTAAACAACTATTCAATGCATTGCAGAACTTTTGTGGCTCATCCCTTGGGATAAGTATACATTTAGTTTTACAGAAATAACGACTATATAAAATGTTGTTAAGTAGTTTCTTCAAGTTAATTTTTGCGTCAGCAGGACAGTATTTACATTTTCGTAATTACGTTCAAAGGCATGTTCTAAAGCCGAGTGGGAACGGTTAACTCTAAGATGTACCAGACGAAACAAACATGCGTACATCAATGTTGTTTGAAGAAAATTATCCACCATCGATATATTTGAAACTCGTCACTTATTAACACTTGGTCATTGGTTGGTTTGTACTAGCTATTGTTGCGACATCACTAGAACAAAAGACATGGATTTTCTCATGAGACAGTCACACATTTCCATCGTATACAACAAATGGGTCTACAAAACTCTACGTAGACCACTTTTCACCTTTGGATTTCAACGCATGTACGTCAATGTCCAATACAACCACGACAATGACATCAAGATATTGTAGCAGGTATTACGTTGATGGCAGGATACATTGGAGACACGTTTAACGCGGTAACTACATTTGCTTGGAGTTGATGTCATCAACGCTAAGTAACCATTCGCTTCTCCCGACGACATAGAAGTAGTGCAAATGATTACGCAAGAAGTGGGGAACTAGGTGGAGGATGGATATGTGTTGGTGATATGGGCACTAGCAAGGTATAACATGTAACACTCGTTAAAACAACCCACTTGAGACCCAAGAACAACCTAGGATTAGTTAGGAAAATTATGGAATAATTTTTTTATTAAAAGAATCTACAACCATGTTACAAGACAACAATTGTCACTAATAGGTTTCTAACAATTCTAGTCTACTAGAATATAATTTTCTTTTATTAATAATTAATAGAGGTCATAAGGTCCAAAATTTAGGGTTAGAAGTTTCAAATAGGTTCAGAGGGAAAAATTCCTCACCATACCCATTCTCTAACAGGCTTGAAGTTTCAACTTGATTTTTATCATACTTAACACATTCAAAAATTTCCTAAATTACTTCCATTGGATAGGAAATTTCCTCACCTTTCCAGTGATATAAAGAAGTCCTCCTAACTCCTCATATTTTTCAAGTTATGGGCCGACGGGCCTTGGGGTGAAAATTTTCCCCAAGAGCGGGCCTGCAGGCCCAAGGGTGAAAATTTGCCCAAAGGGTGGGTTGGCGGCCGCGGGAGACCTTTGGAAAATATTTACCATGTGGGGAAAAATCACATTTGCACCCATGCTTCTGCGGGTCCACTAGTCCACAAGGGACACGTGGCGCTCCCTAAGGCAACACGGGAAGAGCGGGGAAAGGCGGGGTGGTGGGAGACATTTTCAAATTCTCCCCACGGGGTGAAAAGTCGGCTCGGTGCCGCGCTCCTGCGAGTCCACAAGGACATGTGTTGTCTCCTAATCCAATGCTGGGAAGGTGAGGTGGCAGGGAGAAAATTGACTTAAAGCCCCGAAGGGCTAAGAGGGTACATAGACCCGCACCTCCGCCGACACCTCATGATGCCACGTGGTAGCCTCTGATTGGGGCGCAAGCCGGCGGAACAATGGGAAGACTTGGAAAAATTTTCAAAAATTTTCTAAGATGCGAGATGTAAAAGACAAAAAGGGATCTGTTCCTCTGCCAATGCCTCGTGATGCCACGTGGCATCACCTGATTGGTTACGGGCCAGCGGGAAAAGTTTGGAAAATTTTCCCAAAATTTTCGAATCACTAAATTCAAAAGAGGATCCGCCCCTCCACTGTCACCTCATGGTGCCATGTGGCAACCTCTGATTGGCTGTGGGTTGGCGGAGTGGTGGAGAAAATTTTGAAAATTTTCCCAAAAAATTTCCTAAGCCCCAAGGGAAAAATTCGGGCCGCGGCCCACCAAAGAAAATTTTCCCCAAATTTTAATGCCAAGTGAAAAAAACTTCAGAAGGCCATAACTTTTGATAGAGAGCTCGGTTTTGGGAAAACAAGGACTTTCTGAAATCTCTCAACGTCCTCTTTGTATAGAGCTCAATAGTTTTTGGTTTTGATAAATTTTAAGGGGTCAATTTTAAGAAAACGTCCTACAAGCTTATATAATGTGAACTGGTAAATTTTAACTTGTTAGATTTATTCAATTTGATCTTCCTCCTCTCTCAACATGTCAAATAGACATGGAGGATTGTTCCTAAATGGATTTAAGGAAGGATTCAAGGTTCAATTTGTCTGATTGACTTGCAAATTTGAGCATTTCCATTTCTTGACAGAAAATGACTGCAAAATGGTTTGAGCTGATTTTGCTAAGTTTTGAAATATTTCCTTAAGTGTTTTAGTCTATTTGAACTCGTTTAGGGCCTACTACTTCAATTCAATCATTTAATTTGTCATTTTATTGTTTGTAGGTTTGAACTATGCGTTTTTGGTTTAGATAATTGCTAGTTTGAAATTACAAATAACAAGGATCAAATTTTAAAGGATCTATTTGCCATTTTCATCTTCTAAGTATTAAAATTCATTCCAATTCCAATCTAACACATTTTAGTTGATTCAAAACAAACCATTCTAGACCAAAATGTAATTCTGATTTGTAATTTTACACATTTCCAAAGACAAAATACTATATTTTTCTCACACACATTTCTTTCTTTCAAACAGAGATTACAATACATTGAAATGATCAGATTCAATACTACAATGCAATTTGAGAAAAGCATTACATTCATTTGTTGGTTCCAATAGAAAAATTTACAACTTCTTTCTTTTATTCCTTCCAAAAATCATTTATTGACACAGGGCAGAATAATACATTTTCTTTCACGTGTTCCACTTTACCAGTTTTCAAATAGAGATTTCATAGTGCATGATAAACACAAATTTCCAATTGAAGAATATCATATGAACAAGGTAAACACTTCCAATAATTCCAATGAAACTCATACAACCTCCTTTCCATTTGATTTCAAAGTATAGTATACAAAACAATATCATTCTTTCACATTCTTTCCAAAACAAAATACAGAGTATAACTCTTTTACATTTCTAATTTCCACTTGTAATCAGTACAACATCTTTCCATTACAACATTTACAAGATCATCCACTTCAAGTGGGAAGGTTACAATGAAATTTTATTTCACAAGGGACTGTCAAACTGTCTTTCCTCAGCTCTCAGAACAACAACATACATTCTTCTCATTCTTCCAATTTTGATCACAACAAAGGCAGGGGAAAGACAACGCTCTCCACCCAACCAAGACATCCAATGAAAGGAGAAGCCATCCTTCTTCATTGGCCCTCGAGCCCCAACCACAATGCAATAAAAATGTGATCCAACTCATGGCAACAACATGCTTCCACAAAACATACACATCATTTTCACAATAAAACACAGTCCAAAACAGAATGTAGTTTTTACAACTACAATAACACATGACAAGCAATACTAAGGCTTCACCAAGCAAGCCAAAGGAGCAAGAACTATGGGGGATGCTTCTTATGCCTCCCAAACGGGGAAATGGGTATCACCACCTGAGTTACAAACCGCAAAAAAAAGATAGTATATCAAAGCCCTGACATTCCTTATGCCTCCCCCAAGTACCCCTTATTCCTCACATTTCCTTATGTCTCCCCAACCTCTTGTGGCACCCCATAATGAGTACAGAAATGCAAGTTATTTCTTTGTAAGGTGGAGTCAAATCTCAACTCCATCCACCCTTATACCTCTCTCAAACACACTTGTGCCTCCCACAAAATAAACCCCATAGTCTTCTCCTACACCCTTCCTAGGCCATCTACCCACAAAATTTCACAACAATAACAAACATACCAACATTTACATATTCATAAAAGGGAAAAGAAGAGTATTTCTAAGAGCCAAGCTCTTACCTCTCCGTGATGGATTTTAATCCAAGTCCAAAACAACAAGCTCCTTTTAATGCAAGCAATCCAAAAATTAACCCAACACAAACATGCAACAATCTTCCAAAACTTCTCTAAGCAAGAGCTCCCAAAACAACAAGAAAATTCACCCAAAAGAAGTCTCCCAAAAGTGAAGCAATATAAAACAAGACAAAGAATTCAAATTTTATAGATGAGGGAAGAGAAGAGGATGAGGTGGATCCATGTAGGAAGCCACATCACACATCCTTAACCCAAAACACAAAGTCAACTTCATTCTCCAATGCATAATAATTAAGTGGGTGAATAATATGACAGATTTACTTACACACTCAAACAAGTCCATACCCCATAAGGACTGAATTAAATTATGTAAGAGAAGTGCAATTACAAAATTCAACTTGACTTGTAAAATTCATTTAAAAAGTCTAAATTTAACCCTCCAGCCATAGGCAAGTTTGGTATGTAAATTTAAGAGGTATGGGACAAGTGTAACTTGTCCCACAAGCCTCCAAAATTAGCCTCCAAGGACAAATTCGAATTTCCAATAAGGTGGAGTGTTTCACACTCAAAAGTTAACTTACTCATCACTTACATATTACTTACACATTCTTACAACACTTCAAAACATGGCCAACAACTCTATTAATTACATTCTTATGACATCTTTTAATTAATTAACTAAACAATATGATTACTCACAATACTTACACACCATTTAATAATTAATGAAAGGGTAAAAGCATCACAAAATAAACACATGCAAACATAACAAAGGGACCAAAAATAAAAGAAATACATAAAATCCCTTGGTCACATTTAAAGGTGATCCCCCATGGGAATCCCTAATACTAACAAACACACACACAAACAAAACTAGTTGCCATGGTGACCTTGTTGAATTCATCTAGAATTCCAATGTGGTTGGTCTCCAATCCCCCAATGTTTGTTGTGATATTTTAACCTGCAAAACAAAAATACCTCCTTCGGCCTCGTGGCCATATCAGAACGTCCAAAATAATATAAATATAATTAAATTTCTAAAATCATCTAGATACATGAATCACAACAACATCAAAGCAATCTAACAATATCACTTACAATTTCATCAGCAACTATATAATCATCAATTTTAAATTCAATTTTCTCGGTCTACTCAATATATCCAAATATCACATGTCCTAACAACATCCATATATATATATATATATATATATATATATATATATATATATATATATATATATATACCATGTCCAACAACATGTCAACATCTATATAAAATGTCTCTAACAATCATCATGCATCATATATGAATTAGAGTCAACAATAATCCATGATCGACATCTAACACCATACTAAATCAAAACTATAATAATGTCCATAATATAGTCATCGTATCATGATCAATATCAAAAGTGTCGAAGGGAAGTGGGAACTACATGTGTGTTGTCGGCATTGTTGGCACCTCCTCCCACAAGCAAAAATACTTTCATGCCCTTAGAGTGGCACGAAAGTGCAAATTATGTCTCAAATTCATATTCACACAAATTTTACATTTTAGAAACATTAGAGATCTAACAAGATATATAAATGACATGATTTGGACGATGTCTCACAACTTATTATGGATGTGATGATATGCCTACTGAATTAAGCGGTAGCCCTCCCTTTATATTATTTGGAGAATGCAAAAATACTAATAAATGGCATAAATGCAAATGTCGGGATATAATACTGATGCATCGGTGCCGGCTGAAATTGCAAGCACCAATGAAAAACCTTATATTTCTACTCTCAAACACACCCAAGCTTGATCCATTATATTCTCATTGGGAACATGCCTTTAAGCGCAAAAATATTTTAGAGACACAAGTGACCGTCATATTTGAATCTACCACGATGACATGGTCATAATTAGTGGAAAGAGTTTCTCATATCACTAATTGGAAATTGATTCAAAGGTGATGCACATACAAAAACCTCCCACACATTATCAATGTTTGTCTTGTTATACCTCGCTAGTACCCATATCACTCGGCACATATCCATCCTCCACCGGTTCCCCACTTCTTGCGTAATCATTTGCACTACTTCTATGTCGTCGAGAGAAGCAAATGGTTACTTAACATTGATGACATCAACTCCAAGCAAATGTAGTTATCGCGTTAAGTGTGTCTCTAATGTATCCTACCATCAACATAATACCTACTACAATCTCCCGATGCGTTGTCATGGTTGTATTGGACATTGAGGTACATTGACGTATATTTGGTATTTTGTTCGTAGAACTTGGAGCACATCATGACTCTTGCATAGGTGAAGGCAACAGACTTGTTTTGAGGTAGGACAATGGAGGTGAGCATTTTAAGGAGAAAAAAACCATCGTCGGGTGGAGTGTCAGTGGAAGATGGAAGGCCGGAGAAGAAACCAAGGGTCGGAGTAGCTGTTTCAAAAGTGTTCCTCTATTTCCACCCATTCAAGAGATTGGAAGCGTGATCATCTATGTATTCACATTGCATGTTGTTGTAAAATTGGTTCCTTTTGTAGTTGAACATCCCCATATATAGGACCGCCCTCGAGAGTTGTCCAAGTAAGGGCATTGCGTAGCGGTGCTGAGATACAATTTTATGGAGGAGGATTAGACAGCAGAGACAACCTTGACGAGATTTTCATAGTGCTCCGTCATCACCTTGAAATCAAAATTGATGTCATCAAGAACGACATCTCCTGGAGGCCTGAAATTCAAATACCCTCTAAAGAAATTGTTCAACAAATAGGCTGCCACACTATGTGTTTTGTCGGCGTTGTTGGCACCTCCTCCCATGGGAAAAACACTTTCATGCCCTTGACTGGCACGAAAGTGCAACTTATGTCTCAAATTCATATTCACTCGAATTTTACATTTTAGAAACATTAGAGATCTAACAGTATACATAAATGACATGATTTGGACGATGACTCACAACTTATTTATGGATGTGATGATATGGCCTACCGAAACGAAGTGGTAGCCCTCCCCTTTATATTATTTGGAGAATGCAAAAATACCGATAAATGGCATAAATGCAAATGTCAAGGTACAATACAATGCATCGGTGCCAACCTGAAAATGCAAGCGCCAATGAAAAACCTTATATTGTTGCTCTCAAACACACCCAAGCTTGATCCATTATGTTCTCATTGGGAACCTACTTTGGGCGTAAAAATATTTTAGAGACACATGTGACCATCATATTTGAATCTACCACGATGACAAGGTCATAATTAGTGGAAAGACTTTCTCATATCACTAATTGGAAATTGATTCAAAGGCGTGCACATACCGAACAACCTCCCACACATTATCAAACCTATTTGTTAAACAATTTCCTCGGAGGGTAGTCGAATTTCAAGCCTCCAGGAGATGTTGTTCTTGATGGCATCAATTTTGATATCAAGGTGACGACGGAGCACTATGACGATCTCGTCAAGGCCATCTCCGCTCTCTACTCCTCATCCACAAAATTATATATCAGCATCGTTACACAATGTCCTTACTTGGATAACTCTCAAGGGATGGTCTTGCATATGGGGGTGTTCAACTACATATGGAGCCAGTTTTACAACAACTTGCAATGTGAATACACGGATGGGCACACTTCCAATCTCTTGAATGCGTGGAAACAAAGGACCACTTTTGAAACAACTGCTCCAACCCTTGGTTTCTTCTCAGGCCTTCCATCTTCCACCAAAACTCTACCCGACGATGGTTTTATTCCTGTTAAAATGCTCACCTCCATTGTCACCCTCAAAACAAGTATGTTGCCTTCACCTATGCAGGAGTCATGTTGTGCTCCAAGTTCTACGAACAAAATACCATATATAGTTACACCATTAAATCTTTAGTATGAGTAATCAATTATATTTATAGTAATTGTGTATATATTAATAGTAATACGGCCATCCCATTAGGAGGTGTGTTATTTTGGCTAGGCCTCAATTTCAAACATTTAGAGATATATGTTTAAATAAATCTTGAGCATGGATAAGTAATGCTCAGCTTTGGTTGTTGCCAACACAATTACGTACACGAAGACATATTAAACTAATTAGCAATTGCACATGAGTTGCAAATTATGGTGGTAGACATATTAAACTAAAGTTTCTTACTTTATTTTTAACTTTTATGTTAATTATTGGTTATTATAACAAGGATTTTTTCGATTCTCGGAATTTATTTTGCACTCGCTTTGTCATGTAATTCCAATCCCACCATTTCTCTTTGAATTGATTTTGGCGCATCTCTATCAAGTTTACTATCATGAGAGACGTGGAATGGAAATGTTAAGGCTCATCTTTTTATGAAAACGTAAAGTCTTTTTGAACACTATCATATCATGTGCCAAAGCTCCATTTAGATTAGCAATCGTCAAAAATAGAAATAATCTAAGTCTCACTAATTTAACGAAAAATAAATACTTAGATGTTCATCAATAATTTCTTGGTGTCCACTACCATGACAACAATTGATAAGATTGTGAATTGCTACGAGGTTTTGAAAGCATTAAAGAGCGTAGTAGATTTGGGTGGGGTAAAAGGAACCACACTAGGGGAGATAGTGAAGGCATATCCTCACTGTTATCTAAATAATCCAAATATCTCTCCTAGCAATTTGGGTAGCTCACATACACATTTTGGCTCTAAGTTATTTATTACAATGTTGCGCGTGCTCAAGATCACTTGGCACATTCCCTTGGTTGCAGTTTTCCTATGCGCCCCTTTCCTTTCTTTCCTTCCACTTCTCCCTTGCGCCCAAATTCTGCGCATTCACCTTTTTCCTAATCAGTTTCTTCCCTTCCCGCACGTCCCGCACTTAGCTTCTATAAACTAAGTCCCTGGCCCTCACGTGCCGTGCTCATTACTTTGTAATAGTTGTGCCTTGACCATGCATTCTCTGCTCACCAGTTTGCTTCATTTTCCCTTCATGCACGCTCTTGCACTCCTTCCTTATGTCTTCTTCCCCACCTCATTCTTCTCACGTGCACACCCCACGCCCCTCCTTTGCGCCCTTTTGTGCCAGGTCATCTTCTAACATGCTTGAGTGTGTCGGGCGTAACTAGTCAAAGCATGCCAACAAGAAACCGAATCCTCGCAAACAAATTAGTGATTGACACATGGCGTAAAATGAAAATGTTTGCACAGCTTGCCCATCATTTTAGCCAATCTGCACACGCCACATGTTTTATGTGCACCGACAACTCGATATCTTCTCGACAGCCATATCTTCTCGCTACAGAGCTCAAATCAACACGCGCCTAGACTTGTCAGAAAGTTGTTGACATTAGCTATAGTGCTAGAAATTCAAATTCAATTTTGGTGGATCTGGTAGGTAAGAAATGGGAAAACGTCTTTCTAAGCATTAATAAGCATATCTAATTGCTCCAACCACCTAATTCAATATGATCCACCATCCTTTCTTATTCAACATGCCAAACAGATGTGGGGAAGCATATTTCACAGATCTCTAGATGGATTTTTAGGCATTGAATGCTTCTTGTTGGTGGTTGTGTTTCAAATTTGGATTTTCCTCCTTCCCTTCTTCCTCCATGGATTCATCTATAAATGTAAGAGCAAGGATCATTTGTTATGTTGGACACTCTGGATCCTTACGCGTTTTGCTAAGGACTCCATATTTTCTATATTTTGAGTTGCAAACCTCTAGATTTGGCTCTTACATGTGGATATCGGCCTCCTTCATCATTGTAACAACTCTATGCATTTTTGGAAGTAATAGAAGCATCGTTTTGTGACTATTCTCTATCCTAACATTCTTTCTTCTTGCCTTTTCTTTTTGTTGTGTGTTGGTTGTGTTATTTTAGGTCCCTTGCAGTTCCATATTTAGTTTTGTTCCATGAGAACGATTTGGTGAATATGTGTTTCACTGTGCTACTTATTCCTAGCCTCCTTTCACGCATTTCCTTTCATTCTCGCTCAAAACAGATAGTGTTCATCCCTCTTTTCTAGGTGTTATCGCCTTTTAGTGTAGTTTCCTTTCATGTCATCCTTCTATCCCTGGTCCCTTGGCATTATTAGCTTAGTTTCCCCTTTCAGCACTAGGATTAGTAGTAGTAGTAGAAATAGATAGAGGAACCAACCTTCTCTAGAGATCTGTCCCAAGTGCGTAAGGTCCCATAATTTGGGAATGGTTCCATTGTGGTCTCAAACACCTCATCCCTTCGAGATCCAAGATGTAGGTGTATGTTTGAGCAACCAATAGTTTCTAGCACGCTCAGTGGGACCAGCATTGAAAGCTCAAATTTCATATCTCTAAGTTCTGGTGTGTGGAATTAGTATTTCATCCTTTGGAGGCTCATTTCAACACATTTGGTGACTCCCAACATTTTAAGATCTTTGTTTTAGCATTCCTGAGCACCTTTCATGAGAAGAGTGCATACAAGAAGAAGTGCAACAATTGAAGATTCTTTTGAGTACCTCCAGCTATCCTCGAGAAGAGTTTGTTCTAGAAATCCCATGCATGCATCTCTATCTCCAGCGTGCCTCGGCCACTCAAATCCTCCTTAAAACAGATTGCCTACGCACCCTACAATAGTGCATCAGCCACCTCCTCCACTTAAGAAATTTACAAAAATTGTTGGAGGGAGTCCCTTACTACTGGGTATGCTGATAACATGATATGTTAAATGGCACACTCAAGAGTATTCCATACTTTACTGGTGAGAATCAAGTCACCCCTCAAGAGCATATCCAGGATATATCAAACATGTGTTCACTCTATCTGATCACACATGATGATGTAGTAGTCAAGCTATTCATGCACCTCTTTCAAAGGTAAGGCGCTTGAATGGTATTGAGGCTTGAGAATAGGATCTATCACCACTTGGGATGAGTCAGTGAACAACTCTTTGCAATTACTTCGAAGATAAGTCAAATCACCTATCTCTGGTGGAACAACTGATGACAACAAGGAGGGTGCCCAATGAGCATATGACTGATTTCAACATCATATTTCAAAAGACTTGGGACAAAATCCCTCTTTTGGTAAGACCTACAACCCAACATGATTTCCTGTATTATCTAAAGGCACTCAACAATGACATTTCAGTTATGATCCAATCCATGGGAGGTAGGACTTTACCAGTTGCTTATAGTATTGCAATAAGGGCAGAAAATAATCTTATTCAGGTGGGAAATTTGGCTCCTAGACCGCCTATGCCCTTGTTCCTAGAAATGTCACAAGCACCCCAGCCTTCTGTGGCCCCTATTCTTGTTCCTGAGAAAAGTGTGCAACCGGTTGCCTTAACATCCTACTCTCCATCACAACAAAAGGAAGATGAAGAATTGAAGGCCTTGATTAGAAATTTATCAAACAAGGTCATATCATTAGAAAAGCAACATGTGCAAGCCTATAGAGGTAATTCCAATCAGGTGCATGGCCAAAGCAATCAACCTTGGCGGAATCAATATGGAAATCAAAGATATGCACCAAACTAGCAGAATGATAGATGGCACCTAATGCACATCTCCCCTTGCAAATTGTTCCTCCCACACCTTCTCTTCCAAAGCACCTAGTGCGATTCGGTGCTTGTTCCAGTTCAGAACAATTTGGCACAAGAATCAAAATGGTGCTTCCCTTGCAACATGCCTCATAGTCAATATCATTGTGCCAATGTTGCACGCACTCTAGCCTTTATGATCTAAAATGCTTCATCTGAACCTTCAACAAGTGCCCCTGAAGTAGATAATCTAGAAAGACCAAAAGCTCCTCCAAAGACAAATTTGATGTTCTTTGGTATAGAGGACTTTTGTAAAATCAACCAAGTCACGCAGAAGATACAAACAGACTACATGCCCAAGTTTTGGACAACACATGATAGAAGAAGAGAGTGTTAGAATCAGGTGCACAAGTCATAATCCCGGCAACGCAATCAAAACCTTAGAAGAAGAAAGGAACAATGCGCGCCCTCCTTTGATAGGTCAAGACTATGCTCCAACTAAATTTTAGGCTTTTACGCCTAAACAATCAAGAAGGGATGTTGTTCCCCAAATGCACAAGATGGGGGCCTTTCATTTAGCATTGTTGACCAGATGAAGAGAACAAACATAAATGTCACAATGTGGGATGCCTTGACCATTCCATCTCAACGGGATTTGTTGCATGAAGCTCTAGCGCAACTCCCACGCGTTGATCTAGCTATACAGAAGCCACATGCTTCTATCAACATCTTCTAAGAAGAGGAGAAACAAGTAAGTAAAGTTGTTAAAATCCCACCCTTATATATGTCCTTGATGATTGACTCAGGTGCTAGTACTTTTGTTATGCCTAAGAAAATAGTCGATGTCTTAGGTCTAAAATATAGCCCTTTGTCTAAAGGAGTCCTGCAACTTGATGGCTCAATTGTCACTACCTTAGGAGTCATCAAGGATCTTGAGTTAACCCTCCATGCATGTCCAAGCCTAACAATTACTCAAGATGTGTCAATAATTGATCTACCTCCTTTGTTTTCCTATGTCTATCAAGAGAATTTACTGCTAAAGTGGGTGGTTACTTGTCTTTTGGTTAGTCTCATATGTTACTCAAGACAAGGTATGGTACCCAGTTTGCCATACAAGTGAGCCTATATTTTCCTATTATGTAGAGTCATATGTCCCATCCCCTCTCCAAGCCAACTATTTAATTCAAGAAGAACAAGCTTGAGCTTCTCGAAGAGAAGTCTCTTCCACCCCTATCCCCGACTCCGGTGCTTGATGAATGAGTGGAAAGACACCATAAATTTGATCCCTATGATGAAGAACTGAAATATTATGAAATTAGGCTTGGTACTTATTGCATTCTAGAAGAAGACATTATGCTGCCACGCACACTCAAGAAAGACAAAGTTCAACCTGGTCTATGGAAGTTATACTTGGATGGATCCGTAGAAGTAAATGATGTGGGACCGAGTGGTTCTCATTTCCCCTAAGGATGAGAAATTTTTCTTCGTGCACAAGCTGTAGTTTGCACGCTCTAACAATGTGGCAGAGTATGAAGTGTTGATGCATGGATTGCTCATTGCTGAGAAGAAGAAAATTAAAGCGTTGTAGATCTTTGGGGAAACAAAATTGATCATTCACCAGGTTACCAATACATTCCAAAAGAAGAATAAGCTTCTCAAAGCTTATAAATACAAAGTTTGGGACCTCCTTGAGAGCTTTTATGCTCTTAATTTGTAGGTGGTTCCACGCAGAATGAACAAGGAAGTTGACCAGATGGCCGCACTAGGTTCACAGTTCTCTCCTACTGAGGACTTTATCAAAGGAAACACTCAGCACATCAAGATGGTGATCAGGCCATCCATTCCAGATAACAAAACTAGCTAGAAAGTGTTTGACAAAGGCATGATCATCTAATTTATCTGAAATGAAGTTGATTTCTCATCAAGTAAGCAAGTTGATTTGCATGATAGTTATGGTGACCAAGTGATACAGCTGAAGAAAAACAAGTTACCTAAAGGACTGGTCACCTTAGAGAAAATGTTCAGCCCTGATGATGAGTTCAAGGGTGAAGAAAGATACATGTGCACTGTGCAAGAATATTTCTCCTCAGTCATTATTACGTGCAGGAAAGAGTTATTGCTCAGCATGACTTGTGCACATGAAGAAAAACAGGCCTTCATATCTTTCTGTCAAAAATACAATGATATATTCTCATGGGAGTATGAAGACCTCAGAGGTTTTGATCCAAGTGTTTCTCAACACTCCATCAACTTGACCTGGTATCAATCTCCGTCGATAGAAGCAATGACCAGTCAATCCAAAGATAGAACCCCTCATGAGGAAGGAATTATCCAAACTCATTGAGGCAAAAATTATTTTTCCTATCAAATACTCTACCTAGGTCACAAATCTAGTTCCAGTATGCAAGAAGAATGGTGAAATCAGACTTTGTGTTGATTTCATAGATTTGAATAAGGCATCTCTAAAGGATCATTATCCTTTGCCTTTAATGGAGAAGATTCTACAGACTATGGCTGGCACACAAAGATTCTCCATGCTAGATGGGTATTCAAGTTTCAACCAAATCCTGGTCAAGGAAGAGGATCAATTCAAGACAACATTTACAACTAAGTGGGGAATATATGCATATCGAAAATGCCCTTTGTCTCTGTCAAATACGAGCGCCACATTTCAATGCGCTATGGATATTTCCTTCAAAGGTTATATCAATGAGTTCATCCTAGTTTACCTTGATGACATAACAATCTTCTCAAAGTAGAGCGCAGATCATATGAAAAACCGGAGAAATTCTTTTTCGAGAGATGCAGATAATTTGGGGTATCTATTAACCCCAACAAGTGAAATTTTGCAAAGAGCGCAAGGCAAGATTTTGGGCCACATAGTTTTAGAGGATGGCATCGCAATTGATCCCGAACGCAGCTTTCAACCATTCTAGCTCTTTCCCTATCGGTGCATAAGAAGGCCCTACAAATCCTTCCTTAGCAATATAAATTTTATTAGGCATTTTATCCCTAACTTTGTAGGACTGGTTCGGCCCATCACCTTGATGCTCAAGAAGGAAAAAGCCTTCAGATGGACAACAGAAGGAAGAGAAAGCTTCAACAAAATCAAGCAAGAGATTGCTTGTGTGCCAACACTTATCAATCCAGATTATTCAAAGGATTTCATCCTTTATGCTTATGGCACTGATGCAAGTATTGTTGTTGTCTTAACATAAGAAAATGAACAAGGGCTAGAACAACTAGTGGCTTTCTTTAGCCAGACGTTGAAGGATTATGAGTTAAAATACAATCACACGGAGAAACAAGTCTTTTCCATCATGCATGCGCTCAAGAAATTCAAAAGTATGCTCGCCACCAATCATATCAGGGTGTTAGTCTCCCACTCTTCTATTAGAGACTTCATCATGGGAGTAGAAATCAATGAGAAAAGAGCACGATGGGTGACCAAAATCATGGAGTATGATGTGACTATCAAGGCCACAAAGTCTGGTAAGAGGTAACACACTCTGTAAGCAAATTGTTGAGGATGCGCAGATTGAACCTGAAGCTTCATTATTTTTGGATGAAGACCTTCCGCGTGTAGAACTTGAATAGAATATAGACTCTGATGTGCATGATCGTATGAAGAACATGATCAAATTCCTTTCGAGGGTGCTTACCCTCTTGGTTTAAACAAAGCAAAGAGAAGGCATATAAGGTTACAATCATTCCCGTATGTGTTGATTGATGGAATTCTCTTCAAAATAAATCTTGAAGGCGTGTTGTTAATATGTAGCAATGGCACACAGACTAATAAAGTGTTAGCAAAATTTCATGATAGATTCTCTTGTGGACACTTCTCTGTCAAAACTACAACAATCAAGATCATAATGGCAGGTATCTTCTGGCCTACCCTATTTACAGATGCACACAGGTGGGTCACAAGATGCAAGGAATGCACTTTCTTTGCAGGGAAGAAAATATTGGCAAGCTTCCTCCAACCAATCCAAGTGGATCAGTCTTTTGCACAATGGGGGATTGACTTCATAGGCATGATTAATCCGCCTTCAAGCACTGGACATAAATGGGTGTTGACAGCTATAGATTACTTTACTAGATGGACAAAAATTTTTGCACTTAAGGAATCAACCAAGTCGGTCATCCTTGACTTTCTTGAAGGTATAGCCATAAGGTTTGGCATTCCTCAAACCATTATCTCTGATAATGCAAAGGCCTTCCTTGGTAATAAAATCACTTATTGGGCTCTAAGTCTGGGCATTTACCTAAGACTTCTTCTAACTATTACCCTCAGGGAAATGGTCTGGCATAATCAACAAACAAGAACTTGATTAGAATCATGAAGCGCACAATGAACATCAGCCAAAGACAGTGGCATACAAAGGTCTCGCGCGCCTGGGCAAATAGAATCATAGTCAAAAAGGCAATAGGAACTTCACCTTACAAGTTTGTCTATGGCAAGGAGGTTACCCTTCCTTTGACACTAGAACTGAATTTGTTAGCGCTTGCCCAACAATTGGAATTTGAAGGCACAAACCAAAGAGAAATTAGAATGGAAGAGTTGGTTAATCTTGAAGAACTCAGGAACTCTGCCATGATTAAGCTAGAACAACATCAGCAAGTAACAAAGAAATGGTTTGACATAAAGGCTAGGCCTCAAGCTTTCAAAGTTAGGGACTTGGTTCTAAAATGGGATGCTTGACAGAGCTAAACCAGGGTGTCATTCAAAGTTTGATGCACTTTGGAGTGGCCCATACATCATCAATTCCTACAAAGAAGCTAACTCTTTCGAGTTAACTCATCTTGATGAAGGCATGCTACAAATCTCAGTAAATGGGATCTATCCCAAACCCTTCCATTAAATTTTCTACATCATGTTCTATATATTAGGGTAGTTTCAATTCCTCCACATGTGCTGTGCACACATTGTTTGTTTGTACTTTGTTCTTTCTTCTCGCTTGCTCTTTTTACACTTCTATAACATAGAGCCTCTCTCAGCTTTGCAACATTCATAAAGAAGTCAAGAAATGATCTTCAAGTGACTGCAAGGGCAGCTTCATGATTGCATAAGTGGACTCCATGCCCAATGGATGCTTCAGGCTACTGATCTTCTTCATCTAGTAGGCAGATGGCCTCGAAAGTTGCCAAAATTGTTATCCAAATATCTCTCCTAGCAATTTGGGTAACTCACATACACATTCTGGCTCTTAGTTATTTATTACAATGTTGCGTGTGCTTAAGATCACTTAACACATTCCCTTGGTCGTATTTTTCCTATGCGCCCTCCTTTCTTTCCTTCCACTTATCCCTTGCACCCAACTTTTGCGCATTCACCTTCTTCCTAATTAGTTTCTTCCCTTCCCGCATGCCTCGCACTTGCTTCTATCAGCTAAGTCCCTGGCCCTCACGCACCGCACTCATTACTTTGTAATAGTTGCACCTTAACCATGCATTCTCTGCTCACTAGTTTGCTTCATTTTCCCTCCGCGTGCACTCTTACGCGCCTTCCTTCTGTCTTCTTCCCATGCCTCATTCTTCTATGTGCATCCCCGTGCCCTCCTTTCGCCCTTCTATGCCAGTGATGAGTGGATTGCTTGGCTCATTGATATCATTTCTTCAAGCCGAAAATACCCTTTTGATGACTTATTAATACATGGGGATGTTTTTTGTAGTTATATCTTAGTAGGTTTGATGCATTTTCCTTACTATAGTCTATGAAAACCGATTATCACACGAACCTCCTACTAACTGTCTTTGTGAGATAAAATGTGATGATGTGTGTAGGAAATGATGAATGTTGCTGGTAGTTATGGAGCTCGAGTTCGGAGAAAGCGACAGAGACCAAGCTTTCCACCAAAGTTGACCTATTAGTTTGGGGCTTGTTCTAACTACCCATAGAAATTTATGCGTTTTAATTAGTATTTGGTGGACGGTGATTAATGCGCCTATTATGGCGAGCCTTGTAACTAACAAGATTTATATGAATACTTCGTCTTCGAACATATAGAGAGAACTAGTTTTGATATACCGAGATAGATTATCTCGCAATCGATTTTTGGAATTATTATTTACCGTCTATGCTATGTAAACTTATTCTGAGTTAATGAAGGTCACGACGCTTTGAGAATCAAAGGTTGTTAATCCATCTATCCTAAGGAAGAGCAAGGGCCCACTCGACCAAGGAGATAAGAGGTTATTTTGAGTTCATTTACGCATACGCTTCTTTGATTGGATTTATCAAATTATTGTTTGAGAATCTTACATGCATGCTTTGATTGACTATATTTGTTTTCTTCATTACCGCTTTCATTTAGAATAGATGTTTCAATTATGCAAATCTGTTAAAAAGTAATCTCGCTTCTCGCTAAGCTTCATTTATACAAATGCAATTTCATTGGTTAAAAGTAGTGTGTGCGCATTTCATTTTCCAAAGAGAAGATTAGTTGTTAGTTTCCTTTCATCGTGAATAGTTGAATTCTGTAGATTTGTATTGCATTTCCGTAGATTAGTTACTAAACTAAGCAACCCCCAATAGACCCAACAGATAATCGGTTCCATTAAACTCCATTGATACCGCCAGACACAACCTCACAGTTAAGAATTCTATGTTCTAGTGTGAACATTTAGGTGTTAGTATTATTTAATATTTAAATAATAAATGAGTGTGCACAATTAGTTGTAATGCACAACTCATATGAGAGATATGTGGGATTGTATGAGATATCCTATGAGAGATAGTTGAGGGATTGGAGATAGGTGTTGACTCCTCCTTTATAGAGCAAACAACCTATATATTGTAACCTCTTTCGCAATAATAAAATATCCCAAATAATTCAAAGGTCTAATTTATAATATTCGGTGTTTTATATCAAGCAACGCCTATCATTGGAATTAGAGTAGGAAATTCATGGAAGTTTATGAGAGGTTTTGAAGAAGCGATTGGGGGCAACTCAAATTTTTTTTGATTGTCCCAATCCATGTTTTTTCTATTAAATACATTCGATCTGTTGTGTTTCCCAACTGAGGTGAACAATAAAACTATATGCAGAGATTGGACGAGACCTGAGAAAACATTTTGAGATATATCTACCTTGTAATACTCAAACTTGTATCTGAGTCATTCCTTATTGGATTCCTTTAGTGATCTTGATTGCCTCTGGATCTGGCAGAAAACTAACACAGTTGTGTAAATCTGAGTTTCAGAGAGCAAAACTCCAACAACTTTGGTTTAGAATGACACTGATAGAAGATTATGTCAGTTAAATGATTGGAGCAATACAATGACCCATCACTAGGTCATCTTCTGACATGCTTGAGTGTGTGAGGTGCAACCATTCAAAGTGCGCCAATAGGGCGTCGAATCCTTGCAACAAATCAGTGATTGACACATGGCAGAAATGACAAATATTTGCACAATTGGCCATCATTTCAGCCAATCTACACATGCCACGTGTTTTGCATGTGTCGACAACTCTGACATCTTTTGACAACTGTATCTTTTACACAAAGCTCGGATCGATGCATGCCTAGACTTGTTTGAAAGATGCTTGACATCAACTACAATGCTAGAAATTCAAATTCAAATTTTGGCGGATCTAGTAGGTAAGAAATGGGAAAACATCTTTTTGAGCA
This sequence comes from Taxus wallichiana var. yunnanensis, assembly GCA_018340775.1. Taxonomy (NCBI): domain Eukaryota; kingdom Viridiplantae; phylum Streptophyta; class Pinopsida; order Cupressales; family Taxaceae; genus Taxus; species Taxus wallichiana. The sequence continues at coordinate 111,972,908 of CM031233.1, forward strand.
TTAATAAGTAGATCTGATTGCTCCAACCACCCGATTTGATATGATCTGCCCTCCTTTCTTCTTTAACATGCCAAACAAGCGTGGGGAAGCGTATTTCACAGATCTCCAAGAAGATTTGCAGGCATTGAATGCTTCTTGTTGGTGGTTGTGTTTCAAATTCAAATTTTCCTCCTTCCCTTCTTCCTCCATGGATTCATCTATAAATGTAAGAGCAAGGATCATTTGTTATGTTGGACACTCTGGATCCTTACGTGTTTTGCTAAGGACTCCATATTTTTGTATTTTGAGTTGTAAACCTCTAGATTTGGCTCTTACATGTGGATATTGGCCTCCATCATCATGGACATCTCTTTGCATTTCTGGAAGTAATAGAAGCATTGTTTTGTGACTATTCTTTGTCCTAACATGTTTTCATTCTTTCTTCTTGGCTTTTATTTTACGTTATTATAGGTCCTCAGTAGTTCCATATTTAGTTGTGTTCCATGAGAACGATCTGGTGAATACGTGTTTTGTTGTGCTACTCGTGCCTATCCTCCTTTCATGTATTTCCTTTCATTCTCACTCAGAACAGATAGTGTTCATCCCTCTTTTTGGTATTATCACCTTTTCATTGTAGTTTCCTTGCATGTCATCCTTCTATCCCTGGTCCCTTGGTATTATTAGTTTAGTTTCCCCTTTCAACACTAGGAGTAGTAGTAGTAATAGAAATAGATAGAGGAACCGGCCTTCTCCAGAGATCCATCCCAAGTGCACAAGGTCCCACAACTTGGGGACGGTTCCATTGTGGTCTCAAACACCTTGCCCTTCCGAGATCTAAGACGCGAGTGCACATTTAAGAAACCAACACTCACATCCATGGGATTGACCTCAATCTCCCCATGTTATCGCAACCGCTCCTCCTACTATAGCTTTTATTTCTTTTCTCCATTCTTAACCAAATATCAGAGGTGTGTTATCCTATCGTTTATAATAAAAAAATTTACTGGTTTTGAGCATGTGGGTCAGAACATGTTCTAGAGCATACCATGTGCAAGCATTAAAAGGAATGATAACCGATCGTATTCAAGCCAAGAACACGATGTTAATCAAACACCATGATTAATAAGATGAAAGCAATTCACCAGAATAACTTTATATAAAACCTTTGTAAACAAATGAGCAACAATATCATATATTTTTATGGAACTCAATGAATTACAATGAGAATGGGCCTTGCTTATATAGGCAAGAAATAACAATCTAAGAACCACCAAGGTCGTAGATCAAGCCATAAATCAAGGAAATAACTAGTCATCAAAGAACTAGTCAAGACCATAGATTTAAAAGAGAACTAGACATCAAGGATCCAAATAATACCATAGATCAAGGAAATAACTAGTCAATACCATAGATCAAGGAAAGAACTATACCTAACAACTAGATAATATATCCTAATATATAAATAAGATAAAATAAATATCCACACACATAAGTGGGTGAGGATAAATACAATAAAGATAAATAAAGCACCTAGGTGAACATGAGCTAAGGTAAATACCTACTCTAACAAGCATCATATTTTTCAAGGTACTAACTCATTGTTTTATGCACAATGTCTTTGCTTTTGGAAAAAGAAAAAATATATAACACATTAGAAAATTATTGTGATGATTTGGTGAAACATAATGTAATTGTAAATAGGGATGAAAAGATGCAGCAAAATACAAGGCCGATCATTACATGGCATGGCGTTGGGGTAGTTGGACGGTTCAGTTTCAAATTGTTTCACCTTTCCATGAAATTCACATTATTTCCCCTTTCCTTTTTCACCACCCTCGCACTTCTCCACACTCTAACCCCTTCTTCTTCACCCCTCTTCCCCTCCCATTGTTTCTCTACCTCTAATTTGACTCCTTTAAAAGATCCCCTTTGTGTTTCCATAGTACATTTCACTTACGATTGCTAGTTTATTTATTTTTCTTCTTCTTTCTTTTATCATCTATTTTTTATTTCAAGCTTTAGTTAATGTTTTTAACACAATTCAATGAATAAAAAAATACAAGTATTAAGATATTTTTTTAAAATGAAGTTTTTGTCTTTTATATGTTAAAGGTTTGTAGTTATTTTTCTTTTGTTGAGATATTTTTAGACATTTATAATTATATAAGTATAAAACAAATTGTCTTTTCTCATTGACATGTAAATCGAGATTAAAAAAATGGTTTTGTGCTTGACATGAACATGATTTGTGTACAAGGGTTGAATTATGGTTGTTCTAAAGATTGCTCCATTAGTTAAGGCCGTTTTAATGAAAGCCACATTATCATAGGAGGCTTCTTTAGTAAGTGCTCTTACTTTGCATAGGTTTTTTAGCTAGAATTTCTATACAAATTCAAAGAAAAAATCATGTGGGTATACAATTTTTTTCCACAACCAGTAATTTATTCCTCTTCATCTACAAAGTTGGAGGGGAATCTAGTATTTTGTAATTGAGGGGATTGGCATAGATAGGATAGATGTTTTCCAAAATTACCATACATGAATATATAAGTATCTGTTTGCATTGGGTTTTTTTAGCGGATAAACTTGTATCTTCTTTCATGCCCACAAAAGTTCCCAATTTATATGTCAGGTGCATGTGTATCACTAAAATGTACATTCTATGTATTGAATTGAAGTTCCCAATTTATCATTAATTGTTCACGCTCTAAAGAAGTGACAATTTTGTCACTTTCCTTCATGTAATTTGTTTTACTTTTGTCATTTGCCTAGAAATATAAATTTGTTGAGAGTGATTTCTCTCAAAGTGGTGTTTCCTTTCTAAGTGACCCCAATAAACACCACAATGTTTGCAACATATGTTAGGGATCGAATCTTCCTATTTGGAAGTTCATGACTCTATAAAGCTATAACCATTACCTACTCATTGCAATCGATGAATGAGGATTCACATGTTACACTTTCAACAAAAAGAATATCAACACTTTCATTCACAACTACAAATCTTTAAACAAATTCCTCTTTTCCTCTAGTAGATGTTAACTATTATAGCTTATAACTTGAATACTCTAAAGATTTTGTTTATCTTTGCACTATTTTGGCATATTTGTTTTTAAGATCTTAATTATATTTGCAAATAGTATAGGATATAGTAGTATGCAAAAGTATTGTATATTTACGATACATTATCCTAATGTTTTATGCTTTACATTCATATAATATTAATTTATTATATTCTATTTTAAGTTTTTTTATAAAGAACTTCTACAATAACATGTGGACATTTGACAATAGTAGCGACCTTTTAAAAAGTTTGAAAGAAAAAATATGAAAGGATAACTAAAACAAATTGTGTAGCACATGTTTTTGGTCCTTTCATCCATGTAGTTCATACATAACACTCATCCTCGTATGTTGAAATAGAAATGCTTGGCGAATGTACATTGTATTTTCATTCAAAGAGCTCATCTTTGAAGATATTTACATTCAGTACACTTAGTTGTCATGGCTATACTTTTTGAAGGGAACAAAAATGCTACCTAAAATAAAGCAAAAATGTGAATGTAGAGGACTATGCATACAATAACCGTACCTACCTACCCTTTCACCGAGAGTGTGTTGTCGTGATTTAACCTCTATAGAGTCCAAAAATTTAAATATAATGTTGGAGATTGTTTGTTTGATGCATTTATTGTTTTGCTACATTTTTGATATACCTCTATTGAAATAAGAGTTGACATTATAGACCAATTTCTCACTTGCTTAGATAGAGGGGATCACAACTAGAACTAGATCATGAGACTCTGTACACTTTACATGGAATATATGATCCTCAAATGTATTTTCAGCCAATGAAACTTTTCATAGTTATTAGTATCAATAAGGGGGTCATCTTATAGGAGACATTTTTCACGTACACTAGCTATCTAAGTGGCTTGACATACCGATAAGGATGTGGTCAGAATTAGGTCTAATAACTAACTCCAATTCAATGCATTGACCCATGCCCTTCCATATTGAATTATGTTCCATGATTTAAACCCTTTTTTGGTCATTATGAGCCATCGCTTTAGAAAAAATGATAACTATATTATTTTTGTTGTTCATGGTCAATTACCATTTTCTTCCATATCCAATAAGGGTAAGTGCAACAAGTCAGGGCCCAAAAAGGGGTCATAAGTGGACGTCATATTGCAAAAACAATGAAATCTCAACTTGTAGGGATTATTAGCAATGTGTGAACTCAAAATTAGAAAAAGTTATATAAATATGAATCGTAACATCCGAAATCTAGTTTCAAAACTAATTTTTTTTTTTAAATGGACAAGTTTAGCTATATTAAACATTGAAAATTCAATGACTTGGTTTTTTAAAAAAATCCTATAAGATTGTAGTCCATTTTCTTGTGATTTGGATGACCAAAACATGATATATTATTTTTCTTTGGTGAAAAGTTAGATGTCATTGTCTATCTTGGGATAGATTTTATTTTGTATTTTTTGAGCAATATTTTTTTAATGATTTTTTCCATGAAAGTGGTCTGAAAACATGAAGAAAACGGATCACTTTCCATTTTCCCACCATAACTTCATAAAAATATCGAAATCAAATACTTTTTTTTGAACGTGTATAGAATTTTTCCACGCTTGGGATGGTATAGGTTTTATCACATTCTGACAAGTGAAACAAAAGTTACAGTCTTAAACGTAGACATGAACATTCATGGGAAAAAGTGTCTTAAATACCTACTATTAGTAAAAATTATAAAATGATATTTATCATATTCTATTCACTTTAAAATCAATATTTCTACGAAGCTAACAATCTCCCTATGCGATGGTACCAATTTTGTGACATGTTTTTTATTTTTCGGCATGGTTCAAGTCCGTGGAAGAGAAAATTTGATGTTTTTGGCCTTTCACATGCCATAATGACCTCCCAAAGCTCAGTTCATGAAAAACAGAGATTTTTCGAGCCTTGAGGGTCGGATTTGATGATACATGCAAGACCGCGATCATGGTTTACAAACCACAATCGTGGTGTATAGAATATGATCGTGGTTCTAAATTGACCTATATCAAAAGAACCATGATCATTGTTATTAAAACAATATTTACAGTAATCCCAACATGTGCTTTTATTCTCTGACCTGGCCTTATGAATTTCTGTGCAATTCTGCCACCTTTTGTACTTTTTTTCTTATCATCGAAGCTATTTTTCTACTATTTTTAAGGTTCCCTGCATCATTTGGAGTTGTCCTACATTGATTGAAACATCATGGGAGACAAGAAACAAAGTTAAAAAAGGAAATTAATAAGTAAAAACACTAGAACAATTAGAGGCAATCAGATTGCAAGATTCTGAGCGAATGCAGAAACTTCGTGAATCAAGAAGAGGTTCATCTTCAACCCCTACTATTGTAAGCAATGAGGAACCGGTAATATTTTTACTATCAATGTTGAAGATGAATTAAATACTCGTGATGATGAAGATGAATTAAATACTCGTGATGTAGTTGATGTTGAAATTGAAGGAGATAATGAAAATGTGAATCAGAAATTCATTTTGAAACCATAGACAACCAAAATTTGGCAAAAACACCTCCTAGGATTTTACAAAAGAGACCTAATTATTTTATTGAAATTGATGAGAAAATTTTGAAACCAATGTTTGACAAACTTTCTAAACGAAAAATCAGAAGAAAAGCCATTGAAATTTGGGATAATCATTTTGAAATTTTAAATGATTCCCAAATATGTCATTATTGGTTATTTTGGTGAAATTGAATAAAATGAGACCTATATTAAACACCTTAGGATTGACAACATCTAATATACGTGGTCAAACCTCTACAATTATTGAAAACCTACATGATGCATATCACATTGTTAGTGTCAAGAGACACACAAGGGATAGTAATGTCATGCATCGTTGTGTACTTGCTACTAGTGTTGTAAGTGAATCAACAAAAAATAACATTTTGTTAGGAAAACAAACCAAATGTTGAAAGTTAATTGAAAAACTCTAATGAAAGCAATTGAAAGGCATAATATCCTTCAATCACCCAATAACACTGATTTTTGGGAATTTTCTGCTAGAGCACCGCGTAAAGACAAAGATATATCTAATGTTATAAGATAAGTTGTTGTTCAATTTTGGCATGGTAACACTAGAGTTTCACCTAATACAAGAGATGTTGTAAAACGGAGAGTTGGTTCTACTAATCGTGAACCCCATCCAAAGCATTAATTATATATGACTCAAACTCAATTTTTTCATAAGTTTGAATAGAACATACATAAATTAAAATTAGTCAACATTTTTTTGAAATGTTGAAACCATTCTATGTGAAAATCAACCACGCTCGCACCACTTGTTGTTGTAGGAAACATGTTGAATTTGCGATGCATTATGATAATTTTTGACGTATTTGTTCTTATTTTCATTCTAAACCATGTTACCGGAATGTGGTGTTCAAGTTCCACCAATATATTCCAGGATTTCATTCCTACGATATTTTGTGAAAGAGAAGTTGATAATTTTTTTATAGTCATGATTTTTTAGATGGAAGTTGTGGTACATGCACCAGATTACCTAAATTGGAAAGTTATATCCATGAGAAAATTGAGGTGCAATAGACATAATTTAGTTGGGTTTAATAAATATAAATCAATACCATACCAATTGAAAGATGGAAATGAGTCTAAATGGTGTGAGCTAGTTACAAAACATATACTTGTTTTTCAATTTATGAGAAAATTTAAAGATGAAATTGTTTATGAGTATGTTAGGCATACACATAGAGCTCAATGGTTGGATGAACAATTCAAGATATGCAAGGACACATTTCCTATTGGTACTATTGTTTCAGTGGTCGATTTTGTAGAGAATTACACGTTGTAACCAAAAATGGAGGTTCAATCACAATATTACAACTCAATACAAGTTGTCATTTTTGTGCATATAACATTTATACATTCTCAAGACAGATAAAGAATGATTGAATTTTTTTAAGAGTACCACTTTTATATCAGTGATGATCAGACTCATTCTACTAAATTTGTGCAAGGGTGTTTCCAGTTATTTTATGAAAACTTGTCTGATAGGGACATCCACTTCAATCAACATTATATATGGTCAGATAATTACACGTCTCGGTTTAAGAATGTAAGAATTTTTATTGATGAGTAGGATGCACATCAAGATGGGTGTGCAACATATTTAGAGTTTCACTAAGGTTAGGCATGGAAAAAGAGAGCATGACAAGAAGGGCATGTGTGAAAAGACCTCTTGCAAGAGAAGATTTGAAGTACAAAGATGGTGCTAAATTGAAAGATGCAAAGAGCATAGTGGAATGGTTTATTGACAACATGGCTCATGGTTCTCAAGAAAATTCCACAGTTCAAAGATATTTTTTGTTGATATAGGAACAACAAATTTCTAACTACGAGGATTGTATGACACTCACATGATCCAATGATCTACACTCATTTTTAGCTCAAATGCTTCTTCATGGGCCACATGGAGAAGAAAGTTGGTGTGTTTTTGTGCATCTTGTATCAAATTAGCCAAATTTGAGTGTGATTCACAAGAATAGGTGGATGAATGAATTTTTAGGCCTCTAACTCCGCTTCCCAGTTATCAACTTTCACATGCATCACAACTTATTTCTCCAGATGAAATTACAACATCCAAGGACTTTGACGACATTTCAATTTTGGTGCGATAAGGTAAATGGTTATTTACAATTTTTGTATTGATTTATGTCCATTGAAATTAATATGTAATTTAAATTTAAGTTGAACCCTTTTTTCTGTAGGACATGTGTTTATAGTTATTGTGACAAAAGACAATGAAGAAGGAACAAACTATTTATTATGTCATTGTATCAAGGAAAGAAAGAAGTTGCCTTCTCCTGTTATAGATGGTGAAGATATTGAGGTCATGGTAGTTAGCATCGGAAATTTGCTTTGACGGTATCCATTAAAAATTTCTCTTTTTGGGTGTTATAAGACTTCGAGACACACAAGAAAATACTCTTATATTTGCATCTAGTTCTAGTGAAAATATTCAGCTTGTATAGATATCAAGGAAGGCCTAATGACTAGATTCTTTGGAAGGTTCGAGAGTTAGATCATGAAGTAATCCTATCCACTATTCGAGTAGAACAAATCTTGATGGTTCTATTGGTCATCAAACTTGCACCCGTGTCTCAGATCCGGAAGAGTCGAGTTGTTTGAGACCACAATGGAACCATCTCCAAGTTGTGGAACCTTGCACTCTTGAGATGGATCTCCAAAGAAGGCCGATTCCTTTATCTATTTCTACTACTGCTAATCCTAGTGCTGAAAGGGAAAACTAAGCTAATAATGCCAAGGGACCAGGGATAGAAGGATAACATGAAAGGAAACTACACTAAAAGGTGATAACACTAGAAAAAGAGGGATGAACACTATCTATTCTGAGAGAAAATGAAGGGAAATGTGTGAAAGAAGGCTAGGCATGTGTAACACAACTAAAATGTATTTACCAGATCAGTTTCATGGAACAAAACTAAATAAGGAGTCAGTAAGGGATGTAGAATGGCACAACGAGCATGCAATGTAAAAGAAAGGCAAGAAGAAATAATACAAACACACTTAGGATAGAGAATAGTCACAAAATGATGCTTCCATTACTTCTAGAAATACATAGAGCTGTTACAATGGTGAAAGAGGTCGATATCCACATGCATGAGCCAAATCTAGAGGTCTCAAATCAAAATACAAAAAAATGAAGTCCTTAAAAAGTGCGTAAGGATCCAAAAATGTCCAACCCTAACAAATGAGCCTAGCTCTTACATTTATAGATGAATTCATGGAAGAAGAAGAGGAGGAGGGAAAATCTGAATTTGAAATGCAACCACCAACAAGAAGCATTCAATGCCTACAAATCCACCTAAAAATATGTCAAATGCACTTCCCAAGTCTATTTGGCATGTTGAAAGAAGGAAGGAGGGTGAATCATATCAAATTGGGTGGTTGGAGTAATTAAATTTATTCATCAATGTCCATAATGTCGTTTTCCCATTCCTCACCTACCAGATCCACCAAGAATTTAAATTTGAATATCTAGCATAATGGCCTACGACAACAACTATCAATTAAGACTAGGTGTGCAATCGATCGAGCTATGTAGCAAAAAAGATATGGCTTTCGATTTTTTTTAGAGTCAAATTCTCATGGCACGTAAGACACATGGCGCGTGTAGATTGACTGAAAGGACAACCAACTATGTAAATTTCCTCGTCGTTTTTCGCCATGTGTCACGCATTGATTTGTTGTAAGGATTCAATTCCTCGTTAGCATGCTTTGACTTCGTGCATGTGGCACACTCAAACGTGTTAGAGAATGACGTAACATGGAAAGGTACAAATGAGGGCGTAAATATATGCGCGTAGAAGAATGAGGCATGGGAAGAGGTAGAAGGAAGGCGCGCACAATGCACATGGGGAAATGAGGAAAACTGGTGAGAGGAGAATGCATAGTTAAGGCACAATTATTACGGGGTAATGCATGGGGCACGTGAAAGTTAGGGACTTAGCTGATCAAGCAAGTGCAAGTGCGCGCGCGAAATGAAATAACCACTAGGAAGAAGGTGAATGTGCAGAAGATGCGTGTAAGGTGGGAGTGGAACAAAGAGGAAAAGGTAAATGGAAAGGGGAGAAGGGGAAGCTCTCAAGGACGCATGAGGAAAAGAAAAGAAGCACGCAAGGAATCAAAGCAACCAAGGAAATGTGCCAAGTGAATTTGAGCATGCACAACCTTACAATGAAGAGCTCAAAGGTAGAATATGTATACAAGTTACCCAAGCAACTAGGAGTGTTATTTGATAACAGTTCATTGGAATGAATTTACATGCTTATCTGGTATATATAATTTCTTTGAAGTGTTTAAATTTTTCAACTAGATTCAAGTTCATATATTTTATTAAATTTGTGTATTTTGTATATATCTAGTATGGTTTTGATTCAACTTAAATTTCTTTGACTAACACTTTTATGTAGGTTAGTGGTGCCATAAAAGCTTCCACCTTCACGTCCTGATGGTTCATTGGAATGAATTTACATGCTTGTCTGGTATATATAATTTCTTTGAAGTGTTTAAATTTTTCAACTAGATTCAAGTTCATATATTTTATTAAATTTGTGTATTTTGTATATATCTAGTACAATTTTGATTCAACTTAAATTTCTTTGACTAACACTTTTATGCAAGTTAGTGGTGTCAGAAAAGCTTCCACATTCATGTGGTTAGCACTGTTAGTAGATAATTTTATATTCTCAAAGCTAAGAGAAGCTTTCATTGTTTTCTAAGCAAAGAGAAATAACTAACAATGGTTTATGTACTTGTAGAGGGGGTTTTTGCTCGAAGGAGGTAGCATGGAAGCACGGATTCAGTAGGGAACTGAAATGATGCCTCCCCAAGAGTTTAACAGGCCATCCCGATGCGTGTGCATATTTGGTTTGGTCCCATGAGCTTCGTTTGCAAAATATAGTGTTTGACAACCTTACACTAACTCAAATTACACTATTTGGCACACTTACAAACAATAGGGCAGTGAGAGCACCGATTGGAGATGGAAAAAAATTTAGATAGAATATTGTAGAGGGTTCCTACATAGAGGTGTAGGATCTAATGAGACATCTCTAGGTGCCATGGAGACCAAGTAATCACTGTCAAAGTTATAGTGTTTTCTGGTCTCAGGACTCTTAAGGGACTATGCCTGGACGAAGTAGCCCGAAAGCAACGACACCATCCTAGACTGAAAAAATTCTCCTCCTAATGTTTACTGGGCCATCCGGGACGTGTTAACATGGTCCTGCTTTGGTCTCATGATCATTTTTTTGCAAAATAATGGACTAGAAAGCCTTACATTGGCTCAAACTGCACTATTTGGCACGTTTTCAAACAATAGGGCAGCAAGAGCACCGATTGAGATGGAAAAAATTGAGATAGGCTATTGTAGAGGGTCCCTACATAGAGGTGTAGGATCTAACGATACATCTCTAGGTGCCACAGAGACCGAGTAATCACCCATCGAAGTTATATAATTTTTTGGTCTCAGGGCTCTTAAGGGACTACGCCCAAAGAAGTAAGTAGCCCAGAAGCAACGACATTGTCCCACACCAAAAAAACACTTCCCATATCATATAATTTGCCACTCGGACATGTTGGCATAGTCGGTTTGGTTCTATAACCCATCGTTTGTAAAATATAGCATTTGACAGCCTTACACTGGCTCAAACTGCACTATTTGGCACATTTGCAAACAATAGGGCAATGAGAGCACCAATTGGAGATGGAAAAAATGATATAGGATATTGTAGAGGGTCCCTACATGGAGGTTGTATATTTTAAAAGATGTCTCTAGGTGCCACGAGACCGAGTAATCACCCGTCGAAGTTATACGATTTTTTGGTCTTAGGGCTCTTAAGGGACTACTCCCGAACAAAGTAGCCTGAAGCAATGATATTGTCCTGCACCCAAATGACACCTCCATTAGTGTTTAATTGGCCACCTAGATGTGTTGGAACATTTTTTTAGTGCCACAACCCACCGTTTACAAAATATAGCGTTTGACACCTTTTTTACACTGGCTCAAACTATACTATTTGGTGCGTTTACAAACAATAGGGTAGTGAGAGCACCGATTAGATATGGAAAAAATTGAGATGAGATATTATATAGGGTCTCTATGTGGAGGTGTATGATCTAACGAGACATCTCTAGGTGCCACGGAGACCGAGTAATCACCCATCAAAGTTATACGGTTTTTTGGTCTCAGGGATCTTAAGGGACTATGCCCAAACAAAGTAGCCTGAAGCAATGACATTGTCCCACACCAAAATGACACCTCACCTAGTATTTACTTGGCCACTCAAACGTGTTGGTGTAGTCCGTTTGGTTCCATGACCCACCGTTTGTAAAATATAGTGTTTGATAACCTTACATTGGCTCAAACTACACTATTTAGCACGTTTGTAAACAATAGGGCAATGAGAGAACCGATTGGATATGGAAAAAACTGAGATATACTATTGTAGAGAGTCCCTATATGGAGCTTTATGATCCAATAAGTTGTCTCTTGGTGCCATGGAGACCGAGTAATCACCCGTCAAATTTAAACTTTTTTTTTCTCAGTCGGGCTCTTAAGGGACTATGCTTGAACGAAGTAGCCCTAAAGCAATGACATAGTCCCGCACAGAACTAATGCCTCCCCTAGGATTTTCCTATCCACCTAGATGTGTTGGAGTAGTCGCTTCAAAAGGTGCCATGATGTCTCGAGGCATGAATTCTCACTACTTTCGCTCCGTTCATTTCCTAGGACTACCTTAAAAAAGTAGTTTGCAAACAATTATGCCATGAAGGCTCAAGGAATGCAACGAACCTAAATTATTTGGGTGTGATTAGAGGCCTCCTTCTCTCAAGTTTTGGCTTAGATGGTTCTCGGTTTGGATGATCAAGCACCAAGTTGTGATCATCAAAAGTTTTCGTTGAAAACGTGAATTGGGATGAATAGGGAAGGGGTTCTTGCTCCTGGATCGGGTGGTTTGACTCAAATCGGGCCTCCTTAGAGCCTACCATAGCCCCCGAAGGCATATAATCCTCCAAACGGACACGTTGGCGGTGGCATTTTTCTCCCACGATGTCCCGAGGCATGAATTCTCACTACTCGGCTCCGTTCATTGCCTAAGACTGCCTAGAAAAGGTAATTTGTAAACAATTATGCCACGAAGGCTCAAGGAATTCCACACCCTGAATTATTAGGTGTGATTAGAGGCCTCCTTCGCTCAAGTTTTGGATTAGATGGTTCTCGTTTGGATGATCGAGCACCAAGTTGTGATCATCATAAGTTTCCACTGAAAACATGAATTAGGATGAATAGGAAGGGGTTCTTGCTCTGATCATGTGGTCCGACTCTGAATCGGGCCTCCTTGGAGCCCTCCATAGCTCTAGATATACCCCAAATGGATGCATTGGCGGTGGCATTTCGTTCCCATGACGTCCTGGGCATGACTTCTCACTACTCAACTCGCATCAATGAGATTACAACAAGGTAAACACACTACCATGTAAATACTCTAATGATTGTTTGATCTCTTTTTAAAGCATGTAAATACACAATAGAGTGTTAAGAATATTTTTTGCATATCTTGTGCCAACTAAACTACAATTTTTATGTATTTTTTAAACAAGTGAATTCAAATTAGGACCTTATTATTACATACATCAATAACACTTAATTTGGACTAATACTTAACAAATAAATTGTAAGTACACTAAAAACATATAAAATGACTTGTAATAAATCCCTCAAGACCATTTTTAATTTTGTACATTTTGTCCCACTTTGGAGTGTGTTAACCACGTGCTCTTGAAAAAAATGATCTTGCACCCAAGAACCTTCAAAACCATTATATAACATAACATCATATATCATAAGAATAACCTCTTAGTAGTTCATAACATGGTCCATATCTACAATATTATGGAAAACCATAGTATATAACTCCACACTTGAATCTCTTGAACAAAAAATGATCACATGGTAGTGAGTTATCAAAATATAACAATAGTAGTGAGTTATTAGTCCTCAAAATATAACAATGACAATCATAAGAAAATCATTCACGGTTTTTTCCCAATGAGCATCGCAAGTACATGCATGATATGGATAATGGTCACATAATCGAGGCCATCAAATCAAATCAAACATAGAAGTAATATGGTTATGAAAAAAACATAGAAGTATATCATGTGCAATGAAATCAAATCAAACATAGAAGTAATATGGTTATGAAAACAAACATGAAGTATATCATGTGCAATGAAATCAAATCAAACATAGAAGTAATATGGTTATGAAAACCAACATGGATATAATGTATCAAACTAAGTGTGCCACATCTCTAAAAATATAAGAATAATGTATCAAACTAAGTGTGCCATACATATAGGACCACACACGGTCGCATAAGATTGTATACATGGACTATGAAGAATCATGAACTAGGACCAGATGACATATATATCTATACATGGGTCATATGAATCTAATCATGAAACATCTTCCCTCTCTTGCTCTGCTAGTAGAAGCATGTCCACGACCTATGGATGTAGTGGAGGGAGATGCCACTATGGATTTCATCCATGTGGTCCTAGGCGTCTCTAAGTTGGCCTGTAACTTAGCCTGCACATTCATAAACATCAAGTTTTTAACACCCAAATTTTTAAAATACATTCAAAATTTAGAAACTTAGAAATTTTAATGCATGTGAAATCTTACCGCAATCTCATAATCCCTATCAATTTTTCGTTGACGTGCACTGCACAGGTCAATGGTAGACTCATGAGGGGTAGGCTGCATACAAATAAATAGTTCAAATTAAATATTTCATGTACAATTTGATATTGTAGATAAGTAGTAAGAAAACATTCATCCAAAATTTAACAAATTTGAAAAATTGTACTGAGTTAGTGGATCTGACAGACGTTATGGAAACATCTACAGTAGCCTCCATTTTACATATAGGGAGGAGTCTGTGTGGCAGTCATAAGTTGTACAAACAACATGTAGATCAACATTAATTGAAAACTATCCAGGAGAATGGTGTTTAAGGTATGAGAAAATTTCTTCCTTAGAAACTTATATCCTTCAATAGGTGACAATGATGTAAATCATATTGATTTGGTAGAGTTTTGGATATGAACGCAAGATGGCAAGAGGACTCCATTATTCAAATGCAAATGTGGGTGTAAAGATAAAGGATATGTTTGTAAAAGAGGTTATGTTTGTCAATGTAACAACTAGGTGTATAAGTGAGATAGTTGTTTATGCCTAAGTAAGGCAATATTGTTGTACTAAGAGGCAAGAAATATGATTTAGAACGTGTGGAGAGCATGTAGGGATGTAATTTTATCCTCCTCCAAATTTAGATGTTGTTGAGCTCTCTAAGGAGCTAAGAATAAGGTTTCTAGGGAGGCTAGTAAGAAAAAGAGGGAGTTATTCGAGGGATTTGATGATGATATATGGAGGATCAAGATGTAATAGAGCCAATTAATGAAAGAGGAAGACATGTGTTTATGTTGCATAAAATTTTGTGTGAATTATTATTTTTTTAATGGACTATATGTATGTTCCTCTGCTCAGGCAAAAAATATGAGATACATGAGTATTAGCATGAGAAGAGGACTAGTAGCAATAAGGCCTAAAACAGAGAGTTATGTAAGATTGCAAGTGTATGACTGAACCAAGAGTCTAAACACCTTATGATAAAGTAGAGAAGGTGTCTTAAGCATATTCAAGAAGTAATTCATTAAATATGTGGAATGTATTTGGTATGTAGAACTTGGTTCTAGGCCTCACCAAGCTATATCCATTGTACATGAGAATGCAAATATAGAGAAACTTGATGAATAACAAATATAATATGAGATTGGGTGTATAGAATTGCATAGGGAGTATTGGTGATAAACATGAACCAAGGGACCCATGATATATTTAGAAGTGTAGGTAACTTATCCCATATTGTCATCTCTTTGTTGTTTAGAGAGAAGAGGGTTAATAAAGAATGCATAGAACTAACAATGTTGGCAAGGTCAGTTATGCATACATCCTAAGAAGCTAAAAGATATCCTCAGAGGAAAGGGATGATGGAGAAAGCATTAGATATGGAGTGTTCTAGAAACATGTAACATAGAGGTAAGTGTCCATGATCATGATAAAAGGAGAGTTTGTATATCTAGGAGAGTGTTTACTTAACCCTTGCATCATAAGAGCTTAATGTTATGATCAAATTGTATTGGCTAGAGTTATGGGATTGCAAACTACTAGAGAATTCCACAATTAGAAACAATATGTAAAGAGAAACTAACCTACGTAAAATTCATGTGAGCATACTAGTAGCCTTAGTGCCCAGAGTAGATGATGACCTGCTAGGCTCCTATGTATAAAAGATAAACATATTAATATGTACATGTACATGTGAAACACTATACATGAACATTAATGTGTATTTAATAATAAACATGCAATCAAATGAACTTTGAAATGTAAGTAACTTGAAATTTATGTCTTTATACATGCCCAACTGTAGTAGCTAGCATGTCGACGCTAGATGTGTCCTTCACCGACTCTTGTTGTTTAAAATAAAAAAATATTAGTTTTTACATGTATGTATGATGTAATCAAATACATATATATTAAAATCTCAAATGAAATAAAATTTTGTATATATATTATTTATTTGACATTTACCTGTGAAAGACCAGGATCATTTGCACCAATTCCACATCTACTATCATCTCATCTAGAAAAAAAGATCTTGTGATCCAATAAATGATGTGTTACTCGCAAAGGCATATGACACCACATGATCCAAAATGGTGTGGTGCACTAGAAATGACGCCTCCACCAACATCACCATATGCAATCTAGCTACTATGTTGGGCCAGAGTGTTAGTGAGCTCCCTCAATGCATGTAGTGAGTCAATCTCCACAACCTCCTTCACTATAGGAGGGATAATTGAATGAAGTGGGGATTTTGGGGCATGGGAGATCTTAGGTTGACCAATACGTGCATCTGGTCTACTATGTGAAGAGCCACCTCCTCACCCATAAAACTTAGAAAAGTCAAAATAATTTGGGACCTCATTAAGCACAAACTTGCAATACAATTTCTTAAAAAATAGAGAGGAACCTCATTGTTGTTGCATGGTGGATAAGCATAAACCATCCACCATTGCTCCCAAAAATGGTTTTTAATTCAATCGTCATGACACCAATGGATTGAGAACCGTTTGTAAGTAGTCGCTGGGGGTGCATTGGTTCTCGTGTCGATAGAATAATGCACAAATGTGGTCTTTTGTAAAAAAATTGTCTTTTACTTTACGCCACATGGGATAATTTATCTGCATACCAACACCTACAATAAACTCTAAAGGTATTCTATCTTTCTATTTGGTTGGTTGTAGAGTCGACTTCGCCAATCAATGTTTGTAGTGTGTTGGCTAAATTCATGTAGGGTGGATTTGTGGCATGATTTTGTATTATTGTCTCGAATAAGGTTCTCAATGACAATTTTATTTTATTGGATTCTTCCAAGGATATATCACCTTGTGTTCTTTCTTTCTGCATGGGGACATAATGAACCACATGAGGTGGATGAACATTCAGAGGAGGGTTTTGAGGAACGTTTGGAGGGTTTTGAGGAATTTTTGGAGGGTTTTGAAGAATATTTGGATGGTTTGGAGCAATATTTGGATGGTTTGGAGGATTACTAGCTTGCCGAGAAACTAACAAAATAAATAAATTGTATACATAAACAAAAATTGAAAAATCCATGAAAATAATAAAAAAAACCTAAAATGCAAGAATTTTTATTAAAATTGAGGGCTTACCTCTTTGTCTTGGCGACATCCTTGAAAATTTCGTAATCCAGAAGTCTGAAGAGAAATTTACAGGGGGTATCCAAAGCGTGAGTGCCAATAATGAGGGAGAAAATATGTTTCGTTGGGGAAATGGGGAAAATGGGGGTCGCGGGTTTGTTATTTTTTTCTCGAGGTCGACAATCACGATTTATATACCATGATCACAATTTATAGCCTACGATTGTGGTTTATAAACCATGATTGTGGTTTTAGGTTCGAATATTCTCGAGCCTCGAAGAAAATAATACACAATCGCGGTTTATAAACCTCGATCGCAGTATGTGAATTTCATGTTTTCATGTCCACTTTTTGGTCTCCTAACTTGCTGCACTTACCCATGAACTTTATTGATTGATATATTGAATGAGATTGACAAATTTGGCCTGGATCATTTAGGAAAGAATGATGAAAATTGCTTCGATAGATTTTTTGGTTCTATTTTTCAGCTTTTGACAATGCATTTCACATACAATGTCTTTGTCTCTATGATTCATAATATTTTTGCAGATACTACCTTTGTACCTTATGAAAAATCAAAGACCTTCCTTTCCAATTGTTTTCACCAAAATTCTATACAAAGCATTCCAGACATTGCAAACTTGAAAGGGATCGTAATAAACATGGCCATCCATACCACCCATGCACAATGGAAGAAGATGAATTTTGTTTACAATGGTTTTCTATTATCTCTGATTTGAAAATACAAGTGTAAAGCAGCCAAACCCAATGCATATTTCTAAAATCTATACTAATCAACCAATGCCTTTTGTAACATACAAAGATGATCTCGCTTTGAAAGAGTGGAAGGTCGATATCATTGTGAAGCCTTGACTAATAAATTTTTTTTATTCCTAAAATAGTTGTTTCTAGTAGCATCTTTGCATAGAACCTTTCAACATCTAAAAAATTTAATTCGAGAAACCTCACTATGCTTGCAAAAACACATTTGTGTAGAAAACCGAAATAAAAAAATGCATTTCCTAAACCAATCAAACACTCGACCAAATTCACATCTTGAAGACAAGAAATAAAATACAACTCCGGGTTTCTCATTATCTCTTCGACATGTAAAGTGCATAATTTGTGAATGTGGACATCGCAGAACCCAATCTTCTCATATGTGGCACAATTTAACTCTCGATCAAAAGACACACCAAATCATGAATGCCAAATTTGTAAGCAACTCCATTTTGGTTTTAATAGACAAACCTTACTCATCTATAAAAAAAAAACATAATGTTTATTGACTTCTCATAAAATCCCTCTGCAAAGGATGAAAATATAGTCCTTTTTCTCACTTTTAAACCAACCATGCATTACCCAAGTTTGCATCCCCTAAATGTATTTTTATTTTGGCTTCACTTCTGTATGTAACAATTCACACTGACCTTGAAGAAAGAATAATTTATCTTAGACTTGCATTTGCACAAATTTAGACATCATTCCTACAAATGTCCTCGCTCTTTGAAGAGAGAAATCATAAATGTACCAAAAATGTTGACATTATGCAAATTGCATTACCTCGATCTAATGACAATACAAAAATAATTTTCATTGTGGCTTGAATGTCACCTTGATATAGAAACCCTTACATATTGGGTAACATGCGTATCAACATCACTATGAAAACATTAAAATAATTATGCAAAACCATGTTATATCGAATGGAAAATGTGAAACTCAACCATGGTTAGGACTAGTTCCTTACATTAGAGCTAGAGATTGGTCAAAACACTAATGAACAATGTTCAAAAATACCTCTTGAAAAAACTTTAGATGATGACAATGCATGTGACACTTTGATCCATGCATTTACCAATCCAACAACTACACATGATATTGATTTATTCTAATTTGAGTTAAATCTTATTTCGAGTAACTATTGTAACAAATGATATTCAAGTGATTACATACAACAATATTTAATTTACAATTCTCTAAAATTGATAAATCCTAGGCAAATGCAAAGGAGATAGAAACTAATCTGATTTCGACCGATATGGAAGTGATCGTGGATCAAGTTTGAGTGCTATATCGGCTAGAAACAATGTCAAAATGGCTCATCGGGGTTGGGAACTTAGGAATGTACCGACGTAAGCACTTGTAGGAAGGCGAAGCACCTTGGGCGCAGACTGCTTTGGGTGCTTACGATCGTGTGTGAATGTTTAGGATCTGGTCTTTTCTAGGTGATTAAGATAAATTTGGATTTATGCCTAATTTGATGCTATTATAACAATAAAATAAATATGGAATTAAGTACATAAATAATACTAAAAAAACTAAGCAATAAATTAGGAAACCCTAGTTTCAAGGAGGAAAATAAGGTACTTAGCCGATTCATAATAAAATATGGAGTGTACCGAAGTGTTGAGTAGGTGAACAAAATAGCAGAGAGTCACATAGAAACCCATAAAGATGTGGATCTAGAGAGATAAGTGGGTTGGGATTCTTGGAGAGGGACAAGGGTGCCCATGGATGTCCTAGGCCTATTTCTAGGCACCTGGGTTTGCAGGAAAGCTCAGGAAACCTCCTCTAAGTGGTTGCAAGATGTTCATTCTTAGTCATATTTGTTCGTACCAAGATCGATGATGTCACTAGAAACCTGCAATAAAATATGAACCTGTAAAACCCTCAAATATGCATCAAATCCTAAAAAATAAATTGTTGTATATATCTTCCCCTCCGGGTAGATATAGATAAACGGAAGAGTATGGAAATCAAAGAAACTCAGACCCAAAAATTTATTGCCATGGCGCAGGTAAAAGGCGCACGACAGAAGGTGTCGACACAAAAATGGATGCGCCCATGGCGCAGGTAAACGACACACGACAGAAGGTGTCGACACGAAAATGGATGCGCCCATGGCGCAGGTAAACGACGCATGATAGAAGGTGTCGACACGAAAATGGATGCGCCCATGGCACAAGTAAACGGTGCACAATAGAAGGTGTCAACATGAAAATGGATGCGCCATAAATAGGTAAACGGCAGCGCACTGACGTAAGGCATCGACACGAAAATGGATGTGCCCATGACACGAGTAAAAGGCGCACGACGTAAGGTGTCGACACAAAATGGATGCGCCATGGCGCAGTAAACAAAGACACACGATAGAAGGTGTCGACATGAAAATGGATGCGCCCATGGCGCAGGTAAATGGCGCATGACAGAAGGTGTCGACATGAAAATGGATGCGCCCATGGCGCAGTAAACATGCATGCATGATGTGAAGGTGTCGACACGAAAATGGATGCGCCATGGCATAGGTAAACGGTGCATGACGAGGTAAGGTGTCAACACAAAAATGGATGTGCCCATGGTGCATGTAAGAGTATGTCGACATAAAAATGAATGTGCCAAGGCGCACCTTCAGGAGGCGCAACATTTTGAGCGCCGACAGAAGCAAGCAGATATTCAGATGGCCATAACTTTTCACAGGGAGCTCGGATTCATGCAAGGTTGGACTTTTCGGAAAGGTTACGAGGTCCTCTGTCCAACTACGATAATTGGGTGGGAACAAGTTCTTAAAAATTCAAAATACAGTTCGCCACTTTTAAGTTTGCTAGGGTTCTCACCTACCATCATAATGAGATGAATTAAATGCAATATGGAGGTGGTTGGGGTAGGTTTTGAATTCCTCTCTCTCTTCCCTCTCTCATTCTTCCTATAAATTGTAAGGAGGGGCTTCTTTCTAAAGGTTGGACATTCTTGTTTTTCCCCTCCCTTCTTCTCTTTAGCAGGTGAATTTGTGGAGTTCAAACCTCCCATCTAAAACTGTAATGCAACTTTGCCTCTTGGCATTTTGTAGTGTATTATATCAATCTTTGAAGCAAATAATGCATGTCTGTGGATGATTCTCAACCCTCTTTGTGTTCATTTGCATCCTACTGATCTTTCACTACAATTTTTGTTATATGTGCATGATCTTGCATTGCATTTTGATGGTTTGTGTTTATTGGCAAGACAGTGTTTTCTTCATTCCTGCGGTGCATCACCTCTGTTAGTTTAGGTTTATCTTTATGCATCTTCTTACCCTGTCTCCTCGGCAAGTTAGATTAGGTTTTTGAGTAAACCTTCTACATTTCTATGTGTGCATCTCGAACATAGGAATAGGAACCGCCTTCATCCAGAGCTTTTCTGATTTCGCAAGGTCCCACACTTGGGAAAAGCTCCATGTTATGTAATCACACTGAGAGTCTCAACCCATCAAGTTGTAGACATTCGAGGGGTGCCGTGATTCGACATCAACATAAATATGTACGGGTAAGTGCACGAAGTTGGGGGCCAAAAAGTGGACAAAAACCTGAAAATAGACGAAACGCGTACGCATTTAGCTAAAATGCACTTGTGTTTTAATTTTTTTGGCTTGTTAATTACCAAACCTATAACACGTACATGTTATAAGGAAGTCAAAATGTGTACGCATTTTAAAGAAGGCAAAGTGCATATGCGTTTTATAGAAGTCAATATAAGAAGTATAAGTCAATTTTTATAGAAGTATAAGATTTATTTTATTATTTCTTATACTTCAAATTTATTTTAGTAAATATAAGAAATTAGGGTCACTCTACACTTGATGGAAGTGGTCCCATAGCTCCAATAGTTATAATCTAGAAGATAGTTTTTCAAAATCTAATATGGTCGATTTACTCATTTTCGTGATTTTAAAAAACGTCCTAAAACTTTTAGGGTATATATATTGTAGTCGGTCTTTGTTTTGAGAAAGAATATAGTCATTTTTAGGTTTTTGACCTTCTAAAATGGATTTTGACCCTACCACCACTTGAATTGGTACTAATTTTTAAATTTGGTCCATAATTCACTTTAGTGACCATGAATCACCTCTATGATGCTTTTCTACTTCTTACTAAAAAGATATCCTCACTTTGTAGATAGAGGATTGTTCCCAGAATGGGATTCCTGTCCTATGACCAAAATGAGGTGATTGTAATGTGCCTCCTCCTTTAGGTGTGATAACACTACTAGGTGTTGAATGAGTTCTTACTTAATAGTACCAAGTGAATTGCATCAAGTGAACTCAGATGATTGCTCAATCTTAGAAACATGGTGCTCCATATAAAGATCATCCCCTCACCTTTCCTAGCTCTAAAAACATCCTTTCATGGAATCAAATTCATGATTCTCATACATGTTTTTTCTCATATGTCTCTTATGGAGACAAACGATGCCTTAATAATTCACAAATAATGGTCCTTGATAGCTCGGTGACATGACTAGCTCATTTTAGCTTGTTCTGAAGGGTGTTCAATCAACTACTGAGAATGACCAAAAATACCTTTTAGGCCTTTAAAGGAAGTAGTCTCTCATCAAAACTAAATGAGTCAATCGATCACCTTAAACACTATTCCCTACACACCTAAACACGCTAAATGATATTTTAAGGAATTTCCTTTGGGTGAGTGTTCGTGGTTTAGGGCTCTTAGGGCTTAGGGTTTAGGGCTCGTGGTTTAGGACTTAAAGTTTAGAGTTTAGGGTTTAAGGTTTAGTGTTTAAGGCTCATAGTTCAAATATTAGGGTTTAGGGTTTAGGGCTCGGGGCTTAGGGTTCATGGTTTAGGGTTTAGGGTTTATGGTGTATGGTTAAGGGTTAAGGGTTGAGGGTTGAGGGTTTAGGGCTCAAGGTTGAGGGTTTACGGTTTAGGAATCAAGGTTGAGGGTTTAGGGTTTATGACTCAAGGTTTAGGGTTTAGGGTTTAGGGTTTAGGGTTTAGGGCTAAGGGTTTAGGGCTCAGGGTTTAGTTTTTAGGGTTTAGGGTTGAGGGTTTATGTTTGAGGGTTCAAGGTTTAGGGTTTTGGCTTAGGGCTTATATCTTAGGGCCTAGGGTTTAGGGCTTAGGTTTATGGCTCAAGGTTTAGGGTTTAAGGCTTAGGTTTTAGGTTTTAGGGTTTAGGGTTTAGGGTTTAGGGTTTATGATTTAGGGCTTAGAGTTTAGGGTTTAAGGCTTATGGTTTATGGTATAGGGTTTAGGGTTTAGGGCTCAGGGTTTAAGGATTTAGGGTTTAGGGTTTAGGAGTTAGGGTTTAAGGTTTAAAGGTCAGGGTTTAGGGTTTAGGGCAAAGGGTTCAGGTTTAGGGTTTAAGGCTCAAGGTTTAAGGTTTATGGGTTAGGGGTTAGGGTTTAGGGTTCAAGATTTAAGGCTCATGGATTAGGCTCACCCATTCAATCATAGTAATGTTCTATGTCTTACCCATTCTTATAAGTATTGATAAAGAGTATTCAACTAAAAAGGGTTCATCTACTTCGTAGGTAGAACATTCAAGGGATTCATCACAATTTGATGCCTTTCATCTACTAATATTTTAAAGGAGGGAAATGCCCATTGCATGTGAACTATTTCACTCACTGTAATGTTTTGTGTCTTACCCATTCTTATTAGTATTGATAGAGAGTATTCAACTGAAAAAGGGTTCATCGACTTTGTAGGAACAAAATTCAAAGAGATTCATCAAAATTTGATGTCTTTCATCTATTGATATTTTGAAGGAGGGAAATTCCCACCTCTCATAAACAAGGTAGTTGTAAAAGTAGACTTAATGATGGTTCTAAGCACAAGACTAGGAAATATGGTCCTAAGATATTAAAAATGAACTCACTCATGAGACCTATTTGAAATATATGAGGTTTAGGGGTTAGAGATTAGGGTTCTAGATTTAGTGTTTAGGGTTTATGGCTTAGGGCTTAGGGCTTAGGGTTCAAGGTTTAGGGTTTAGGGTTAATGGTTAAGGGTTTAGGGTTTAGGGTTTAGGGTTCAGGTTTTAGTGTTTAGAGTTTAAGTTTTTTTTTTTAGGTTTTAGGGTTTATAATTTAGGTTTTAGGTCTCAGGGTTAAGGGTTGAGGGTTAAGGGTTTAGGTCACGAGTTTAGGGTTTAGGGTTTAGTGTTTAGGGCTTAGGGTTTAGGGTTTGGGGTTTAGGGTTTAGGATTTAGTGCTTAGGGTTTAGAGTTTAGGGTTTAGGGGTCAGGGTTTAGGGTTTATGATTTCATTTTTAGGGTTTATGGACCTTTAGTATTTAACATTTAGGACTTAAGGTTTAGGGTTTATGGTTTAGGGCTTAGGGCTCAGGGTTTAGGGTTTAGGGGTTAGGGTGCATGGTTTAGGGTTTACGACTCAGGGTTTGGGGTTCAGAGTTATGGGTTTAAGGTTTAGGGGTTAGTTACAGGTTTAAGGTTTAGGGGTTATTTATAGGTTTAAGGTTTATGGGTTAGACCTCAGGGCTCTAGATTTAGGGTTTAGAGCTCAGGGTTTAAGGATTAAGGATTAGGGTGTAGGGTTCAAGGCTTAATGTTTAGGGTTTATGGTTTAGATATTAGGGTTTAGGGTTCATGGTTTATGGATTAAGGTTCGGGGTTCGAGTTACCGATTTAAGGTTTGGGGGTTAGAGCTCGGGGCTCTGGATTTAGTATTTAGGGTTTAAGGCTTAGGGATCAGGGTTTATGGTCTAAGGTCAAGGGTTTAGGGTTTAAGGTTTAGGTTTTAGGGTTTAGGATTTATTACTTTGGTTTTAGGGTTTAGGGTTTAGGTCTCATAGTTGAGGGTTAAGGGTTTAGGTCACGAGTTCGGGGGTTTATTGTTTATGATTTAGGGCTTATGGTTTAGGGTTTAGGGCTCGAGGCTTTAGGGTTTATGATTCAATGTTTAGGGTTTAGGGTTTATGGGTTAGGGTTTAGGGTTTAGGATTTATTTTTCAAGGTTTAGGGTTTAGGGTTTAACATTTAAGGCTCATGGTTCATGGTTTAGGGCTTAAGGCTCAAGGTTTAGGGTTTAGGGCTCATGAGTAAGGGATAAATATTTAAGGATTAGGGTTTAGGGCTTAAGATTTAGGGTTTAAGGTTTATGGTTTAAGTTTTAGGTTTTAGGGATCATGGTTTAGGGTGTAGGGTTTAGGTCTAGGGCCTTGAGTTTAGGTTTTAGGGTTTCGATTGTAGAATTTAAATGCTAAAATATTTAGACTGAATGCTGAAAGCCTGAAAATTACCTATGTACTAACTAAATTATACTATAAAAACTATCTCCTAAACCGTGACTAATGGAGTTGTGAGACTAGTTCCATAAGGTGTAGAGTGACCCTAATTTCTTATATTTACATAAATAAATTTAAAGTATAAGAAATAATAAAATATAAATAATAATAAATGAAAAACTTAAACATTTATTTTTATAAATAGAAGCATGCCAAAAGCATATACAATGTTCATACTATACAAAACGTGTAAGAGTTATATCACATACGCGTTATAGCGCGTACGCGTTATAACACATACATGTTTTGTGTTTTCTCTTTTTCCAAGCCATGCCTCAAGGCTTGGGATCCGGTTTGGATCCCCAACCCTGAGGCATGGACCTGCACAAACACAACAAACAATGTGTTTTTGCAGGAAAATGTAAAAATGCCACTTCCTCTATGATAAATCAAAATAAAACAATCGATCCATTTAAAAAAATTATACCACAATGTAGAGCAGAGTTTCTTCTTTCTAAAAATATAAATTTTCAAATTTTCTGACTAATATAAGGTTTCCATATTATTTATTTTATAACTATTCCTTTTTATAGCTATTTTTTAAAGTTTAAATATGTTTATCTTTCATCATGTATCTTTTGTTTGGGTCATCGAAATTGAAAAAAATTATACTAGCACAAACTAGGCATAATTCTATACATATTAAAAAAATCTAATTTTTGATATTTTTGAGGTAGTTAGGGGGGGCACGGTTGGAGCTCCGTTATTTTTCAAAACATAAAATTTCTGTACTAGAAAAATCATAAATAAAAAAATACTCGTTAAAAAAATCTTAAAAAAATCTAACACAAACTAGATGCTCCTAGCTATCTTTCTACCAAAGGGTTTTCAAAAATACTCAATGGTACTAAAAAAATGGTGGGGGCATGAAAGTCACTCTATTATGTTTTTTTAACAAAAACAAGAGAACCTATTGGTATTTTAGTTGTTTGACCCACTTAAACTTATCTCGTTTTCAATAAAATTTAGTAGCTTAGAAACTAGACTCAAAATTCTACGATTCATATTTCTACAACATCTTCCAATTTTGAGTGTAACTATTTTGAAAAACTTGTACAAGTTGAAGTTTTTTATTTTTCAGAAAAATGCGTCCACTTAAGACCCCCTTTTGGCCCCCCAACTTGGTGCACTTACCCGTAAAATGAGGGGTCATATTGTCCTAAGTTGTCACAATGGTGAAATTATGATCGAGCACCGCACTACATCTCAGCCCAATCTAGGTCTATGTGTGTGTGTGGAATCGTGCCCTAGGTGGCTCTTGTGATGGTGTGCTAAATGGATGCAATGGAGCTCTTAGATGCTTGATGGATGCGACCTTAGGTGGTGATAGCTAATGCTTAGTGCTTGGTCCTTTATTATGATCACAATAATTTATATTTATATAATTCCCTTGCTTGAATTTCATAATTAATCCCGGAAAGGCCGACTAGTAAAAAGATAAGATGCTCAAATGGCTAGAAATGACCCAAAAATTGTGAGTAAAGTACAAAGGGGTTAGGGGTGCCCAGAGGGGACGAGGGCGCCTGGTGCTAGTATCTTGGCTAGGTGTTTATGTTCGGGATGATAAAAGCCAAAGTATAAAAAGGAAAACTGAGAAAGTAAGGTTACAAGACTGAAAGTAGAAACAAAAGACAAAGAAAGATGGCCAAAGACCTAGGTTAATTAGTACTTTTCTCACTTAGGAATCATATGAATAGTAATATGTAATCATAACTAGATAATTACCCAAAGTGCGTGATTTTTGTGTCTACATTTGCCCCCATTTTATGTTGGTGAGTGGAAATATTGGTAACATAAAGTAAATAGAGATACATACCTAATAACCATGTAGACTAATGATGAAAGTGTGTCGAGGGACTAGTCAAAGCATGGAGTGATAAAAATGTGAAGTGTGGATGCTAAGAAGGAGAAATTACAAAAAGTGATGATAAAAATGAACCTAGGGAGGAAACGCATGTGTACATGTCATGATGTACTTGATGTTAATGTTGATGTTGCGATGATGTTGACTACCACTTCTCATACGAACACACTTGCAAAAGAGAAGAACGGACAAGTAGTCAAATACACATGTAAATGTGTGAAAATTATGTAAAAATGATAAAAATGTGAAAAAGGAACATGTGCACGCATCCGTGATGAGAAAAAGGTGTAAAAAGGATCTTGAAGATGTTGTAGAAGACTCGAGTTTTTGGGAGATCTCACATTAGTTGCGTTGGCTGTCATGAAGTTTTGTGCGATCTCACACCAATGTCATGGAAGAAGTCAGAAGTCATTTTTACACCCACCAAAGAACAAGGGAATCCCATGTGCACCGACTGTCACCCAAAGGGCCGGCGCCGGCACTCACCGAGGCACGCACGGCACCGAAGTTTCTCCTTTATGTGAGTTTAGTGGGAAACATCATCTATGATAAAAACTTAAGGAGAGTGAGCAGAAATGAGACATGTAGTCATCATAATGTTAGGTTATGGAGCCTATTTTCATGTGAGAAAGTGTTGAATACTTTACACTAAGAGTACTATACACTTTCCATAGTTGTCTCACCGGCTCGGGGCCGGGCCGGGCCTCGAGCGAGGGCGCAACCCCCAATTTTTTTTTTTTTGGCCTTAAAACGTGCCCGATCAATCAGAAACGTGTTTTTCTCATATGGGTGGGATTTTTGACCCATATGTTTATGGGATAGTTTTAGCCCATGGTTTTAATACCCACGGTTTTGTAAAACTACTTAAGTAGTTGTCTACTTATATGGTTTTATGCATATGGTAGATATAATGTAACATTACATATGTGTTTTAAATTCGGGTGTGAATTTTATAGAGTTTGTTGAGCATAGCTCCAAACAGATCTGGGTATTATATTGAGAGAGCGGTGGCTTGTAATAAAATTTGAGCAAGTGATTCTTGGTGGACGTAGCCCAAATTGGGTGAACCATGTTAAATACTGTCTCTTTGTGTTGTCTTATTTTATTTTGCAATTTTATTTGAGATCTGTAATATTTTTCTACTTATTAGTTTCTACTGTTGCGATTCTGTGAGGGATTGTTTCACATATTTTATCACTTATTTCCTAACACATAGAGCTTAGAACAACTTCTAGACCAATGCAGTCATTCTAAACAGAAAGATACTTAACAAATTATAAGACTAAACCAAAACAGAAAGGAAAATGCACAAGGATTCATACTCATTCCATAAACATACATGAAATAAAACTATGAAGATATATGTATGGACCAAAATCATTAATGATCATATTCAAATAAGTTGGTAACCTCATTACATCCATTAGATCCATTACAGAACATCATAGTATGGTAGATCAAGTCATACATCATAACTGGATTTACATCCCTTAGCTCTCAAAAATAAAATTTACAATCCCAAGCCCCTTGATGCATCCTTCTCCTATATTTTATCTACCCAACCCAATACAACTCCTCATAGCATTTTTGCATGGCTCCGCTCTCTATTGATCTACCTCTCTTTTTCTTCTATGGGCACTTGTATTTATAGGCCTCTTGAACTACCAACTCACCTTTTTGTGGCTTCAGATCCGGCACCAAGTGTCCCAATGTGGTCCTCCATGGGAGCATGCTCCTCCAGGCCTAAGCTCTCCACTCCTTTCCATGATGGTATTCTAGAAGCTTCCAACACAGGGTATATTCCTTCCTAGGCCAACTTGTCGCCAGGCTAGCACCTTATCCATTCATCATGCGCAGTGGGTTACACTTTTCTCATGTCCTAGCCCGATATGCCAAATATGGCTAAGTCCCGAGACCTTGTTCTTCCAACACATATCATGGGTCCTTCAAAACCCCTCTAGAACCCTGCCTTGTGCACCTTCTTCTTACGTGCCCACCCCTCAACTTAGGCCTTGCGCACTCATGCACCTTTTTGTACTTAGTCAATATTTTAGGGGCCCAACATCACCCCACACTTTACCTGTTCTCCACCCTTGGGAACACTTCTTCAAAGAATTTTAGTAGACTTAATGTCTTAGGAAAAGAATAAGTGAATGAAGAATTGGGAAAGATGAAATAATGGGGAAGTGTTGTTATTACCGCAATAAGAGAGGAAAATCCCTTTGTAATTCAGTCTCCAACTTGTTCCAGGCATCAAATTCATTTTGTGCTCTTTGTTAGAGGTCACCGACTAAGGTGCTTACCTCCTCAAAACCCAGTCCATCTCCTCAAGTGTTTATTGTTTTAACAATCCCTTCCAATTCCTTACCCACGTCCTCAAACGCATCCATCCTTCTTGTAATCTGTGGGTACAACTCCTTCATTTGGTTTTTAATTGAACCTCGTAAGGTTTCAATAGCTTCTGAATTCTTCTCAACCTTGGCTAGGATCCTCTCCCACTCCGCTCTATTTACTTTATTCTTCTCTTGGAATTCCTTGAGCTCCACCTCATGAGTGGAGACTAAAATACTCGCTACTCTATCTCTGTTTGCGTAATTTTCATACATGGCCTCAACAGTATGGGTAACAATTTTCACATAAGCAAGAACCTTGTTGTACTTGGAAATGATTACTACAACCTTCAATTTGTCCTCCTTTTCTAGGCGCGCTGCTACTTCTTTCGTAGATTCTAAGGCCAAAGGTTTCCTCTCCATGGTGAGGATGCATGTTAAGTCTTCAAGGAACTCAAGGTAAGATCCATACTTTTGCGCGGGCGGTGTTAGGTCCAGATGCTTCAACACATTGACATCTGTGATGGATTATATCTTCTTGTATACCTCACGTACCCTTGCTTTTTCTTCCCTTAGTTCACACTTTAGCTGCACACTAATTAGTTCCTCTTGCTTTAAGTCCTTGGTCCTTTCTTCTAGCTCTTCTTCCCTCTTCTCTAGCTCTGCCTCTAGGAATTTTACCCTGTCATTCCTCCCGAATAACCTGGCTTCTAGTTCAACCGAGACCTTATTCAACACATTACAGACTTGTTCATCCGAAAGCTGGGCTGGGTGATCACCAAGGGGTTGTCTCCTTTTGACTCAGGCATCTTCATTATTTCCCCTTGGCTTACCTCAAATTCTGGCTCATCAATGTGGGACTCAATTTCCCAAGAAAGCATTTTCCTCATCCAAGGGTATGCACCTTCTTCATCAAATGACTTCATTGCCAAGAGTTTATCTGTTGGTATTGTGCTTTGGAAGCGCGCGCACAACACCTTGTTTGGATCATCAATATAGCTCATTCTTGGTCTCTAGATCTCCATGTGCTTTCCTCCTGTGCGCATTCCCTTAGGAACATTTATCGCTAGACTAGGACCTCATGCGCTACCATGATCTTTTCCTATGCTTTCTTCCTTATCTTCATTTATCACTATTTCAGCGCTACGCTCCAACTCTTGTTCTACCAAGGCTTCAATGATTTTTGTTGCTTCTCTTTCTCGCCCTCGTTTATCTACTCCTATGTGAAGCTTTTAGTCCTTTGATCCTTCGTGCTAACCTCTTCACTTCCTCCCATGTCTTGGGCACCCTCCTCCTCCTAGCTTCCCTTCCTTTGCACAAAGTGATAGTCATTCTTCTCCTCTTCACCTTCTTCTCCCGAATCGTGCATGCTGAAAACAAGTGGTTCTTGGTCTCCTTTAGGTTCATCTTCTTCATCATCATCCCTCTCACCCCTGTAGTTCTCCAAGCTCTCTATGTCCTCCAAATCAACCTCCTTTATCACCTTCTATTTCTTCCTAACTGGGGATTCCAGTATAGGGATTCGGCTCTTTCTTCTTCCTCCTCTAGTGATTTCTCCTCTACGATAGGATTTTCTTGTTCTAGCACCTCCTCTCTGACTAGGGACCTCTTCCTATGTGTGTAAGTACTTGTTCTAGTGCTTGTTCCTGGGCACCCACTGTTTGTGTACCTTAGACACTTGGTGCCTTTTTCTTTATCTCTTCCATCTCCTTTTTCTTGGGTGTGGTCTTCTTCCTACCTATTAGGTCTTCAAGTATAGATATCTTGTTTTCAAGATAAGCACCCTTCTCAAACTTGGGCCTTATGCGAAGGTATAGACATGCCGCGTACCTCGCCGCAATGTAGTAGTCGAGAGGATCATCATCCCGAACTTCATACGATACATAATTTTCCATGTTCGCGCACTTGTTGGGGTAGACCAACGTCCTGTGCATCTCCATGTGGTCCCGATCCATATTTCTAAGGTCAAAATTCAGCTTCTTGATTCCTTGAATCTGTTTA
This sequence comes from Taxus wallichiana var. yunnanensis, assembly GCA_018340775.1. Lineage (NCBI taxonomy): Eukaryota > Viridiplantae > Streptophyta > Pinopsida > Cupressales > Taxaceae > Taxus > Taxus wallichiana. The sequence goes on from CM031233.1 coordinate 112,004,594, forward strand.
CTCCCACTTGGAAGTACTGAGTGGTGAAGGAAAATGGAAGTTTACACCATGGGCTCATGTTTTCATCAACCAACCTAAATCTGCCAATGCAGAAGTGTTGGTATACTGTGAATTCAGCTTCTCCCTCTGTGAGTGTTGGAAGTTGTTCTAGGATCCTCCACTTTGCCCCGAATGCATTCCTCAAGTGCGTATACCACTTCTCAAGACGCACCTTGTGAATGGCCGTCATGCTATCACAAGTGTATTTTTCAAATCTCTTTGCGGGTGAGGGGTCTTCCTCTGGGTACTCCCAAACAAAATTATCTACCACATCTGACACTTTGATCTCTAGAAAACACAATAGTTAAGAGGAAATTGCCAAAAGTATCTTGTCACCTTCCTATGCACTATTGATGATCTCATCCATGATGTACGCGAAAAGTTGTAGATGGTGCCTTCTGATATCCTTCTGCAAACATTGAGCCATGACTTGTTCACTTGCATCCATATCTATTGGTCATTAAGTTTGGTTACTAGGTGCGTGGCCATTTTCATCACCAGGTATTAGATATCCACAATATCAAAGTACCTTGACCCCTTCTTGTATGCGTATGTGGCGACAGTTTCTTTGATGGATTATTTGTCGCATAGGTTGTCCTTTATATCTTCTCCTTCACAGATGAGACTTGTGAATTTTGAAATCAGCTGAGGAGTTACACACATCTTACACCCCGCGAAGTGAAAGTGGCCTTCATGTACCCACGACATCAACCACTGATAGAGGCATTTAGGCTTCCCAAATTAGGGCAACTCATAGAGTTACAATAATCCCGCCTTCTCCAACTTCACTTTTACTTCATCACTATAAATGGGTAACCCTTCTGGTGTCCTCTTTTTTCGGGCACACTAACTCCAGTGCCATTTCTTTTCAGTCACATTTGTGTGATGGTTATAATCACTTACTATCATGTTTCTTAAATGGGATTCCCACTCCTTTCCAAGCAAAACCCCATATGGGTACTACATTTCTACATACCATTCTTCATTGGTACTTGCATGTAGTTTCTTGTTGTTTTCCTTGCCCTTTCCCTTTTTAGGTGTTACAATTGGTTTCTTGGGTGCCATTGTGTAGGTTATCTTTGCACTTTAACTTATCTTTCTCTGCTTCTCTACCCTTTCCAAGCTTAGATCTCAAACTTGTGAAGAAAATCCTTTTCAACCCGTGCCCTAGCTGCCAAACCCTCACTAGAATATCCCTTTCACAAGATGATGCTTCTCCACAACTCTCTCTACGCCCGTGAACTACTTCCCTCCTAGTTTGCAGATCCAAACTAGTCACTCATGGTTAAATTTTTCCAATTTTTCTTCACACGGATCAACTCTAGAAACCCTAGTTTGCAAAATCTCTTCCTTCTTCGTATTTACAATGTAAATAATGAAATGTCCAACCTTCTATTTATAGTTTTTCTCACTTTTAACATTAAATGCTACCTCACCTACCACCATACTTCAACACTTAATGTGGAATTTTCAACAAAACCTAACTTTAGTGCCTTAACTCACACGCCCAACCTTGCATGGAAAATCCCCCAACCTTCTGGCGCGCAACCAATCCATCTTGATAGGAGACTCTTGCGTACGCGTCACCAATGCCAAAGGTACTTCTATCATGATTTTTGCTCTCACCTACCTCATGTTTCTTTTGTGCTTCTTCCTCTCTTGTACATGGATCCACAATGTAGCCTTACCCTGACACCAACCATCCTTTTTCACCTTTCCTTCCATGCACTTCCTTCCCTAGGGCCATCCAACCGGCTTTCCAACACAATCCTTCCTGGCACTTCACACTTTGTAATTTCTTCCACCTTACTCCACCCCACACTAAAATGATGTGTGGTCCTCTATGCATTCACAACCTTAAAAAAGTAATGAGGTTACCAGCACCCAAGGCGCAACACAAAACAACAACGAGAAAGGGAAACACAAGAAAAGAAAAATGCATTAAAGGAAATCCTAAACTATCTGCAACACTACCTTATTTACAAACACCAAGAAGACTTATTTATAGTAGGGCTTTAGCCTACTCCCATTGAAGTGTCCTGGTAATATCATCCCATCCAATGCTTGAATCGGCATGCGCCTAAATCAAGGATGTATGAGATGATGTAGGGACCCAACCAATGGACTTTTAATTTTGAGGATGGTGTAGAAACTTGGAATCATAAAGTAACACCATCTTGCCCAACCTCAAACTTTTTGTTCTTAATCGATGATCATGCCATGCCTTTTGTTTTACTTTTTCAGGTCTTCTCTGCTCCACCCGGTGAGTGCTCGTCTTTTTCCAATTGCATTAACTTGTCAATTCTTTCTTCCAATGCTTGTTCATCTACCAACCTTTTGCGTGCGCTATACGTAGAGAAGGCAACATGAATTCAATTGGTAGGATAGCCTCTCTGTACAAACACTAATTAAAATGGTGTGGCCTTATTTAACCTCTTTTAGGTTGTCCTATATGCCTAAAGAATGGCTGATACTTTGTCATCCCAATCTTGTCTACCAAGGTCACAAATTGTTGTCAAGGTATGACTTAGTATTTTGTTAAATGCCTTCACGGTTCCATTTTCTTGTGGATGGTTAGGGGTAGTCTTGTGATGAGCCACCATGAATTCGATAACAAAATCCTTACTATCTCATTCAAGAAATGTGTACCCTTGTCACTAGTCAAACTCAAAGGGCATCCATACCTTGTAATAATGTTTTCCCATAGAACCTTGCTACAGTAGTTGTTGTACAATCCTTAGTAGGTGGTGCTTCCGCCAACCTTGTCAAATAATATGTGTAAGTGATTATATACCATGATCGAGTCCTACGCGCAGCTGGTGAAATAGGGCCTACAAAGTCTATAGCCCAGTTTTGAATGGCTTGGTGCTGGGAATAGGGCGCAAAGGAATTTCATCTCTTCGCCCTAGTTTTCCAATGCACTAACAATGATCACATGCCTTGCAATATTCCTTATAGTATTGATATAGGGTCTCCCACCATAATCTATCCATTAATATCTTATGTGCGGTGACATCGCCGCATAGTGTCCAATTGCACTACCTCCATGTGCCTCTTCTATTATGGCTAGGTGCTCATGTTCCAACACACACCAAAGATAGAATCTCATCACATTTTAATTTTTATAAATTGCCACTAATCAGCATGGAGGGCATAGAGCATCTAGCTAACCAATTTTTATCAATGCCTTCATCCATTCCGGTGCTACAAATGTCTTAAGAAATACTACAATATCTTCCAAATCCGAGGGCGCGCGCCACAACCTAAACAGTTGTGTGTCCTGCATAATCTCTTCAATGCTCTATGTGTTCAAAGAAAATTTGCGAAAGCCATGAATTTTGGGGTAAGAATTCCTAAAGAATCTGCAAAGGATTCAAGCAACAAATCAGTGGACCATCCGATAAGAAATGAGGAAGATCTTCTAACTAGCATGCATTATGAAGTAAACACTCAAATTTAAGCTAATTAATCTATCTCTATTCTTTGAAAGCTTAAAATAATGAACCTAATAAGCCCTAAGCAATCAGTTTTAGTGATTAAGAGAAAGAGATCTCCCCATTATAGGCTTTTGAGCCAATGGTTCTTCTCCTTTACCCTATAAATTGGATTAGCAATACAAAAATGAAATAAATAGCTCAATATCTAAACTAGAAATGAAATCTAGAACCTAGATGCAAAATACTATAATCTATGCTTAGGAAGAAGGGAGGAATTCTTGAAAATGAGAGAGGGGGTCTAGCCCTATATATAGTTTTCCATTTGGGAAAAAGGGAAACTTGAGTGCATGTGGGACAAACACTAAATTCCAAAAAACACTTTTAGCAAGTCAAAGCTTACTTTGACTAGGTTTAGGGAGTGACAAACCATGTTTAAGCTTAGTTAAACATGTTTAGGAGATGATTAGGGTTTGGAGAGAGTTTTGAAGGGTTAGATTAATCCAATGGAATGGATTGATAGACCAGGAAGGTGGTAGAAGTGGACTAGAAGAAAGTAAGAAGCTAATGTAGTTAGAACGAAGCTATTATAGCTTGTTTAAATGGTTTACAAGAGGAAAACCACAAAAGGGATGTCGTAGGAAGAAAGTTAGATAGGTCGAATTGGCGGTATCATCGGTTTGCATAGGGAGAAGCACAACTAGTGCAATATTAGTCGTAATAGTGCATTGGCCAAACTACAGGTGTCTACATTTGCCCCTCTTTGAGGTGATGTAAGTTACATCACTTCAAAGAAAGTAGAAAAATATAAAAGAGAAGAAATTTTTTGAAGGGATAGAAGAAAAATTAATAGGATGAAGGATGCCCCCTCGAGTGTCGATGGGGTGATGAAAGAAGTTGATTGACACTCAAAAAGGTGAGATATAGATAGAAGAATGGGGAAGGGGCAGGATGCGAAGAGAAGAGGATGAGAAACAAGAAAAGAGATATTGAGCTATCCACAAATCAATTGTATCCACTATTTAAATCATCATTTTGCTTAGAGACCTCCTCATCGGTCCTTATTAAAAATGTGAGCATATAACAGAAGTGTATAGTGACATGAAAAGCCAAGATACAAAACAACTATCTATTGCTAAAATGCCAACTCCGTGCAACATACAAACATGTAACACAATACGAGAAGTAAACAAACTCATGTAACAGGAAATCAAGACATACCACACACACTTAAACCAACAACGTTCAAGAAGGTTGCACGAATATTTTGTTATCAAGCTGAAGTCCCAAATGTTTTGATAAATGACAAGGGTAAGAATGATGCCCCAAGAAATATGCACATGCAAGGGAAATGATGGAGGACACTTGGGTCTAATGAAAAAGCAACGTGCACGATGAAACAATACCAGGCAACTAATAGTGCCCAGTAGCAGGCATTAAGTAAGCAGTATTTTGTAAATGATTGTAGATCAGGGTGATTCGCAAGTCGTAGTTTCAAAACATGTGAAAATGCCAACAAGATATAGGATGAGTGCCATGCAAAAGACACATATTTCAGCTGAAAAATGAGCTGGTTACCAATTTTAGTTCATTTTCAAAGTTTTATATTGTTTTTGATTTTTCTGAATCAATTTTACAATTTTTTTTTTTTTTGATCGGTCAGAAGAATTCAAAAGATCAAAGATCTTCTAAAAAGTACGCGTGAAGGCGAATGGGGAAGGCGAGGCCACAAAAGAGCCAAAAGGGTATCCCCATGGAAAGAAAGACAGGGTGATAATAATTATTTTAAATAATTATTTTTCACGACGGAGGTAGATAGACGAAAAAGAGGAATCAAAACAGAGGAAAATGCCTGTAAGGTTCGTAAACAATGCCAGGGTTAAGAGGAAGTGTCCGCAGGGTAGCACAAAGTGCCCAACATGTGAAAATTAATAAAAATAATTATCACGGTGGGTAGAAGAAGATTAGAATGATCACGGCGAAGAAAACATGCCCTAGGGGCATCGCAACGAGTTAATATACCCACCCGGGGGTAAAAACAATCACGATCAATTCATTTGTACCAGAGCCCTTGTGAATTTTTACCGCAAGGTGTCAATGAGAGAGCCTGGAGTGCGATGGAGAGATTACTGACGAGGCGGAGGTGAGCAGACCGGATTTAAGAGTACCAGCGAGACCCCGCACATGGACCCTTCGTGAGTGGTCTATCCCTTCTTTTTCAAATTATGCATTTAATGCTTTAGGTCGCCTAGGGTAGGTAGGTAGGAAATGATGCATGCCAACGCATACACGTGTCGAAAATAAGGGGATGCGCACACGTACGTGTCGAAAAAGTGGGTACACGTGGGCGTATGCGTTGAAAAATGGGTACACACACGCATGGCCATCAAAGGGGGAAACAGGGACGCGCGCGTGCGTGTGTCGAACTAACCGCATAGCGCTAGGGGAATTTTTGATTTGATCGGGGAATGGATGCGTGCATGTGTGCACACCGGGAGGGACGCGTAGGTGTCACACTCGCCGCATCGGCGTTCTACGTGGCATACACAAAAATTGAAAAAGGTAGGGGCGCGTACGCATCGGTTAGGGCACGTAGGTGTCGAGAAGGACATGCGCATGCGTCGAAAGGCGCGCGATGCGTCTGGAAGAAAAATAAAACACACTTATAGCAAAAAATAGCAAAGTGTAGAGGAGAATAATTAGAAGAATTTAGAAGAAAAAGGGAAATTAGTAATTTTAAGGACTCAACGAACCATGTTTCCTTAGAAAGATAGCTAGAAGTTAGATAAGTTCCTAACACTTGTTTTTGATCTTGCAGTGTAGATTACCCACACTTTAGACGTGGGAGAGATATGGCCGCCTTGAGATGATAGAGGCACAATTCGAGGATGGAGATAGGGGGATATTAGATATCCTCCTTTATGTCACAGGGTTAGCCTACGTGGCTGACATGCCCCAGATCACATTAGACCATGGCCTTCTCACTGCCCATAAGCAGAGAGATGGTACAAACAGAGCTAGTGCTTTTGACTGCCTATAGGGGAGATTACCATTACATTGGTGGATTTCTGGTGCATCATGCACATTCCTATCGTTGGGCAGCCCATTCAGTATGTGAGCGACCAAGCAGCATTGTATGGATGCATAACATAGCTGTTTGGGGTCTCGACGCTACCTCGGCCTGGGAGTACGGTGCGTTTATCACTGTGCATCGAGGACCTTTCTCTAGATTGGGTCGTGGTATATATGATGGCTTTTGTCAGTGGAGTTTTACTCCCTAACAAGATCGGTTCCTCATTTCCACTTGGATTACTCGGGGTGATTCTTGGATTGATATAGGGAGAGACTTATTGCTGGGGCTAGTGCATTCTAGCGCATCTTTACTGGGATCTTCATCTTATCACCTACTACCGTCAGAAGACGGTAGGCCGACTAGGCTCCTTATGATATGGGCCTGGGATCACATTGCTATCGGCGCCCCTTAGGCACTTTGAGAGTTCGGGCTCTAGAGGAGCCATCTACCATGGGTTGGGTCCTAGTCGGGGATGATGTTTGGCCTTACAGGGGTGATCCCTACCCCTATCATCGAGAGCTTGATGATCTACAATAGGCAACCGTGGTATGGAGGTCGTATCGACATTTTCGGGGCTCCGAGGATTCCCGAGAGCTATCTATACCGCAGAGAGAGCATTTTATCATGGGAAACCACAACTATATGCCGAGTTTTACAGTGGTTGATAGATGCCAATGGGCTTGGCACTACACAGGATGTTCTAGGGCCTGATATGTGGTATGCACAGAGGGCGCGTGAGTATTTTGATATGGGGCCACAGATAGCCTTTGACATAGATCCTGGGCCAATTTTACACAGGTGGTACCCGTTGCATGGGTACCTTTGAGGCAGGTTCGAGATCCAGGGTGCACAATAGAGTATGCACCCTAGTACCATGGCGTGATTCCACACAGGCTGACCATTCCGAGGGTAACATATGAGGTAGGCGTGAGGCCTCCCCTAGTGGGCCCACCTAGCGATGATGATGGCACCAGAGGTGGTAGTGATGATGATGATTCAGATGATGAGGGTGGCCCCGATGTGTAGCATCGAGTTAGAGGTAGGGCCCACAGCCGTAGGTACAGGGTCCTAGGCCTATACCTAGACAGGTACACCAGTGCCCTAATCGGTCCGTTGCCTCCAGTAGGCATTCTCAGTGGGCATATATGTTCCATTACAAAGAGTTCCACCACAACAAGGTCTACCTCCTCGTGCTACAAGAGGTGGTGATGGACAACTTATCTTGCACTATAAAGCAGCTACGCACCATGATAGTGGTAAAACTTCAAATGGCCATAGAGAGAGATCGTGCCAGGCACGATTCAGTTTTGACTGCCAAGAGAGAACATGCCAAGTCTCGTGTATAGGACAGCTGGTAGGGCTGTATGATAGGGTTAGATTGCACATGATTGGTAGTGCAGGGCACTCAGTTAGTGGGTGCCTTAGGCTAGGCACAGAGCCAGTTACATAGCGTCATGGTCCAACATGATCAGGTGTAGGCCGAGGGATAGACCTATCTGATAGAGAGAGACTAGGCCCGTAGTGATTTACAGAGTGTCACACTGGAGAGAGATCGAGAGGCTACCGATGCTAGGAAGGATGATGCTAATAGAGGTCGATTGATAGGCGAGTGCGATGCCGCACTATATGAATCTTTAGCCACAGGAGATGAGGATTTGATACATGACACCATCGGGGGTCACATGTGAGGATCTTTATTACAGACAACCTACTTCGAGTAGTTCCAACAAAGAGCTAGTGACGCCTTATGCCCAACTTGATGTGAGCCGCATAGGCTCTAGATCACAGAGGTTAGCCAGGTCGATAACATCCACCCACACAACCGAGTACACAACAAAGGGGTACATAGGGTCCCTCCTCATAGTTGGTAGGTTCTTCAAGGGCAGGCCCATCATAGCCTCCATTATTCCATCCTCCAGGACATGGTCCCAACAGCCCCAGTGAGGGTGAGAGTTGCGGCTGAGTCTTCTACTCATGCCATGATATATATGTATGTATTCATTTGTATATGCCTCTTATGAAGGTGGGTTTTACCCATGTATAGATTCTTTAGATTCTTTTGTGGATGCCTCTTGATGAAGGCCTCGATTTTGATCGATGTGGGTACCTTTGTTATGTACCACCATGCCTTTGTATGCAGGCTTAGTATCTGATCCCTGCCCCTTTTATATGGTAGATGGACAGAGCATTTTGTATATACTGGACTTTGACACAGAGATTTTTATTATACATGTACCATATGGACATTTTCTTGTATATATTGTCATGCAGTGATATATTGTCATGGTAATTATGTTTCATTGATGTTCATGTTGTATCTTTTCGTCTTCATGTATGTGGCATACTTTCAGATGTAGAGATGTACATGTTTTTCTTTCATAGCGATGATATACTCATGTATTTGATATCATGTGTTTTTAATTTATGAGATGTTTGATTCCACATGGCTAGCATTTTGGGATGATACTAGATGATATTGGTGCGGGGGGGATAGATTAGTGATTATGCGCAACCCCTCTTGCCCCCATTGATGATACGATATGTGATGATTAGCTTAGCATACATGCATGATGTAATACTTAGCATTTTATTTATATATGATGTATAGATGATGTTAGATGTGATAATGATGGATGATAGATGATAGATGTGATAACAAACAAATGTGCTAAACAAACACACAAGCAAAAGTTAACAAAACTAAACAAATATACACATGTAACACAATGCAATGCAACTAAAAATGAAGATTAATCTAACACTTTAATCTAAGCAAGTAAAAATGAGTTCTAACACATGCACATAGCAATCAAAGAAACATACAACAATTAATTACAAGCATGAAAGTCCTAACAATGAACGCAAAGGTCAACACACAATTAAACCTAACAAGATCTAAAATAAGGCAAGCAAATAATCATTCAAATAATGAACAACAAAACAAAATGAAGTACACCAAAACTATATAAAATAACAACTAAAAGCAATCTAACTATCACTTTGTTTTTGCACGACAATATTGACATATTTTCTAATGTTTTTGAGTTTATCACGAAGGATAAGTTTTCTAAGACTACGGTTTACGTCGTTGTCTAGGTTTCCCTAAGATAATGTTGTGAAACTACTGTAGCTACATCCCTAAGAAGGGAAATTTTCTAGATGTTTAGGCTTTTGTGTACCCTTTTCAAATGTTCTTGTATTTTCAAGGTCATGTTTTGAGCAATGTACAAGCTTAAAAGTAATGTAAAATGCCCCCAACGTGATGTAGGAATATAGAAAGGGTCAAATGCCACGCGTCAATGTACGATGAAGTGGAGTATGAATGTGCCCCGGTCAATGTGGGAATATAAAAATAGGCCACATCCTTCACACAGATATAGCATAAGTAAACCAGATCATAGGTCCTGCAAGGGAGCTCGAGGTCGGATTCCTAGACCTAGCCAAGGTACTGCGGAATTTAGCAAGTGGCAAGAGTTACCCATCCTATCGCAAGAGTGACTTGTGTACGAGAAACCTTCCTTGAGCATCAAAACTAGTTTTCACAAAAGGACATGCCCACTGCGCCATAATTGCGTGGTTTTCACATGAGGACGACTTGTTTTTTCTTTACTTTTTTCTCAAATTTTCAATTTTTGCTTGTTTTTTCTTTGTTTTCTAATTTTTAGTTTCTTATCTCAATATTCCAGCCACGCCTAAGCATAGAAGTGCTTGAGGTGAATGGCGTTCATGGGCTCTGGAAGCTCTTCACCATTTAAATAGGCAAGTCTATACGCTCTTGATCCATATTTAGCGGTCACCACATAGGGACCGAGCCAATTGGCCTCAAATTTACCTTTCTTTTCTCATCTTTGGTGGTATTCTTCTTATTTTCTTTTAGTACGAGATCACCTACATAAAATTCCCTACGAATGATGCATTTTTGTATCCTCTGGATACTCTATTTTGATATACTTTAAGGTGATTAAGCGCTCCGATACGCCGTTCATCTAACAGCTCCAACTCGCCAAAGCGAGCAACTCTATAGTCTTCATCTTTTCCAAGGTAGTCCCTAAGAGATATTCTCAAGGAGGGAAGCTCCACTTCCAAAGGTATGATGGCTTTAGTTCCATAGAAAAGTGAATATGGGGTTGTACCAAAGTAGGGGTGCGAGATGGAGGTTCGATAAGCCCAGAGGGCGGGATGGATCTGCAAGTGCCAATTATGACCAGTTTTACTGACCATTTTCTCCATAATGCGCACAAGAGTTTTGTTTGTAGCCTTTGCTTGCCCATTACCTTGAGGGTAATAGGGGTGGACCATTTAAGTTGGATATGAAAGTGTTGACACAAGGATTTTACCATCTTGTTTTTGAAAGATTTACCATTATCAGTGACAATGGCCGAGGGGATACCATAACGGCATATAAGATGGTTCATGATAAACTTGGATATTTGTGCACCGGTGACATAGGTAAGAGGAACAACCTCCACCCATTTAGTGAAATACTCGGTGGTAGTTATGATGTGTGTATGACCATCTGATGAAGAAGGGTGGAGCTTCCCTATGAGATCTAAACCCCACTTTGAAAAAGGCCAAGGTGTTGTAATAGGCTGCAAAGCTTGTGCTAGTGCATGTATGAGATTACCATACTTTTGAAAAAGTTCACATTTCTTCATGAAGTTACAGCAATCGATTCCATGGTAGGCCAATAGTAGCCTACTCTCAACAGTTTCTTAGCTAGCACCATTCCACTAGTGTGTGCCCCACAGATACCACTATGTACCTCTTTAATTACGTGAACCGAATCAGTAACATTTAGACAAAGCAAGTTCCCATCATAGCCATGATGATAAAGTGTGCCTCCTAGGAGGGTATAACGGGCTATGCGGCGAATAAGGGATTTTTTCTCTGAATGGGTAATGTCAGGTGGGAAGGTTCCATCTTGTAGGTATTGGTAAATAGGGTCATACCATGGGGATAGGGGACCAACAACTTCACATGCTAAATAGGATTCAGGCATATCATATGCAGGTACTTGTAAATGTTCCACAAAGAAAGGCATCTTACTTTCACAAAGTCGGATGCGAGATCTGAGAGAGCCGATGGTAGCCATGGCATCCACAGATCTATTATGAGATCTGGGTTTTTTTCAATTATGACATGTGAAAAATATTCCTTCGAGGTTTTAACCATCGTCTTTATAGGGAGTAAGTTTTTCATCTTTAACCTTGTATTCATCATTGACCGCTTAATGATAAGTGAGAATCTTCAACAACTCGTAGTCGTTTGATGTTCCAAGTGATAGCTAGCTTGAGACCAGAATGAGTGCTTCATAATCTGCAATGTTATTGGTACAAGGAAACCCCAACTAGAATACCCTAGGTATAATATCTCCTATGGGAGTAATAAGCACTACTCCTACCCCTGATCCATGAAAATAAATGATCCATCGAAATGGACCCGCCATTCCGTGGATTCTTCGATATACATCATAGGTGCGTCTGGAGATCCGCACACAAAGGCTCTTTTCAGTAAAGGTTCTTCGCCAACCGATCTACCAATACCTATCCTTTTAAGGACTTCGATGTACAAACTCTATCTCAAATTCACTCAAAATAATGATCCAATTAGCCATTCGGCTCGTAAGGTGGGTTTGGATAAGAAGTACTTAAGAGGGTCAACCTTGGAAATAAGTTTAGTTTTATTGTTAAAAAGGTAATGACGGAGTTTCTAGAATGTAAAGACGGATGCCAAGTAGGCCTTTTCAACCTATGAATAGTTCAATTCATAGGCAATCAATGTACGGCTAAGGTAATAAACAACTCTCTCCTTGTGGCCAAGGTCATATTAGGCAAGCAAAGCACCAATAGCAAATTGGGTAGCAGAAATATATAAGAGGAGAGGCTCTCCCGGAGTAGGGGGCATCAACACAGGTGGATTTATAAGGTACTATTTGAGCAAATAAAATGCCTTCTGAAATTCGGGCCCCCACTTGAAAGCAACATCTTTCTTCAAAAAATGTGTAAACAGATGACATTTATCCATGGTGAGAAATAAAACGGCGAATAGCCTAGACCTTTCCTTGTAGACTTTTGAGTTGTTTAAGAGTGGTGGGTGGAGACATGTCCATAATAACAAAGGACCTTGGCGGGATCCACTTCTATCCCTCTCTTTGATACTATAAATCCCAAGAATTTCCCATATAATACACCGAAGACACACTTCTTAGGATTAAGGTGAACCTTGTAGTCCCCGAGGTGTTGAAAGATATGTCTAAGAACTTTTGGGTGTTCTTCTCTACTCTTTAATTTAGCTAATATGTCATCCACATAGTCCTCCATAATATCGTTCATCATATCATGAAAAATAACAGTCATAGCATGCTTTGATAAGTACCCGACATTTTGAGTCCGAATGTCATGACTTTGTAACAAAAGGTTCCCATGGAGTATTGAAGGCGCTTTGTGCTAATCCTCTTTTGTGATCCTTATTTGATTATACCCCAAGAAGCCATCCATTAAGAATAACATCTCATAGCCAGTGGTAGAGTCTATGATCATATCTATGTTTGGAAAAGGAAAATCATCTTTAGGACATGCTTTATTGATGTCACGGAATTCAGTATAGATCATAATGCCAATGTGTTTCTTTTGTACTGGAACTATATTGGATATCCAATCTGAGTAATAAATAGGTTTGATAAAATCTGCAGCCAAGAGTTTCTCCAATTCTTCTTTGACAAGAAGTGCAACTGTAGGATGCATCTTCCTTAGTTTCTGTTTAATGGGCTTGGCATCTGGGTGCACAACAAGGTTGTGCACAACTAGTGCTGGATCTAAGCCGAGCATATCTAAATATGTCCATGCAAAAATATCAACGTATTCTCTTAAGAGTTCCATAAAGGTTTTCTATTCCTGAGCTGAGAGCGAAGCCCCCAACTTGATCATCCTGGGTAAATCCTCTGAACCAATGTTAACACTGATGGTTTCCTCAATGAGCATCTTAGATGCATCCTCCATTCTGGTAGGATCAGGAGGGAGGGTGAGATCAACCTCTTGAGGTAGCTCTTTATCATCTTCAAATGGATAAGTTATTTTATCCACGTGCTTTTTATTTTGTTCTTCTATAAGTGTCTCAAAGAGTTTGTCACTGTGAGATTTCCATTTATTCTTTGTACTAGGCTGCTCTGAAGTATTTTTACTCTTATTCACAACATTCTTACCCAAGTGGCCACACATCTCTAGCCTCTTCTTAGAAGTATGCACATATGTTTAACTAAATTTAGAATCCTTTCTTGTGGTCCCCAGAGAAAGAAAATCCCAGACTCCCATGAATTCTCAGTGAATGCTTCATCATTCTCAAAGATATCAAGTGGTATCGAAGTTGTTGGTCCCAATCTACAAGTTCAGGATAAACTAGGGTGACTTGATAATTGGTTGAAGGGATGGATTCAGATAGGGTAAGGATGGCTGACTTTGGGAATAGGTTCGTGGAAGCCAAATCTTCGTAGAGGCTACATTGGGAACTTGCATCGCTATCTGCATTATACGAAACATTCTCACACTCAGAAAAGGTAGCATCAACCTTGACGGGCTGAGCATCCTGGGATTTTAACCCAAGACCATGCTTGTCAGATTTGAAATGACAAGTAGGAATAGGTTCTAGATGGCCTTGTGCATTGGCTCCACATCCATATCCTTTATAACCCATGAAAAACATCATGCGGTGTCCTTTAGTATACTGAGGTGCTTGATGGCATGAGGCCATGGTTCTTTCTAGCACCAACCTAATGGGATCCTTCAACATCTTTTCTTCGGACCGGAGGCCACTATGAACAAATTTATCTAATGGTTCTGAACATGGTTCTCATGTACTTTTGAACTGAAAATAGGGCTTACCCCATGTCCTAGGTGACACTGATAAGTCTGAAATTAATAATTCTTGTTCAAGAGTAAATGGCTCTCCTGGGCCATATTTTGCTGATGTAGCCTCCCAAGATGCAAAAGGATTGACCAAAGAAGGGAAGTCCTAATTGTAAGGTGTGAGTGATTATGAGTCCACCTGATTCTTCATAGCTTCCATTTTAAGAGGGATGACAACATCCGCATGAAAGGGCACTCATAGGCTGCACGAGAGAAACTATGCAATGCCCGACAGTGAGTGAACGGCTCAAGATCACCTGAGATAGTGACTATACACCCTTCATGGCACAACTTGATACACTGATGAAATGTTGAAGGGATAGCCTGCATGGCATGAATCCACGGACACCCCAAGAGCATGTTATATGGGAGATCTAAATCCAGGACATGGAAGGTCGTAGCATGACATGTTGGACCTACTTCTATGGGCACTATAATAGTACCTATGTATTCTCTCTCCTCATTATCATACGTTGTGATGGTGATGGTCTTAGCTCCCAGATACATTTCTGAAAGGCCTAGCTACCTAACCAGCTTTAATGTACATATGTTTAGACCAGATCCCCTGTCCACAAGTACTCTTTTAATCTTACGACGGGTAACGAACACTTCTAAATAGAGAGGCAAATTATGCTCAGGGTTGTTACACGGGATAACGTTGCAATCAAAAGTGATATGATCAGTGGGTTCAAGGTGGGCGACCATAACTTGTAAGTGCATGAGACCTATCTCAGTAGAGACTCCTAATTTTTAAGAAGGTCTAAAATGGATATTTAAGTGGTGTTTTCTCTTTGGTCTAGTAAATTATATAGGCTTTGGGTAGTTGGTATTGGATCAAGTATGATTAGGTGAGTGTGTCGTGTTCCAACTGCACAATTCTTTTCAAGAATTCAGATTGTGTTTACTCATTCATCAGGCGAATGGATGCAACCTATAAGGGAGTTGAATGTGCTGTCATCACTAGGGTAAACATATGCAAATGCGATAGTCATTAGAGGCCTGCTTGTGATCTAGTTTCCTTTTCTTTTTATCTGTGTGATCGGGAAAAGGTTCTTTGTATATGCCCATTTTTTCATTGGGACCCTGTCCTGAATCAGGAGGTGATTCTACGACAATCTTGCCCTCTTCAATGAGGTCTTGTATGAAGTGTTTCAGCCATAGACATCTATCTGTTTTGTGTCCTTTGACATGATGGAAGTCACAATATTCATGGTCTTTATACCAACTAGGTTTCAGAGCATTTTCTGGGAATGACACTGTGGTACTTGTATACTCTACCATTTTAGCATCATCTAATTGTTTTAATATAGCAGTCTAGGTTTCGCTCAACATTGTGAACGTACGTTTTGTAGGTGCCTTGGGATGAGGTCCTTGCGAAAGCTTCAAAAGCAGACTTGTCTCCATGACTTGGACTCTTTTAGAGTTAGTAATGCCATCAATGACAATGTGCTTGTTCTTATTAAAGAACTTAGGTTTGTCTACAGATTTGGCCTCATGTTTGTCTTTGACAAAGGGTTTAAGTGTTCCTTTGGTAATAAGAGCCTTTTCAATTTGGCTACCTTTCTCTATAACTTCCTCGAAGTTAGATCCACAATGCATCTGAAGAGGGAAGGCTATCTTCGTGTTGAAATTAGGAAAAAAAATGCTCACTAATTGTTTTTCAGGTAAAGCACAAGGGAAGCGACTAGCCAGCGCTCTCCATCGTTGTAAGAAACCCGCGAAGGTTTTGTTAGGTTTTTGCTTTGCATTGCAAAGGTCATTCATTGTGACATGGTTTTCAATATTAAAAGAATAGTGCAACACAAATTTTTGTGCTAGTTTCGGCCACATTGTTATAGATCCTTTAGGTATGCTACAGAACCATTCAATCGCCAAAGCTCCCAAATTGTGGGGAAAGAGTCATATTAGCAAATTATCATTGTAGGTGACCTCTTGACAAGCCATGTAAAATTATTTGATGTGATCGTGGGGATCACCTTTTCCTTTGTACTTTTCGAGCTTTGGAATAGTGAAATGTTTAGGAAGGAGTAGCATGTCTTTATCGAAGGGATAAGGACATAGTTCTTCATAGAGATACTTTCTGTTTTGGCCTATATTTCCCTGTTGTAATGTTATGATCATATCTTTCATAGATTTTAATTCATCTTGAATGAGTTGCTCCTTAGTAGGTGATATCGACCTTTGAGCCTGAGTTTCCTTAAAGGTATAGTCTATATGCGGATCAAATTGAAACTCGTTAAGTTTATTTTTGTCTTTGTCTTTACCTATGTTTCTTTTTGAAGCACCTAGGTTCACTAATTTCTGACTCAACTTCAAGATCTGTTTTTGGAGGGTCTCCTCCTCAACCAAGGGATCCTCTTCTTCATCAAATTTTAGAGGAGGGGAGGCCTTCCGCTTAGTTTTTACTTTACGTGAAGCCTTAAAGTGAGGTTTACGTGATGTTTCACCTTCAACAATGGCCTTATGTTGCCCAGAAGTGGATGCATATCCCACATCGAAAGGATTATCTGTGTCTAAGATGAATCTTCGCTCTCCTAAGTTAGGGTCAATGACCTTTGTTTCTTCTTTGCGCTCATGCAGAATTTTAGCTCCTAATGCCAAGACTCTCGCGAGTACTTGATCTTTGTTATAATATAAGAGCTCGTCAAATCTGTTTAGGTCTAACCTTTGTTGTTCTCCTAAAGAGTCTGACTCTTCTCCACTATGATCGATTAATGTCTCCATATATTTGACTTGAGAGAAGAGTGGTCCTAAATTGTTCCCGCTAAAGGGGAAATCATTGAAAGGATTAGCTCCTACATTAAGCTCACTTGGATTTTGTTGCCATTTTGAAAAGTCTAGGCATTACTAGCCAATACTCAGATGCAACACTATGTTTACTAGTTTTCAAAGGATACTGATATGGACAGATGAAAATGTACCACTCACCTAAGTTGTGTTATGTCAAATCTATACTTAAAAGACCAAGATGAATGACAATGTTGTACTAGATATGTGGGCCGAAGTTAGAAATCTAACAAGGCTTGAATATCAACACAATATTGATAAAGTCCTCTAACAAGGTATACCTAGAACTGACTCAAGTATTGACAACAAGCCAAGTGTATTGAAAAGTGGAAGTCACAATTAGATACAATGCAACAACGTTGTCAAGAGATCTCAACCAAGCAAGCAAGGTGTTGATATCAAGACAACATCATGACGATATATATAATGCGTTATCAACACTCGTAAAAAAACCTAGATGACGTCGAACTAAAACCAAGTAGAAGGTATAGCAAGAAGTCTCGTGATGATGAAAGTAGCGTAACTTCGCAATAGAGGGATTCATACTACGTGCCCAAAGAATGGGAGACACAATGTAAATGCCAATACTAAATGACTAAAATGCAAGCAAAAGTCGACAAACTAGGGAGAGACAGAATGACACAACCGACCTGTAACAATGACGAAAATCCACGAAGTTAAGATCGTAGATCGTGAAAGATGTGAAAACGTACCCACCCGCTTTAGTCGTTTAACACCCCAGTGCAAAACATGGATGAGTGTAAACATATAAAAAAGTAGCTAGCACTATCTCTGACACGACACGTAAAGTATGCCTCTGTTCGACTTCCAACGTGGAAAGTATGAACGCATGGGTGTAGATCAAGAATATGTGAAAATAGACTTAGTTTCACTTTGGGCGAGCTTCGCCTCGTTTGAAAAATGAGAAGGAAGCTAAGCTAAGTAATACGTTTGTCTAAATTCGTGATGAAAAACACTTAGATCCAACTTAGAATGGGTTCGTTACCATGTTCGACAAACAAGGTGTTGAATCCAAACAAGTTATCACTTCGTGATGGCAAATGACATGAATGGACTAGTAAAGTTGGCCTCCAGACAAAATGGTTTCCTTAATAAGCTCTCTCAACTAGGTGTTACAAGGTTGTCTTAAGCGAGCGCGATTTACCCAAAAAGTCACACTGACTAGTTTGGGAGTATCTCAGCTTTACTTTACCCCCTTCAAGAATAGTAGGCAACTAGTGTGTCTATGTGTACTATCACTGGGGTCACCACATGGACAACTGGTAATGCTATCTCACAAGGTGTACTAGTCAAGTGGGTAAGCAAGGTGCTTCCCATTTCATCCACGAGGTTACTCAGCGGTGGACTACTTTGGGGTTCCTGGAACCACCCCCATTGTTATAGCTTAAGGCGTTATGCCAAAGGGGTTATGTTCCAGTTAAGCGAGAGAGGGACTTACCCTTTTCCGAAACCTGCAATACAGTGTTTTGATTATGGTGTGTTTTTAATCTTAATGTGGTTTCAAAAGTGGCACACCATTTGGCAATCTGCAAAACACATGTATTAGCAATTTTTGCTTCATTTTAACACCTTTCTTTGACCAATTTTAGGTCCCAGTAGACAACAAGTTGGTTAGTAGTTTTCTGTTTTTGCTTTGATTAAGGTAAAGAGAAATCACACTTGCTTTTGATTCCTAAGATCACTCAAAAGCGCGAAGGAAGAGCATACACAAAGTGGAAATCCTACTAAAAGCACATAAAAATGTTACTTTATCCTTTAAAGAGCAAGTGTTTTTAACATATAAAATAGACTTTTGTGTAAGTGCTTTTGATCTCCAAGATCACTTTGGAAAGCACGAGGAGAGAGCATACGCACGTTTCACAAATCCTAATTTAAGCTAAGGAATGAAAAACACTTAATCATGCAAACTGAAATTTTTAAAGAGTTATCCCTATTTTAAAACACCACAACCTTTAGAAACTTGCATCAAAATGTCGAGAAACAGACTAAAATAGATCAGTAAATTTTTTTAATTTTGTGATAAGAACACATGTGCACCTAAACCGACATGTACACACCCCAACCAATGGGTACGCGCCTATACCAACACCTACGTGGGTCTATTAAGATCAAAATAGTTACCAACACCTACACGCCCTAATCCAACAGGTACGCTAGGGTTTCAACGTGCGCGCACTCCTACCGACGGATACATGGCCCAAGTAAAAAGAGGTCTGTAAATTTTACATAGTGATATTAATTACACAGACGCGTCTAGAGAGACAAAGATGTGGATAGGCCAATGGAGATGCGGACGTGTCCTCAGTAGAGAAATTTTTATAAACATAGAGGACACCTTGACGGGTACGTGGCCTTTCCAATGGAGACGCGCATACCTCAACGTGTACGCGCCACCTTAAAACACCTACGCGTGCCCTATTAAAAAACCTGCGAAAAAACATGGATTTTCAAAATTTTTAAGAGCAAATAGGTTATTGGTTAGTCAAAGCTTCCTATTTCTATGTTAAACCCACAAATGCATGTAAATAGAGTTCATTAATCCAAGGTTTAAAATAGAAAAGAGGAAATAACAAGTGATTTAAACTAAAAAAACTTGAAAAATGACTTTGAAGAACTTAAAGGACCTCCATTAATGGAGGATGGACATAAGAGTCCCACCGGGCATGCCAAATGTGTTCAAAGAAAAGTTGTAGAAAGCCATGAATTTTGGGGTAAGAATTCCTAAAGAATCCCCAAAGGCTTCAAGCAACAAATCAGTGGACCATCCGATAAGAAATGAACAAGATCTTCTAACTAGCATGCATTATGAAGTAAACACTCAAATTTAAGCTAATTAAACTATCTCTATTCTTTGAAAGCTTAAAATAATGAACCTAATAAGCCCTAAGCAATCAATTTTAGTGATTAAGAGAAAGAGATCTCCCCATTATAGGATTTTGAGCCAATGGTTCTTCTCCTTTACCCTATAAATTGGATTAGCAATACAAAAAAATGGGTTAATAGCTCAATATCTAAACTAGAAATGAAATCTAGAACCTAGATGCAAAATACTATAATCTATGCTTAGGAAGAAGGGAGGAATTATTGAAAATGAGAGAGGGGGTCTAGCCCTATATATAGTTTTCCATTTGGGAAAAAGGGAAACTTGAGTGCATGTGGGACAAACACTAAATTCCAAAAAACACTTTTAGCAAGTCAAAGCTTACTTTGACTAGGTTTAGGGAGTGACAAACCATGTTTAAGCTTAGTTAAACATGTTTAGGAGGTGATTAGGGTTTGGAGAGAGTTTTGAAGGGTCAGATCAATCTAATGGAATGGATTGATAGACTAGGAAGGTGGTAGAAGTGGACTGAAGAAAGTAAGAAGCTAATGTAGTTAGAACGAAGCTATTATAGCTTGTTTAAATGGTTTACAAGAGGAAAAATGACAAAAGGGATGTTATAGGAAGAAAGTTATATAGGTCGAACCAATGGTGTATCGTCGGTTTACGGGAGAAAGCAAAACTAGCTCAATATTAATCGTAATAGTGCATTGGCCAAACTATAGGTGTTTACACTCTACGTGTCCTCTCCTGAATCAATCTTAGACAAATGATCGGGTTTGAAATTACTTTTACCTAGCTTGATAACTCTGCGAACTTGAATTCTTGGAACAATAGTACCCACCGATATATGCACCCTTGTAGAATGGGCTTGTTCATTAAATATTTCAATGCCATATGGTGAGTGTAAAATATAAAAGGGGTTGCCAAAAATACTGTCTCGAACTAGTGAAGCACGTAGATCATTAAAAATGCCTCACACTTAGTTGTAGTATAATTATGCTCTGCTTGTCAACTTCCCTTTGCAAAGCACAAAGGATGATCAACAATCCCCTCACTAGGCGTGCAACTACTGCTCCAATGGTGGTTCTTGAGGCATCCACATGAACATGGAAAGGCTTATCCCAAGAAGGGAAATGTAGGATAGGCGCGGTGATGACAAGCCTATCCTTCAATGTGTTGAATGCCTTCTGCTGCACCTCTCCCCAACGAAAGGTAATTTTATGTCTAAGAAAATATTCTAAAGGCACAATGATCTTGGCATATCCCTTGATGAACTTCTTGTAGTACCCCGTATGCCCAAGAGATCTGTGTACTATGCTTTGACTAGTAGGCTCCCTCAATTCCACAATTTCTGCAATTTTTGCGGGATCTTCTAGTAGGTCCTCCTTATATATGATGTGCCCCAATAATGTTTCAAATGGGGTAGTAAAGACACATTTATTAATGTGGAGGGATATCCTCAACTACCGACACCTTTCAAACATCAGCCTTAGGTTGTCACAATGGTCCTTCACTAATCCATATACTATCTAATCATCTAGGTAGACTTGAAGAAATTTATGGATGAAGTCCTAGAAAGCTTGTACCACAATGCGTGAGAACACAATAGGCACATACTTAAACCCAAAAGGCATGTCTCAGTATAGGTAGAACTTCCCCACTCAGTGGTGAAAGTCATCTTCCTATGGTCTTCCTTTACGATCCTTACCTGGTGATAGCTTGAGAATCCATTTGTGAAAGAGTAGGCCTCGCATTCTCGCCACTCCTAAGATTTCTTCAGTAACACACCGCATTCGAGTCCTTTTAATCAACATATATACTTATCCTTTCATCCTTCCTAATGCTTATTACCATTGAACTTATCCACTCCAACTCTTCAACAACTTTAATGATGCTTGACGCTATCATCTTGTCTATTTCTTCCTTGACCTTCACACGCAGCTTAGGATTCATTCGGTATGGTCTCTACCAGACCAAACATGCACCCTCCTTCAACTTAATTCTCATTTCCCCCAAGGAATGGTGAACACCTTTGAGTTCATGATACCCGCACGGGAATAAATCATTAAACTCACGTAAAATATCAATGATCTTGGAGACTTCCCTCTCTGACCAATAGTCTCCGATGATAGCCTCTTTAGGCTCTTCTTCTGAACTGATTCTAACCTTGTTTGTCTTTACAGGTTCATGATAGGTGCATGCCCGTTCATCAGCACTATCTAACACCTCGTGCATCCCTACAGAATGGTCAACATCCAAGTTTTCCACTTCTTCCCCATCAATTATATAAACCATCTTTCCTTTTTCTTTTTCCACACACGTGTGCTCAAGTTGGACCTCTTCTGGTTCTAGTCTCCTCAAAGCATGCCTCCAAGATAGGTTCACCTAGCAATTCCAGTAGCCTATCTTCTTCCATGGCACTATCCCCAATGGTAAGGCGCTTAACAACCTACAATGCCTTATCCATCAAGGGTTTTGTACTGACGATACTCAAATGTTTGAGTGAGGTTAGCTGCTAACTCTTGCCAATTCCTTGTCTCGGAGGCGTGTCTCGGCGTGAATGTACCATGTGCACGCATAACCTTACAAGGTGGAGTATAGCTTGTGAACCTAGAATGAAAGTGGCAATGCTTCTGTGCTTCCCATCCACGCTGTCTCACATGCTTTGATATGGAAGGAAGCAGTCTCTTTACCATGGTAGTCTTTTATAGTCATGGGTGTGTTGCTCCTGCAAAACCTTACAGAGAAGGAAATTCTCACCTTGTGCCATTCCTAGAGGTTATCCTGATGTATTTCCCACCAGACGCAGTAGTTCCGAGTAGGTTGTAATTAAGCATTTCTCTTCTTTCCTTTTCATTTCTCCAATGGGCCTCCATTTCTCACAAGAAATCTTCCGAATTAGCCCCCCGAGTAACTTGGTATTTTTCTTCCTCCCAGGTGCCAGACTATACGTGCCTTTTTCACCTTGGTTACTGATCCTCTTAAATGCCATCGATCATCTCATAGGTCCCGTGTGCCCAATTATCACATGCTATATTAGTGGTGTCACTTAAGGACTGAGCATCCTCAAACCAGATAACTCCCTCTATGGGATGAATTATCTCTAGATCCCTGATTGAGCACACATATATTCTATCCAGGACCTCTTCTCCTAGGGGTTTAGTATAGGGTGTTGATTTTCCATCAGCTAGGGTATGATGACCCATTCCTCCTCATTTTCAAAGCTTATGTATCCCTTGTTGAACCGAAGATCCGCATTGTTCTTATAGCACCATGGGCACCCAAGTAATGCTAGGAAATTGTCTGCCTCGGCGCGCCAAGACTTCAAAGTCCCTAGTAAACTTAGCCCTTGAATGGTGATAGCTTTGCATCCTTTAAGACACTAATGGGCATTTCCTTCATTTTTTTCATATACAACACATTCGAAGATGGCTGTAATGTAGGTCTTCCCATCTAATGCCATGCATCCAAGGTGAGAACATTGACCTCCGCGCATGTGTCAATGAGGATATTACTAAGGAGCCATCCATCCATGACTCGCATTTAATGTGATCTCCTTATCATAGTCAAGGCTGTGAGGGGGAAGGTTTGCATGCAAGACCTACCTCTTGCACTCTTCTCTGATGCGTGGTACCTTCTCTCTCAACCATGCTCCTAGTAAGGGAATAATATTCTCTTGCCTTAGCATTTTACATACTTCCTTGACCTCATTCTAGGTCATCCTTTGGCACCTCGACCTTCCTTATTTTCTCCTCCCTCTTGGACTTCTCCTTTAGACACTGGATTTATCCTTGTAAACTTTGAATGATGTCCATGGTTTCTTGATATACCTCCTTTTGATGCACAGGGTCTGGGTACTTCCCATATACCACTTCTTCCCTTAAAACTAGGTTCTTACCTTGGTATTTCCTTTGTGTGTGTGGCCTCTGCTCTTGTTGTTACCATAACAGTTCCAAGCCTGCATCACGTGTCACCCATGGCATCCATTGTGTGTCACCTTCTTAATGCTTACCATTGCAGCACCCTTGTCTTTCCGATCTTTGTTGACTCATGTGCTCAAACAACTCAGGGCACTCCTCATACTTGTGCTTCTTCCCACACCATGAGCACTGCAATAAGTCTGGACACTCGTGCTTGTAGTGGTTTGTAGATCCATAATTAAAACAGTTCCACGTGGGAACTCACTTCTTCCTCCATGGTTACCATGACCACGGAATCCTCCATGAAATCCCCTTCCATGCGTGTTTCCATATGCGCACTCTTCATAATGATGGTCATCACCCTTAGAACCGCTTGTAAGGATAGTTTGGTGCACACCAAGATCAATAACATCATGAATCTAGTCAATCAGCCTACAATCTTTGGTGTCATGTGATGTGGATGTACAGATCTTGCAATAACAAGATACATTTTTACAGATTACACACTGTAGTAGAGGGCACCTACTTGCATCATGGTCCCCGTGACAAATTTCACAATCCATTGTTATAGCACGTATCGACTTCCTAGGGCAGCTATCCTTGACATGCCCCTCTACTTCACAATCTATACACCATATACCACTGCAAGTCTCATGGGATGAGTTCACAGACAACTTCTCTAGCTACTTAGCCATAGAAGTGATTTGAGCTTCCAAAAACAGGCTAACACTAGTGTCAACGCTCCCACTAGCTTTAGCATGCAGAGCAGCTTCCAACGCCTCATGCGGGTATGTGAAAGTCTTATGAGATAATGCCCTTATAAACAATGTTATCAACCCTCTAAAAAACCATTGAGCATGCTGTGAAGGGTGAATGTCATAGGAAAACTTTGACAAGAGAGTTTTGAACCGTGCATCATACTCCCGCACACTCTCTACCATTACTCTGGATCTCCTTAAGAGCGTTGATGCTCTTCTACTCAAACTCAGGGATGTGGAATTATGATAGGAAGAAATTTTTCAACATGGTGTAATCTACCACTATTTGATGGGGGTCATACTTCCTATACCAACTATGCATGCGCCCTTGCAACATCGTTGCAAAATAACTAGCCTTCCGCTCTGGGGTTGTGATCCCCTTTGTGCGCCATAACAACTCACACTTGTGAACATGCTCCGCAACATCTTTAATACCTTTGTAATATGGAAAATGTAAAGACATCTCAAAGAAGACTTGAGGAGGTGGTTAGGGCCCTTGTCCTCCTAATCCAGTTCCTTGAATTCCTCCGGTGTTTCCTCCTCCACCGGATCCACTAGATCCACCAGGTCCTATGCCCCCAGTCCCACCAGTTCCACCTCCAGATCCTCCTGCAGCTAGTAATGGGCCTAAAGTGGTCATGCCTAGGGTCCCTAATGTCCCATTAAACTATGTGCCAATCGTCTATGAGATTATAACATGCTGCAGGATGCGTGTTCCACACCACTCCCCGATGTGTTACCCAAGCCTTGTGTATTTCCTCCCTATCCAAAAATTCCTCTAAATACTAGAATAGTATGCGTAACCATAGAAGTAAAAATGAAAAATTGTATCTCCTAGGCACGGATCGATCGATACCAATTGGGTTGATGATACTCCTTCCCTAATCTGGAAAACCAAGCGCCAAGGTCCGGTCACTAGGTGGGTTCAGATGTGCACTGACGATTCTTCTTTCTCTAAGCGACAAACTCTCATCAGAAGTCAAAGGGGTCTCTCTCTCACACTTTCCAAGATGGGGTTGTACAGGACTACTCGGTTCCATGTCCTCTCGCGTGAACCTCAACTCCTTCTCGCAACGTCTGCCTCCATAAATCCATCACACTTGTAACCTCGCATTGTCTAGCAATTTTCCTTTCATGCGCTTCACTACACTTGAGTCGTCTCCCCACCGTTTCTTTCTCGGTCATAATGTCTCGCATCTTCCTCCACCCTAGCTTCCTTGCCTTGCACTTAGAATGGTTTAGCCGGCCATTGGAAATACCTCTAAACTCATGGCAACAATCAAGATCTTCATTGTGTTGGTCTGAAATGCATTCGCGTGGAGCGGATCTATGGATAGATGAGCCAACAGTGTGCAGGGCTTAGCCCCTCTTTGAGACAACAAAGTGAAACTGGTTTATTGCTATTTCTACTAGCAGGAACCTATGCAAGTCTCACAGATTCTGCCTTCGGGGGTTGGGATCTCATCCCAGTAGAGTGTTCCAGGCTGCGAAAAGAAAGGAATGAAAGAGGGAGAAGAGAAAGAACAGATCCGAAGGGAGAAAAGAAATGAATTCCAAAGCGAAAAGGTCGAAGATTTATGTTTTTAGTTTGGTAGTAAATGAGCCAAAAACCTACTTGCATAAATAAACAAAGCAATACTGATAAACAAATGACGGAAAAGTAGATATGAATCCAACAGATTAAACACATACAGATCTAACGTAAGAAAGATCTAATGTATAACACAGCTATTGAGCACAAAGTCTGAATAATTGTATTACTGTTCTCTTCTGTTACAAGAAAGCTCAAAGTCTTTCTCTCCTCACTTCTATTTCTATCTAAAAAATGTTCACACTGAATACAACAAGTATTCCCATATTTATAGAAGATGAGGGAGAGAGAAGGAAAAATGGAGCCAACCACTTATTTACAAAGATATTTACAAAATATCTAAAAGTCATGTTGACTTTGACAACTTGGTGGATGACATCATCCCATGATGCAACATGGATGATGTCATCATTTGTATCAACACATTTTAGACATTTCAAAAAGAAAGTCGGAGAATAGAGAGAAGAAGAAGAAGAAGAAGAAGAAGAAGCTACTCATCATCATCATCCTGCGGCCGAAAAGGGGTTGCCTGTTTCTGATGCTGCTCAGGAGATGATATGTGGAACTGAGCGCGGTATTCCAAAAACTTGCTAATCATTGGCCCAAATTGATCCTGTGATGGATCCTTGTGCCGTTCACTGATTGCTTCGCAAGTCTCCCGCTCGTCTATGAGCTTTTCCGGGAGTTTGGAATAATCTTTCCCCGCCTCGATAAGGAACCCGATGAAGTCCCTACAGGCCAGTAGGTTGTT
Organism: Taxus wallichiana var. yunnanensis; assembly: GCA_018340775.1. Classification (NCBI taxonomy): domain Eukaryota; kingdom Viridiplantae; phylum Streptophyta; class Pinopsida; order Cupressales; family Taxaceae; genus Taxus; species Taxus wallichiana. The sequence continues at coordinate 112,031,693 of CM031233.1, forward strand.
GATAGATTCAGTGTCGAATGTGACCTCTGGCCCTGTCCCTTGAGAAGCTATCTCCTTGAAAATCCGGATAGTGTCATCAGCTGATCTCAAGGTAAGGGAAGGAGTGAGCAACCCTGGAGTCATGGCGAGAACAACTTTCTCCATTTGATGCATTGCATCTAGGGCCTCTTCCTTTACCTTGTCTATCTTTTCCAGAACGAATTCTAGCTGATCTATCCGATAGTCCAGAGTGGACATAGTTTTGTTGAGGGCCCTCGATGGCCGAATACTCGAACTTGACTGATCATCGATCAAATAATAAACATTTGCTGGAAGGTCTCGTGCTGGAGTCTAGCATGCTCTAACTCTTCTGATATCGGACCCGCTAATGCTTGGAGTTCCTTATTCGCCTTTCCGATGTTTAGGTATAAACTGGTATACTCGGCGATTACTCTTTCACTATCCTTGAGGATTTGGCTCCTCCAAGCAGAAACGGCCATACCTTGCTCACCGATCTTTGAATACTCATTGATCTTCTCCTGACTGAGCAGCTCAGGAGTCTCGGCGGCAGTTGTGGGAGGTGCACTTCCCATCTTCTGTAAGGCTTGAAGCAGGTATTTGTTCTGCTCCTTCAGTAGCCTTTTCTCCTCTTTCGCTTTCCTCGAAGCTTTTGCAGAGTGCATCAATCATGGAAAGAGCTCCCCCCTGAGACTTTCGAGGATGCCCCCATTGTGACTTGGGGTCACGGTGAAATCTGGCGAGAGATGATCTTCTTTCTCTTTGAGGGGGTTGGGGTACGCTATTTCCATGACTCTCTCACCTGCAGCGCTCTTTGAGAAGCGTGTAACCGGCTTCTGTTTCTTTGCTCCTTTAGCTGGAATGACCGAAAAGTCCATCGGAGCGATGGGGACTTTCCTCTTTTGTTGGCTCAGCTGCTGAGAGATCCAAGCTGGTCCTATAGAAGAAGGACCAGAGACAGAGAGGGAGGCAAAGAATTGTAGAGGAGGGGAAAACGTGGAGACACGCGGCGGCGGCATTGAAAGAATAGCCGAAGAAATGTCCACGGGAGGAAGGGAAACCGCAACTGCAGAAGACATAGGAAGGGAAGGGAGCTCGGAGATGAGGGAAGAAATAGAGGAAGACAAATCAGCGAGGGAGGAGAAGATAGATGAAGAAGCAGGGGAAAGGGTAGAAGAAGGGGCAGAGGACACGACCAAAGGGGTGGTCGTTTGAGTCACTCGAGGAGGGGAAGGAAGAGAAGAAGAAGGGATAGAAGGGACCTCTGAAGTTGTAGCGACGCCGACATCCTGGGTGGATGGGCGTATAGGACTATCCTCTGTCAATTCTTCCTCCAGAGTTATAACTTGTTCAGGCTCTGAGGGAAGAGGACTTTCAGGGGCTTCTTCCTGAATGATGCTAGGTTCACCTTCTGCACCTTTGCCTTTCAGCTGCTTCTTGGACCTTGGAGGTGCGTTGCCCAACGGGGAAGTTGTGAAATCTACCCCTAGGTAGATTAGTCCGTTCATGCGGCACCAATGCTCTGTTCTCCGCATAGTCTCTTTGACCCTCTCCTCAATTGTTCGAGGAGCCTTGCTCTCGCCAATGGCCGGAAGGGCCAATCGTCCCCATCTCGTGTCATTATACACCTTATCTACTTCATCTTCCGTAGTCCGAAGCCTTCGGGACAATGGCCACTCCGTATTGGATGATTTCCGCCAATGCCAAGCGAGAGTGATCCTTTCTTCTGAGTTCCGCCTCATGGAGAACGTCAATGTAAATATCCTCAATTTGAGGGACATGGATCGGATCGAGCTTCACTTTTGGCAGGCAGCTTCTTGGGTCGAAGGTAGGCCTGGCTGGGAAGTCATGCTTCAAGTTGAGTAGCTCCAGCTCTGCGAACATTTCCTTCGCCTTATGGTGGGTGGAGCATGTGTATCGGCCCACTTTGAGGGGGAAAGGAGTTCCACCCTTCTTTCTTTTCGAGGCACTTCTCATGGTATGTGACCACCGCCTTGACAATTCTAGTAGAATCACTTAGGCCCAAAGATACCTGTAGTCCGGTTGGCTCTCCCAAAAGTTTGCAGCCCTCGATAGGTGAACGTGGAAATTGGGTGAACAGGCCCCCATTTCTCTCGTGATCGCCACTATGTTTTTGGTCGTCCGCTATGAGTCATGTTTGGCCTCGAGGCATGATGACATGATAGAAGAATGCATCGTTAACTTTTGCGAAATGTTGATGCTATTCTCCACCTCGACTCCGGTAGTAATCAAATATCTTGGCCCGAGGCCATACTCCACTTTGGTTCAGCCCCGGATAATCCTCGCGACGCCGCAGTCAGCGTAGACTACATAGGAGTTCATATGGAACACTCCCTGTTGTGGCGAATCAGTCAGAATGCCGAGATGGTGTCTTATTATTTCACCCCAAAGAAAAGCGCTGATCGGGTAAATTTTTATTCATTGTCTCCAGTACCGCAACATCCACTTATGGAAATAGTGGGCATCTAAAAGCCCAAGACTCGCCAGAAGGTGATAGTATCGCCGAGCTCCTCTCGAGAAATCACTTCGGTGGATAGTCTGTGGCCACCGGTCACCGCCTTCTTGTTTTTAGGTAGACCTCATTCATCAACCGCATCACCGGTCTTCGTTGTTTTCCTGTGCCTTGATGCATTCTTGTTGGCTAACAAAAACTGCCACGAAGTTCCTGGTGGTGAGGGATGCCGAGCATTATTTCAAAATGACGGGCAAGTGAGGTTTATGACTACCTCGCCTTTGCTATTTTCGACACATCTTGTGTCTTTGTTGTAACATTAGGCAATCACCATCATGAATTCGTTGTTAATAAATACGATGGGGATTCCTTCCGGGCGCAGTGGCACCGCCTATTAACTTGTCCATCCATGGACTTTCTCAGAACTTTCTCGAGTTCTAACCTGCAATTCATCCATGTCAATGTGACCCACCCCGAGTCTCCGACATCCATACTGCACTCAGCCTGTGATTCGGGCATCCTGACCCTCTGATATTTGTATTTCATCTCTTCTTCTGTCAGCTTAGCCTTTCCTCTTGGTTTGGTGGGCTTCTTGCTTGACGTAGACATGTGTTCTTTCGAACTCAGTTGCTGATCTGCATGAAGAAGAAGTGAGACCCAATCCACAAAAGTTGAATTAGTCATTTGATCTTCCATTGGAATGCTAGCAGAAGAAAGAGTTAGAGATTTTAAGGCTTAGGGCGCAGGGCGCATGAAAATTGCATGTGGCAGGCCAAATAGATAAGGCGCACAGAAAAGGAATGTTGCAGAGGTTAAACTGGCGCCAAAGGCGCATGGCGCATGGATGTAGCAGATTGCATTTTATGGCAGGGCGCATGGGAATTGTATGTTACATTGGTATTCGGTGCGCCCTTTGGCGCATTGATGGATCATGTAACATAGATTTTTCGTGTGCCAAAAGGGATATGGCGCGGCGCATGAAGGGTTTACACAACATCATGTTATGGCGATCGGGGATGCGCCCGCGCCTTTTATAGCTTTATACTTGCGCGCAGAAGGCTTGTGTTGCATGGAAGCTGGGTGCGCCCTTTGGCACATGGAAATGGGATGTAACATGGATAAATGGTGCGCCAAAGGTTTTTAAGGAGGCGCGTGATTTATACTTGAAGATGCGAAAAGGCGCGCTTTGAGGGCCTATGAATTCTAGATGTAAGCAGACAAAAGGTCGCGCCATCATGCGCGGATTTCACCATGCAACAAGGCGGATAGATGCGCCGAGGGGCGCAACTGTCTTAAGTGCAACAAGACGCGCCAGTGCGCCATAGAACTAAACTCTTTGCTCAAACCTTTTCATTCTTTCCTCCATTTCAAAGGTTGCTTGGACATATAAGGTTTCAGAGAAAAGTTTATCAGACCAAGCCATTTTCAAAACAACACCCCTTTACCAGCAGATCTGGAAAGAGGGAGGGAAGGGAGGAGGAAAAGAAGAAGGAAATGAGACAGGACAGCACAGGGGAGGAGCTAGCTTAATCATAATCTCATTTTAAAACCGGCCAACAAGCCAAAACACAGACCAAGAACACTCAAAGAACCGAAAGCACAAAAACGGAGAAGAGGGAGAACCTCTCACCTTAGATATATAGCAAAAGTTTGGAGAGCGGGTCCACAGGGCGATGAAAACGACGGAGCAGAGGCTGACAAGTCCGTAGAGCGATCACGTGCTTTGCAAAAGAATGAAAATGACGCTGGGCGCTCACGTATATTTATAGAAAAATCGGTCATCAATGCGCCAACCACTTTTGAAATGGCGCATGAAAGTTGCTTGCCGATAGGGGAAAGCGTGCACCCTTTGGCACACCATATGCATTGTCGACATGAAGTTATGTGCGCCTTTGCGCGCACGAAAACTTCGTGTTGCAGCAGAGATTATGTGCGCCTTCGCGCACCGAAAAGTGGAGCAACAAAAGCGATGTCAATAATAAGGCGCATGCGCCTTGGCGCACGCAAAGGGACTCAACATCCTTTGCGCACCAAAGACGTGCTAACATGGACAACCATGTGCCAAAGGTTTTAAGTGGGCGCACTAAAACTTTGTGTTGTAAGGCAAATCCATGCGCCCACCAAAAAAAGGCTCAAAAGACTAAGTTCAAAACTAGATTTCCCGGAAGGGATTTTACAACGTTTCAACGCGAAGGATCCCTAACGAGGATCGAAACAAAATTTTTGGTATGGTTATCGGTAAATTGCCCTTGTCAATTTTACGATAACAAATTGCTTTTTCGGGACTATCCCTGAGCGAACTCGGGGGTAGAGAATCCCAGATTTCATGTGCCTATCCATTGGGTACGGAGTCAAAAACAAGGGGGACCGGAGGGAAGACAAAGGAAACACACAACCAACCGAAAGCAAACACACGACGAAAGCAAACACACAACAAAAATATAAACTGTACAAAGAAGAGAGCAAGCTCTACTTCCTGAAGATCTTGAGATGTTGCCCGCTATAGGGAAGCGGGAGTTCAGCTCCATCCAGATATGAGAGATAGAAACTATTCTCTCCATTGAGTTGCTTGATTTTAAAGGGCCCTCTCCATAGGGAATCAAATTTTCCATGCATGCCCTTTGGCTCTCTTCGCTTGTCCCATAAGAGGACGAGATCTCCCACTTGAAAATCTCTCTGCTTGGCCTTTTTATCAAAAAGCCTCTTTACTTGATTCTGATGTTCAGTGATCCTGTCGACCACTCTTACTCTCTTTTCTTCAAGTTCCGCAAGATACATGATTCTCTTTTCTAGAGAATTCTGGAAAGTTTCATCTTCGATCACTCGTGCCAAGCGTAGAGCAGGAAGTTCCGCAGAAATGGGCAGTTCGGCATCAGTGCCATATAACACTTGAAAAGGTGACATGCCGAGAGATCTCTTGGGAGTAATGCGGTCCGCCCACAAAGCATCGTACAAAGACTTGTGCCACATCCGCTGATTCTCATCTACTAATTTCCGTATGATGGTCACCAAGTTCTTATTACTGGATTCCGCCTGACCATTTCCCTGAGGGTAATAATCCGAGGCATGTGCTAAAGTTATCCCATATTCATAGCAAAAACTAATAACTTCCCGGGAGGAGAAGTTAGAAGCATTATCAGCAACGATTTTGTTTGGAACGCCGAACCTGACAATGATATTCTCTTTGATAAAACTGCAAACCACCTCAGAAGTGGCATGCTTGACGGGTATGGCTTCCACCCACTTAGTGAAGTAATCCGTTGCTGTAAGGACATAGCTATGTCCGGCACTCGATTGAGGATTGAGTGCGCCAATAAAATCAATTCCCCATTTCCTGAATGGTTCATTGATGATGACCGCCTTAGGGAAGGGCAGCCAACTTGGGCTTGCCGACGAATTCGCCGATGTGTTCACACTTTACCACCCAGTAGCCGCATCTTGAAAGAGCGCCGGCCACATAATACCTGGCTCGAATGATCTTATGTGTCATCACAGAAGAAGAAAAATGGCCTCCACAGTTGAATTGTGAAAACTTTCCAGCGCTTTCACTTGTTGGGGCTTGTCAACACATCGCAGAAGACACCGCCTATCCCGCGCTTATATAAACCGTCATCCCGTATGACATATTTAGCTATCCCCGAGCTTTATAGTGCGCTTCTCCTTTGCGGTTAGGTGCACTGGGCATTCGCCGTAGGTAAGGAAAAAGCGATGTCGAGTACCACTCATCACTAGTTGCAAACAAATAAAACTAGAGGCAAAGAATCAGTTCTTCTAGGGGGCTTTGCTCTTTTTGTTGCACACATCCTCTTTTCCTTTAGGATTTTCTGAATCTTTGTTTTCAGCCATTAGCTGACACAGGCCCTTGCCCCTTACCAGCTTGGTTGGTTTAATATCCAGGTCATATTCCTGGACCTTTGCGATCCAATTCCCTCTCAAACTTCCTAACTCCTGCTGAGTTAGAATTGATTTCACCGCCGTGTCGGGACCAAAGACCACCGTATGCGAGTTTAGAATGTAATACCTGAAATTCTTCACTGCTTTGACAACGGCAAAGGCATGCTTTTCCAATTGAGTCATCTTCAACTCGTGAGGCTTGAGGGGAGAACTCATGAATGCAATCGGGGATTCAATGTCTTCTGAATTCTTTTGCATTAAGATTGCAGACACACGGTATGTTCCGATGCGTAGCTATACATGATGAAGTCCTTGGAGAAATCGGGACATACCAGACTCGGTGCACGAGCAATGTGTTTTATTTCTTCAAATGACTTTTTCCTTCTTCACTCCATCTCAAAGTGGGTGATCCTTTCATCATGTTCAAGATGTGGCGAGTCTTTTCGCAAAGTCGAACAAAACGCCTAAGAAAGTTCACCTTTCCGAAGAAAGAATGAACACCGCTTTGCTTAGAGGCGAGTAAGGCTCAATAGCCTTAACCCTTTCAATATCTATCTTCGCTCCTTCTTTGCTAACCACATGCCCTAGCAACTTCCCTTCCGTGACTCCAAAAATGGACTTTTTGGGATTTAGGAAATTCCATGTTCTCGCACTGCCAATACTTGCTCCAAGTGATCACAATGATCACTTCGTTGTTTAGAGAACACGGTCAAGTCATCTAGATAAACTACAATGACTTTTCCCATCATAACTTTAAATGCAAAGTCCATGGCTCGTTGAAAAGTAAAGACTCTGCATTAGTCGTGCCAAAAGGCATCCCGCTGTAGGCAAATGTACCCTGTGAGTAGTGAATGCTGTTTTGAATTGATCTTCAAGGCGAGACTTCAATCTGATTGTAGCCCGAAAACCGTCAAGCATGGACAAGATCTCCGATCCAGCCATCTTGCGAACTTGATCCATTATCGGAAGAGGGTAGTTGTCTTTCAGCGAAGCTTGATTCAAGTTTCGAAAGTCTACGCATATGCGTATCTCGCCGTTTTTCTTGCGCACTGGCACAATATTCGCCACCCAAGTACTGTGATGGATAGGGAAGATGATTCTCGCATCCAGCATCTTCTGAATTTCGGCCTGGATGGTACCCGAGATCTTAGGATTATAATGCCTTTGCTTCTGGCGAAAGGCTTTGACATCTTCTTTCAGCGGTATGTCATGCTGAACGTCCTTTGGCTTGAAGGACTTTAGATCGGCATAGGACCATGCCAACACATCCATATATTTCTTCAGCAACTTGACAAATTTCCGCTTCTCTTCAGGTGTACAACATTTGCCAATGTTTACAAATTACGGGTGTGCCTCAGAACCTATATTGACTGGTTCTGTCTCTGGGGATGAGTCAGGACTATCTCGCCTCTTCTTTTTCACAAAACGGTCATGCCTGTCAAACAGGCGCTCCAGAGAAACCAGGCCCTTCGGAATTTTATTTCCTTTGAGCTGACATATGCCGCCTCTTTCCTCCTCGATTCATTGTTTTGACCATTGATCGATTCATGGCATGTAGAAGTGGATCCTTCAAAATACAACTCGTCAAATTTTTTGATTTTTCTAGAAATGCAATGAGGTGATTATCATCGTTGAATACCTGCCAATGCTGAGAGTTGTCTGGCACGCTTGGGCGGAAAACCACTTCAATGGTGTATTTGTTCTTTTTCAAACCCGGGTGTGGGAGCATGAGAGATGTTGAAACGGCCAATGAATCGGCCATGTCATTTTGAGCTCTTGAATTGCCCTATCGAAAAGGCATCAAATTCCTCGATGCTGTCCCATACTGCGTTGCGGTAGTGCCTGAGCCTTTCATTTTTCACTTGGTAAATCCTTTTGACCTGATTTACAACTAGCTCAGCATCACCTTGTACCTTTAGATTTTTAATTCCCCTTTCCTTTGCATGGGCTCAGCATACCGAGTAACAGAGATTCATACTCAAAGAAAGATTGTTAGTATTGAAAACTGCAACTTGAAAGAAAGAGGAATTACCTCCTCTTCGGGAGATATTAGCACGATTCCGGTGCCACATCCACTAGTCGCAAGAATCGCCATCAAACCGCAAGGTCCAGATCTCATTAAGATCCTTTTCTTGAACAAAACGCCCTTTGTACTGCCTCTCGGTAGATAAGAAGTAGTTCCCCATCCCTGATGATTCAAAAAGGATTTGGGCTTTGGGGTCCTCAGAGCTAGTAACCAAGTACTTCTTTTGCGATTCTGGTTCTAAAGTCTGCATCACACCTTTGACGGGTATTCTAGCTTTAGACCACTCCATGTGAATTTCTCCACCAACTTCGCTGCAAAAGCTTCTTCCCAGCAGAATTCCATAGGCTGCTGGAATGTCAGCAACGAGGACTGTCATTTTTACTCTTTTATCTGGGAAAGCCGCAAACGCAAATTACGCGCGTCTTTGATTTGGCCAACCAACGGAACTTGCTTGGTTTCCAATAAATAACATCTGCCGAACGGTTTGGTAAGAGTTAGGCCCAAAGCATGGGCGACTTTTGCCGGCATGACATTATCAGAAGCTCCGGAATCAATTATACAGTTGCTCAACTTATGGCCGTTGATTAGGAGAGAGAGATAGAAAGGTTCTATCTTTCCCGATGCAGATGTCAAGCAACGCTTATGTGGGATTCAGGGAGGAGTGGAAAGGATTCCTTTCGGGAAACTCGCTTAGATGTAACACTTGACTCAATATATTTAGTTAATCTTACAAGTTGTTCGGGATTTGATCAAGGTACTCAGCTTCGGACATTTGGATCTTGGTCTTTTTTGCATGATCTATTATATCGAATGCGCCAAGGGTCAGATTGGTGAGGGAATGAGTCCTTCATTTCGCGATGGTGGAACAGGGTTACTGATCTTGATAGGAATATGAGGGGGCTGATTCGGAGGAGAGATGGGCGGAAAAGACTTCTTTGCAAAAGACTTAACAGGGAATTGAGTAGGAAGAGGATTACCTCTTCTAACAATGGTTGGAGGCACGTTTGACACGACCTTCTCCTTCTGCACATGGGCAGCAACTTCCGCTTCCTTTCCTTGCGAGCGGGTAAAAACAACGTAGGATTGTCCGCTTGCATAGCCCTGAGTACTCTCTTCTTCATCAGATTCATCCTCATCAAATTCCATGTATCCAATAGTAGAGTCGCCAGTCGGCTCACCGACATCTTGATCATCTTCGCCTTGAGGCGAAGATTCTTCATAAGATCGCTCTTCCTTTCAATTTCGCCAAAGCATCGACCGAGGAGCTTCAAGCGCCAACCGTGGAGCAATTGCAGTAGACGCGGTCTTTGTGAAACATTGTTGGGAACAAAACTCCTTCGTGGAACGTCTCGGTATGAAGAACTAGGAGCCTGGGCCAACTGCTTTTTCAATGCGAGCAGATCATTCGCCATCTTTTGGAATGCCGGATCAGACGAAGTAGTAGGCGAGGGATCTGAAGATTTGGACTTTGATGATTCCTTTCTCAACTCGCCAGATATTATCAAATTGTCTTCTATCCGAATGGCAGCAGCCTGAGCGAGTGTCAGGGTAGCTACTCACTCTTGAAGGAGCAAGAAGCTGACTTTTGAGCTCATGGCGTTCACGAAGAAACACTTCTGATTCTCCGGTGTTGGAAGCATGGCAGTAGGGACACGGTTGATTAATGCATTGAACCGGGCGACGAAATCGCATAGTCTCATTGGCTTCTTTTTCGTGAGTGATCCGTGATAACAACGCAAATGCATCTTCTGAAGGCTTGTATCTGTCTTCAAAAGCTTCCCGCAAGGTTGCCTAACCGGTGATAGATGCGCCGCAAATGCCGAAACCATTCGGGCCGCGGGCCTTCAGAGAGTTTCCGTAAAAGGCGAACCGACACATCTTCGTGAGTCACGTCCAAAATACTGCATGACATAATGAAAGCAGATATGTGGGAATCCGTGCTTTGATTTCCACTCCCGTCGAATTTAGGAAAATTCTTTCGGTTTCCGTGAGGGAGCGCGTGAACTGGATGTGGCAGTGCGAGAGGACCCATAGCATTTCCCCATGGTACCGCCATTTGAAAGGCTGGAAAAAGCACACGAGCTGGGAGGGTGGTTCCACTGAGCAGCAAGGCACTACAAAGGGATGTAGATGCTCCTTGTAAAAGACTTTTTCTTCGTGGGGTGAGACACTCCTGGATGACCGGCTAGCCGAGCTTAGCGCTGAAAAACGTGCCGGTGTTACGCTGAAATTGTGCCTTTGAAGCAGATCGAAAGTGGGATCAACTTCTCCACGGGCTCTCCTGCTGCGCGTAAAAGGTTCACTTGCCAGCGTACCTTCCAGATCTGCGATGTTATGGCGCAGATTTAAACTTTATTTTTGGGTGTACTTGCTGATTTTCTGGTTTTTCTGACAAAAACCAGCAGCATGCACTTTTCTAGATATTTAAAAACTATCCTCTTCGAAAAACCGATTGCGGTTAATGACAAGTAGTAGCGAGGATAAGATGGCAGGGAAGAATAGCAGGCTGATTTTCAGATCTGATTTTTACTTTTTCAGAGGGTTTTAAACTTTTTTAGAAAAATAAAAAACTCCGATCTACGGAAAAATGCTAATTTTGATAAAAACTCAAATAACTAAAGATCTCAGAATTAGGCCCGATCTATGGATCTCAGAAGAAAATTTTCAATTTCGGGCACTTTTGCAAATTTTTGGATTTTCAACAAAAAGTTCAGATTTGCAAACTGGCAGCGATTTTATTATTTTTCTGATTTTATATTATACCACCACCATAGATCTGACAGATCTATCCGTTCCCCAGCGGAGTCGCCAAAAACTATTGGTCCGAAAATCTGTCGCGTGGACAGATCTATGGATAGACGAGCCAACAGTGTGCAGGGCTTAGCCCTCTTTGAGACAAAGAAAGCGAAACTCGGTTTATTGCTATTTCTACTAGCAGAACCTATGCAAGTCTCATGATTCTCGCTTCGGGGTTGGGATCTCATCCAAGAGAGTGTTCCAGTGCATAAAAGAAAGGAATGAAAGAGGGAGAAGAGAAAGAACAGATCCAAGGGAGAAAAGAAATGAATTCCAAAGCGTAAAGGTCGAAGATTTATGTTTTTAGTTTGGTAGTAAACATGAGCCAAACCTACTTGCATAAATAAACAAAGCAATACTTGATAAACAAATGACGGAAAAGTAGATATGAATCCAACAGATTAAACACATACAAATCTAACGTAAGAAAGATCTAATGTATAACACAAATTATTGAGCACAAAGTCCGAATAATTGTATTATCGTTTTCTTCTTCACATAAGAAAGCTCAAAGTCTTTCTCTCCTCACTTCTATTTCTATCTAAAAGATGTTCACACTGAATACAACAAGTATTCCCATATTTATAGAAGATGAGGGAGAGAGAAGGCAAAATGGAGCCAACCACTTATTTACAAAGATATTTACAAAATATCTAAAAGTCATGTTGACTTTGACAACTTGGTGGATGACATCATCCCATGATGCAACATGGATGATGTCATCATTTGTATCAACACATTTTAGACATTTCAAAAAGAAAGTCGGAGAATAGAGAGAAGAAGAAGAAGAAGAAGAAGAAGAAGAAGAAGCTACTCATCATCATCATCCTGCGGCCGAAAAGGGGTTGCACTGCTTCTCGATGCCGCCAGAGATGATATGTGGAACCGAGCGCGTATTCCAAAACTTGCTAATCATCGCCCAAATTGATCCCGTGATGGATCCTCGTGCCGCTTCACCGATTGCTTCGCAAGTCTCCCACTCGCCTATGAGCTTTTCCGGAGTTTGGAATAATCTTTCCCGCCTTCGATAAGGAACCCGATGAAGTCCCTACAGCCGTGAGGTTGTTGATAGATTCAAAGTCGAATGTGACCTCTCGCCCCGTCCCTCGAGAAGCTATCTCCTCAAAATCCGGATAGTGTCATCACCGATCTCAAGGTAAGGGAAGGAGTGAGCAACCCCGAGTCATGGCGAGAACAACTTTCTCCATTTGATGCATCGCATCCAGTGGCCTCTTCCTTTACCTTGTCTATCTTTTCCAGAACGAATTCTAGCTGATCTATCCGATAGTCCAGAGTGGACATAGTTTTGTTGAGGGCCTCGATGGCCGAATACTCCGAACTTGACTGCGCATCTTCAACCAACAATAACATTTGCTTGAAGGTCTCGTGGCCGGAGTCTAGCATGCTCTAACTCTTCCGATATCGGACCCGCTAATGCTTGGAGTTCCTTATTCGCCTTTTCCGATGTTTAGGTATAAACCGGTATACTCGCGATTACTCTTTCACTATCCTTGAGGATTTGCTCCTCCAAGCGTAAACGGCCATACCTTGCTCATCGATCTTTGAATACTCATTGATCTTCTCCCCGACCGAGCAGCTTAGAGTCTCGGCGCAGCAGTGGGAGGTACACTTCCCATCTTCTCGTAAGGCTTGAAGCAGTATTTGTTCTCGCTCCTTCGCACCCTTTCTCCTCTTTCGCTTCCTCGAAGCTTTTGCAGAGTGCATCAATCGCGAAAGAGCTTCCCCGGAGACTTTCGTGAGGATGTCCCCATTGTGACTTGGGTCACGGTGAAATCTGCCGAGACAGATCTTCTTTCTCTTTGAGGGGGTTGGGGTACGCTATTTCCATGACTCTCTCACTGCAGCGCTCTTTTTGAGAGAAGCGTGTAACCGCTTCGCTTTCTTTCCTTTAGCCGAATGACCGAAAAGTCCATCGGAGCGATGGGGACTTTCCTCTTTTGTTGGCTCAGCTGCTGAGAGATCCAAGCTGGTCCTATAGAAGAAGGACCAGAGACAGAGAGGGAGGCAGTAACGGTAGAGGAGGGGAAAAACGTGGAGACACGCGGCGGCGGCATTGAAAGAATAGCCGAAGAAATGTCCACGGGAGGAAGGGAAACCGCAACTACAGAAGACATAGGAAGGGAAGGGAGCTCGGAGATGAGGGAAGAAATAGAGGAAGACAAATCAGCGAGGGAGGAGAAGATAGATGAAGAAGTAGGGGAAAGGGTAGAAGAAGGGGCAGAGGACACGACCAAAGGGGTGGTCGTTTGAGTCACTCGAGGAGGGGAAGGAAGAGAAGAAGAAGGGATAGAAGGGACCTCTGAAGTTGTAGCGACGCCGACATCCTGGGTGGATGGGCGTATAGGACTATCCTCTGTCAATTCTTCATCAAGAGTTATAACTTGTTCTGGCTCTGAGGGAAGAGGACTTTCAGGGGCTTCCTCCTGAATGGTGCTAGGTTCACCTTCTGCACCTTTGCCTTTCACCGCTTCTCGACCTCGAGGTGCGTTGCCCAACGGGAAGTTGTGAAATCTACCCCTAGGTAGATTAGTCCGTTCATGCGGCACCAATGCTCTGTTCTCCGCATAGTCTCTTTGACCCTCTCCTCAATTGTTTGAGGAGCCTTGTTCTGTCAATGGCCGGGAAGGGCCAATCGTCCCCATCTGTGTCATTATACACCTTATCTACTTCATCTTCCGTGGTCCGGAAGCCTTCGAGGACAATGGCCACTCCGTATTGATGATTTCCGCCAATGCCAAGCGAGAGTGATCCTTTCTTCTCGAGTTCCGCCTCATGGAGAACGCCAATGTAAATATCCTCACCTTGAGGGACATGGATCGGATCGAGCTTCACTTTTGGCAGCACTTCTTGGGTCGAAGGTAGGCCTCGGCCGGGAAGTCATGCTTCAAGTTGAGTAGCTCCACTCGCGAACATTTCCTTCGCCTTATGGTGGGTGGAGCATGTGTATCGGCCCACTTTGAGGGGGAAAGGAGTTCCACCCTTCTTTCTTTTCGAGGCACTTCTCATGGTATGTGACCACCGCCTTGACAATTCTAGTAGAATCGCCTTAGGCCCAAGATACCTTGGTAGCTCGTTGGCTCTCCCAAAAAGTTGGCAGCCCTCGATAGGTGAACGTGGGAAATTGGGTGAACAGGGCCCCCCATTTCTCTGTGAATTGCCACTATGTTTTTGGTCATCCGGCTATGAGTCATGTTTGGCCTTAGTAGGCGATGACATGATAGAAGAATGCATCGTTAACTTTTGCGAAATGTTGATGCTATTCTCCACCTCACTGGGGTAGTAATCAAATATCTTGGCTCGAGGCCATACTCCACTTCGGCCTCAGCCCCGATAATCCTCGCCGACGCCGCAGTAGACTACATAGGAGTTCATATGGAACACTCCTGTGGGTGAGCTGTCAGAGCCGCCGTAGATGGTGCTACTTATTATTTCACCTCAAAGAAAAGCGCTGATCGGGTAAATTTTTATTCATTGTCTCCAAGTACCGCAAAGATCCACTTATGGAAATAGTGGGCATCCGAAAGCCCGAAGACTCGCGCCAGAAGGTGATAGTATCGCCGAGCTCCTCTCGAGAAATCACTTCGGTGGATAGTCTCAGGCCACCGGGTCACCGCCTTCTTATTTTTTAGGTAGACCTCATTCATCAACTGCATGCACTGGTCTTCGTTGTTTTCCCAGGCCTTGATGCATTCTTGTTGGCTAACAGCCATGAAGTTCCGGTGGTGAGGGATGCCGAGCATTATTTCAAAATGACGGGTAGTGAGGTTTATGACTACCTCGCCCTTGTTATTTTCGACACATCTTGTGTCTTTGTTGTAACATTGGGCAATCACCATCATGAATTCGTTGTTAACAGCGCTGACGGGGATTCCTCCGGCGAAGTGCAGGGCACTGCCTATTAACTTGTCCATCCATGGACTTCTTGTAACTTTCTGAGTTCTAACCCAGAATTCATCCATGTCAATGTGACCCAATTCTGAGTCTCTGACATCCATACTGCACTCAGCCTGTGATTCGGGCATCCTGACCCTCTGATATTTGTATTTCATCTCTTCTTCTGTCAGCTTAGCCTTTCCTCTTGGTTTGGTGGGCTTCTTGCTTGACGTAGACATGTGTTCTTTCGAACTCAGTTGCTGATCTGCATGAAGAAGAAGTGAGACCCAATCCACAAAAGTTGAATTAGTCATTTGATCTTCCATTGGAATGCTAGCAGAAGAAAGAGTTAGAGATTTTAAGGCTTAGGGCGCAGGGCGCATGAAAATTGCATGTGGCAGGCCAAATAGATAAGGCACACAGAAAAGGAATGTTGCAGAGGTTAAACTGGCGCCAAAGGCGCATGGCGCATGGATGTAGCAGATTGCATTTTATGGCAGGGCGCATGGGAATTGTATGTTACATTGGTATTCGGTGCGCCCTTTGGCGCATTGATGGATCGTGTAACATAGATTTTTCGTGCGCCAAAAGGGATATGGCGCGGCGCATGAAGGGTTTACACAACATCATGTTACTGGCGATCGGGGGTGCGCCCGCGCCTTTATAGCTTTATACTTGCGCGCAGAAGGCTTGTGTTGCATGGAAGCTGGGTGCGCCCTTTGGCGCATGGAAACGGGATGTAACATGGATAAATGGTGCGCCAAAGGCTTTTAAGGAGGCGCGGGATTTATACTTGTAGCATGCGAAAAAGGCGCGCTTTGAGGGCGCATGAATTCTAGATGTAGCAGGACAAAAGGCTGCGCCATTGGCGCGGATTTCAATTATGCAACAAGGCGGATAGATGCGCCGAGGGGCGCAACTGTCTTAAGTGCAACAAGACGCGCCAGTGCGCCATAGAACTAAACTCTTTGCTCAAACCTTTTCATTCTTTCCTCCATTTCAAAGGTTGCTTGGACATATAAGGTTTCATAAAAAGATTTTCAGACCAAGCCTTTTCAAAACAACACTCTTTACCAGCAGATCTGGAAAGAGGGAGGGAAGGGAGGAGGAAAAGAAGAAGAAAATGAGACAGGACAGCACAGGGGAGGAGCTAGCTTAATCATAATCTCATTTTAAAACCGGCCAGCAAGCCAAAACACAGACCAAGAACACTCAAAGAACCGAAAGCACAAAAACGGAGAAGAGGGAGAACCTCTCACCTTGGATATATAGCAAAAGTTTGGAGAGCGGGTCCACAGGGCGATGAAAATGATGGAGCAGAGGCTGACAAGTCCAGAACGATCACGTGCTTTGCAAAAGAATGAAAATGACGTTGGCGCGCACGTATATTTATAGAAAAACTGGTCATCAATGCGCCAACCACTTTTGAAATGGCGCATGAAAGTTCTTGCCGACAGGGAAAGCGTGCGCCTTTGGCACACCATATGCATTGTCGACATGAAGTTATGTGCGCCCTTTGGCGCATGAAAACTTCGTGTTGCAGCGAGATTATGTGCGCCCTTTGGCGCATCGAAAAGTGGAGCAACAAAAGCGATGTCAACAATAAGGCGCATGCGCCTTGGCGCACGCAAAAGGGACTCAACATCCTTTGGCGCACCAAAAGATGTGCTAACATGGACAACCATGTGCCAAAGGTTTTTAAGTGGGCGCACCAAAACTTTGTGTTGCAAGGCAAATCCATGCGCCTAGCCAAAAAAGGCTCAAAAAGACTAAGTTCTAAAACTAGATTTCCCGGGAAGGGATTTTACAACGTTTCGAACGCGAAGGATCCCTAACAAGGGATCGAAACAAAATTTTCGGTATGGTTATCGGTAAAATTGCCCTTGTCAATTTTACGGGATAACACATTGCTAGGGGAATAACACATAGAAATGGTCCTCTGGGCTCCTTCAAAATTCAAACTCAAAGAACTTCTGGACAAGAATACGTGGAAATAACATATTCCAGGATATAGCTAGCCAACACTCCTTTCCACCAATGATCCAAAACATGAGTCCACATCAGATCTGCATCTTGTAGCCTCTGGTACTCTTCTTGGGTCCATGTGCGTGATCTATAATACTAGCTTGATCTAGATGCATATGCCAGAGCCATTCATACAGCTCTACTGGGAAGCAACAAAAAAAGTTTCATACAACTCATGGTAGAGGTTCTCTTCTACCCATCTACGTGCATCAAACTCAGGTCTACTGTTGAATCTCTGAGAAAATTTTTCCTTCATGCTCTTAAACCATGTTTCAACACATTTCAAGGTTAATTATTTGTCATCACTCATTACACAGATCATGATGTATGCCATTTCCCACTACAACTTTGAAAAGAGTCCCTGAAATGGAACCAAGATGTAGTCATTTTTACACCCACCAAAGAACAAGGGAATCCCATGCGTGCCGACCTATCACCCAGTGGGTACTAGGCGCTCACCCGAGGCATGCGCGGGTGCCAAGTTTCTCCTTTATGTGAGTTTAGTGGGAAACATCATCTATGATAGAAACTTAAGGAGAGTGAGCGGAAATGAGACATGCAATCATCATAGAGCTCAGAACAACTTCTAGACCAATGCAGTCATTCCAAATAGAAAGATACTTAATAGATTATAAGACTAAACCAAAATAGAAAGGAAAATGCACAAGGATTCATACTCATTCCATAAACATACATGAAACATAACTATGAAGATATATGTATAGACCAGAAATCATCAATGATCATATTCAAATAAGTTGGTAACCTCACTACATCCATTAGATCCATTACAGAACATCACAATATGGCAGATCAAGTCATACATCATAACTAGATTTACATCCCTTAGCTCTCAAAAAGAAAATTTACAATCCCAAGCCCTTGATGCATCCTTCTCCTATATTTTATCTACCCAACCCAATACAACTCCTCGCAGCATTTTTGTAGGGATCCACTCTCTATTGATCTATCTCTCTTTTTCTTCTATGGGCGCTTGTATTTATAGGTCTCTTGAACTGCCAAATCATCTTTCTGTGGCTTCATATCTGACGCCAAGCGTCCCAATGTAGTCCTCCATGGGAGCATGCTCCTCTAGGCCCGAGCTCTCCACTCCTTGCCATAATGGTCTTCTAGAAGCTTCCAACCCAAGGTATATTCCTTCCTAGGCCAACCTGTCGCCAGGCTGACACCTTATCTATTCATCATGCGCAGTGGGTCATGCTTTTCTTGTGTCCTACCCGATATGCCTAATACGACTAAGTCCTAAGACCTTGTTCTACCGACGCGTATCACGGGTCCTTCTAAAACCCCTTAGAACCCCCGCCTTGCACGCCCACACCTCAACTTAGGCCTTGCGTGCTCATGCACCTTTTTGTACTTAGTCAATATTTCGTGGGGCTCAACGAAGTGTAGGGAGAAAAGTATGGTGTCATCCTCTAACCATTAACTATTTCCCATAATGTAGGACACCATTGCAAATGATGTGTAAAATCGGTGAATGTGTTAAGGAGTGTATGCCCCACAAAGCCGTTGTGTGGAGTTTTGTAGACTGTGCTAAACTACTAATCACTATGTAATTTCCCACAGTTATAAATATCTAGGAAGGACATCATTGTGTTAAGGACCCAAGTTCGATTATGATCCCTGTCCAAAATTGACAACAATGATGTACAAGTACTATGTTATGTTGTGTATAATGTTGTATGGGGTGACTAATTCACCCAAATGATGCCCCCTTGTTTACGATGTACACGACATCATTGAAGGAGTATGCGGCCCAAAAGAGGATTGACCGTGTGATGAAATTGTGCCTGTAGGGGAAAGCAATGTGTTTGGTAGAAACCAAGGCATGTGTAAACAAAGTGGCTAGGAGACAAGTGTTAATACAGAAAAGACAAAGACACATGTATAAGAAAATATGTAAGCTAAGAAGACAATGTGTAAGCTAAGATGCAAGTAAACACACAAAAGAAAAAGTATATCGTGAAAAGTGGGTTGCAAACATGGGACATCACTTATGATGTCATAAGCCCAAGGCCATAATGGCCGCAAGCAGACAATTATGCACACAAGATAAAGGGAAAAGCCCGCAGACAATACAAGACAAAGAGTAAACAATGACATGTAATGAAACACATAACCATGGAAGCATATAGTCCTACATAAAAAATGTTGCACATGAAGTGCCTGTTAGCATGTTAGAAAGATAAAAAGTATGTCAAAAAATGCATTATCTAATAAAGTAATGTGTTATGAAACAAAATGAAATAATAACACTTGTAGTGTAAAAAAGTGGATGCCCCCAACAACCTCTATGGGACTAGTAATAGGTATTCCACCAATCATCTATGCTGCGTGTAATGGATTTGTATAATCTATGATTACAAATAGAAAAACAAGTGAACGTGCATGTGTGTATGATAAATATAATGACATACAAGATATCTATCTAACATGTGTAATAAAGTGATTATTAACAAGTAAATGTAAACAAGACTAAGTGCAACTAAGATATGCAGTATGTTGTGGATGAGGCATAATGGAATTCAATGTGAATGGTAGGAGACGCATGCCCCTTGAGTGGATGTGTATGTATGCAATGAGGCTCATTTATTTATGGCCCCTCAATAGTCAAGAATGAACCGTAAATAAGAGTGCATCATTAGGAAATTGTTTGAATTGTGTGATGTAGAAAGATGTGATCGTCAAATTGCAAAGTGTAAAGTGTAATCGTGTGATTTAGTGATTGATTGAGTGTGTGAATGTGATGAGGTAAATTTGAGATGTGTACCATCATCACGAGTATGGACCGTGGGACTAGAGTGTGTTATATGGTAATGACCATAATGTGTATAAGTAAATGCAAGAGAGATGAGTAAAATGAATAATACAAAAAGTGTGTAAAAGATGTTGCAAGAGAAGATGTGCTAAGTGTATGATGCGTAATGTGTGAGATGTGTAATGTGTAGTGTGACTAAGAAATGCTAGAGATATGTGTGGTGAATGTGTTTAGCGTAAAATGTGTGATATGGTCAAGTGTGTGAGAATGTGTGGTGTCTACAGTGTGAGAGGTTCATGTGTATAACATGCCCTCAACATCAATCAGGAACCGTAGCACAAGAGTGCGTCATCGGGAAATAGAAATGTAAATGTATCGAGATGTGTATGATGAATGTAAAAGGCTAGATGTGATTGTTAGAGATCACAAGAACTCGAGAGGAGGGGTGAATCAATGTAGATTAATTTTAAACAATTTCAATCCTGAGATTCTTATTTAATACCGAATGTATCAAGAGCATTTAATCAAGCACATGCAAGAGAATAATAACACTTGAACAAAAATTTATATTTGGAAACCCTTTTGGGATAAAAACCCACTTTGAAACCAAGGATTTATTAGGAACACCAATTCCCAAACATACAATGATTGGTTTCTATTGAGCAAGCCACCACTCAACTTATAAAGCACCCACTAGAAGAAATGCTAAACACCCACTCAGCTAATTTAGCAAGTTGCAACTTACAAGGAACAACCACCCCTATGATCTAAGCTCCCACTTAGAAGAAGATATTACAAATAAATTGATCATATAAAAACAGGATTGCTTGCACAATGGATTATGATCACTTTTCTAATTCTATTTTTACACACAGATCTGTAGTACTCTCTCTCCATCTTCAAGCACTCTCTGGCTTTGTCTCAATCTTTATGCATCCATCTGAATTGATTTTGAGTCCTTGTGTTTATCTCCAGTCAACATTTCATTGAAGATTCATTCCAGGTCTATTTATGTCTCTGCACCTCTGGCTCGATTATACTCTCTTCATCTCATCCGCATCCACTTTGCTCATTTTCTAGCCCGATTAACATTTTCCTCATATGACTTAAATAGATGAGAGTATTTTTATTTTCCCACTTTAGCACTTGATTTTTCTATTTTCTAAGTGCATTAATTATCCAACATGTTATTAGTGGAGCAAGGAACGATTATGAGACAATTTCAAAAGAATTTCTCATCAAATTAGGATTTTCAAATGTTCAAAAGGATGATCCAAACAAATCTCTCTCTGATATTCCATTTCACCTTAAAATCAGGATTTTTCTATTTTAAGACATAGAGAATGTAACCATCTTATGAAAAAGTCCAAGAACATTAAATTCTGACACCTAGATCTCGAGATATTCAAAAATCGGTTTTGACTTATTCATGGCGCACAAATTCCATATCATCACATTTAGTCCGCAATACCCTACCTTTGATCCTTTTCATCAATTTGTTCCCAAAACTCCTATCTCAACTGTAATGAACCATTGCATAGATTTTGTCAATTTTCTTCTTTGTATCGTAGCTTTAAATGTGTGTCAGAACTTTCCTCCTTTACCCACGACTCTTTCTAGTCATCTGTGGCTTTCCTTCTTTTCTCATGACTTTGTTCTACTATCCACAGACCGCTTTTTTACTTACGGCTTTATGTAATATTTCATGTCTTCCTCTTAGACTTCAGTGGCTTCATTCTTATATCTGCGGCTTTCTCTAACCCTCTGGGCTCCTTCTAGACTTTGGCAACTTTCTTCCTTTATCCACGGAATCACTCTTCTATCTCGTGGCTTTCTCTAATTTCTCCAAAGTGCTCCTAACTCACCATTTGAGCTAGCAATGACATTGTATAATCTTGTAAACACTCTAAATGTGCCATGTATTTTTCTAAGACTTCCACACACCACCGAATAATTGAAATAGTTATTATCCTTCAATGTCATCATCATGCAATCACCTAGAAATTTTCTAAGAGCTAACACTACCATTCATCCTTCACATTTCTCTTACAAAGTATTTGTTGAACTTCTTCCTAAAGCTTGTTACAGACTTGTTAACCCATTTTCCCATTAATTCCACTTGACATCAATGAAAAAATCAATGATAATGATAAAGATCCACCAAACTCCCCCTTTATCATTGATGGCAACTTTCTCTATGAAACATTCTCAAAAAAATTAATGGCAAAATCATTTACAAGCTGGTTTCTAATTTCACTCTCTCCCCCTTTGAAATCTATGACAAAGGGCCATCTATTCCACACAATGATGAAGATGCAGATAAACTGAATAAATACATGTTCTTACCTCAAGAGGCTCCCCCTAGGATAATGTGTCTCACTTAGTTGTATAGCTTTTGGCACACCTTTTACTCCATGTCCACAAATTTGATCCATGTGACCTAGTATGAAATACAACACTTCCCCCCCGAGCTGATGCATACTTTTATTATCTTCAATCATTTCAAGCAATTTCACTTAGATAAGAAAAAATATAAAAACCCGGTTTCAAACTAGGATGGTTAAAAAAGCTAGCAAACTAGCCCCCTCCCAAAAGACTTCATTGCACTGATTTAGGAGATGATATTGCATGATAATGCTCCCTTACCTTGTCTCAAATATTTCTAGTTACTTGGTGGGATCAGAAATGACCCCCAATTTATTCCTCATGTGATTAAATGTTGCTTTTGGCAGTGGTTTTGTCATGATATCAACAATTTTTTCTTTTGCGCTCACATACTCAACACCGATTTTCCCATCATTCACTTGTTCACTCAAGAAATTATATCTAATGGGGATGTGTTTTCTCTTTGAGTGAAACGTAGGGTTCTTAGAGACACTTATTTCACTTTTACTATCATAAAACAAAGGAATTGGGCTATCATATTTTACCTTGTAATCCTCCAATGTCTGCTTCATCCAAAGAACTTGAGTACAACACATTACAAGAACTATATACTCTACCTCACATGTTGAGATATCCACTGATGATTTCTTCTTTCTCAACTAGGATACCAAGAAATTTCCAACAAAGAATGCACCTCCACTTGTACTCTTCCTATCATCAACGCTTCTTGCCCAATCAACATCTGTATATGATTTTATATTGAAGTCATTGCTTTTGGGGTACTAGAGTCCATATTCAAGTGTTCCCATGAGATATCTCAGAATTATTTTGACTACCTTGAAGTGTGTTTCCCTTGGATCTTCTTGAAATCTTCTAACAAGGCCCACACTTGCATAATATCGATCTTGATGCCGTGGAGCGAGAAGACTTCTTATCATGGATCTATAAAGAGTCTTGTCAAATTTTGGTGAGTTGTCCTATTTTCTCAACTTACAACCCACTTCCATTGGTGTTCCTATAGGTCTACATTCTTCCATCCTAAACCTTTTAAGCATTTCTTTGATGTATTTGGTTTTGGATATGAAGATACCTTAGTCTAACTGATTGATTTGTAAACTCGAAAGAATGAGAGATCCCCAAGCATGGACATTTCAAACTCTTCTTTCATCATATCAAAAATTCATACATCATCTTATCATGATCTCCTCCAAATATAATATCATTCATGTACACAATGACAATGAATAGATGATCTCCTTCTTCTTTGATATAGATATTACTCAACAATACCTTTTCTAAATCCTTGCTCAATGAGGTACAAATCTAGCTTATTGTACCAAGCTCTAGGAGCTTGTTTGAGTCCATAAAAATCCTTTTTAAACCTGCACACATAGTATTCATCATTGGTTAGAGAAAATTCATTAGGTTGCTCAATATATACTTTTTCATTTAGGTGGCCATTGAGGAAGGCTGATTTAACATCCATCTGGAAAAAATGATTTTATTGTAAGTTACGTATGCCATAAACAATCTAATTGCTTCCATCCTTGCCACTGGTGCAAACGTCTCATCAAAGTCAATTCCTTCCATTTGTGCATAGCCCTTGTATACAAGTCTTGCCTTATTTCTTGTCACCTTCGTTTCTCATTTAGTTTGTTTTTGAATACCCATTTTGTTCCTATCATGTTCTTGTCTTTTGGTCTTGGCACCAGCTCCCAGGTCTCATTTTTTCAATTCAATCAAGATCCTCATTCAGGATATCCACCTAATGTTGATCCTTACTAGCTTCTGCAACATTCTTGGGTTCAATCATGGATAAGAGTGTTATGTCTTCATGTTTTTTCCGCTCTCTTAGCTTCCTTCTTGTGAGAATACCACCTTCTTTGTTTCCAATAATTTTATTTGATAATATGATTTGATGAATGGCCTCTCTTCATCATCTTGAGTTTCCTTGAGGGTGTTTTGGTATTTTACATTCTCTCTCTCAATACTCTTCCACTTCTTCAATTGTCAGTGGCCAAGAAATGCCTCACACACTAGAGTCAAATTTTCTTAGGTTTTAATCATATCTCTTGATATAACATTTGCTTCCGAAGACTCTAATGTGTTTCACATTGGTTGGCCTATTTTTCCAAAGTTTATAAGGGTTCTTATCATTGTTTGTTCTCAATTTTGCTCTATTTAGAATGTAGAAAGCTGTGTGTAGACTTTTCACTCTAATATTTATCAAGAAGTTTAGATTCATTTAACATGGTCTTAGCCATTTCTTATAATGTCTTGTTCTTTATTTCAACAAATCCATTTTGTTGAGGTGTCCTAAGAAATGAGAATTGTCTTCAAATCCCATGTTCTTCACATAATTCATCAAATTCATTGACCAAAATTATCCACCTCTATCTAATCTTAGGCATTTAATCTTGGTGTTCTTCTCATTTTCCACAAGTTCTTTAAAGGATTTGAATCTTTCTAGAGCTTCATTGTGTGTTAAAATGAAGCTACCCATGTCATTCTAGTAAAGTCATCCATTAGTAGCATGAAATACACATCTCCTTGTAATATTTCAGTTCTTATTAGTGCACACAGATGTGTATGGATCAACTCCAAAGGTCTTGTTGTACAATATGATTTGGACTTGAAAGATATTCTTGTTTTTTTTCCATGCAAGAAGGCTCTACAAAGAGTGTATGCTGGTTTTACAATCTCAGGAATATGTCTTACACTATCCTTGTACTTAATTTAACAAGATTTTCAAAACTTATATGTCCCAATCTCTTGTGCCACAACCAATTGTCATCAAATTTACTTGTGAAGAATTTTTCTTTATTAATTTCTTTGAGAACATACATGTTATTCTTGGTCTGTTTAGCTTTTGCAACTTTATTTCATGTTTTTCCATTAATAATATCACAACCTTTATCATGAAACATCAAATTGTAACCTTTCTTACACATTTGACTCATACTTAATAGGTTGTGCTTGAGACCTTCAACATATAGGACATTCTCTGTGATTTTTTTACCATTATCAAGACTCAGAGTTCCTTTTCCAAAAATATTTTCTGAATTATTATCTCCAAATCTAATAGCTCCTGATGCATTTTTTGATAAAGAAATGAAATTACTTTTCTCACCTGTCATATGAATAGAGCAGCCATTATCTAAATACCATATTTTATCTTCATCTTGTACATGAAAGGTAGTTTTTACTATTGAACATGATTCTTTTCTTTTATTGGGTTCTTCCTTTACCACATACACCCATCTCTTCTATTTAGGGGTTCTTGATTACACATTTTGGCTATATGACCATTCTTGTGACATTTGTAGAAAATAATACTATAATTCATTCTAGTGTATGGTGAACTATAGTTTCTTCCATATCCTCTAGCGTATATTCTACATTTGGCATATTTGTGTCCAAACTAATTACATGAAAAACAATAACCATAGAAAGAATGTGAGTACCTCATAACATAGGTGATCTTGGGAGCATTTTTCTTCTTCTTAGCAATTTTGGTGACTTATTTATTTACAACATGAGAAGTGCTCGGTGTAGATGTGGTCTTGTTCTCCTTCTTCTTTTCTAGTTTAGCTTCTTTACGTCCTTTCATGAATCCTATTCTAGATTTGTCTTTTATATCTCTTTGAGTGCTTAGAATGTCAATTAGAACTTTTGAGCTCTTTTCCAACTTCTCATACACCTTGAGTTTTTCACTCATTTGTTCCTTTTCACTCTTTAGGCTCTCTAAATCAGATTTTAGTTTTAATCATTCATCCTCCTTTTCCTTGTAGGATTGAGAGATCTTTTCAAGATGAGATTCAAGTTCTTTGAGCTCATTTTTTTCTTCCTCTTCCTTTAAGCTAAGCCTCTTTTCAAAAATGATAATTTGTTCTTCATAGTATTTCAATGTGCATCTCAACTTTTAATTATTTCTTCTACATATTTTCAATTCTTCAAGTGCACATACAAGTTCAACTTCTAGATTCATGTTTTCTTCTTCATCATCAAAATCTTCATACTCAACAAAATTCTTTCCTTTTGAGCTGCATTCTTCAGAGACATCTATTACCATAAACAAACATTCAAGTTGAGTTTCTTCATCCTCATTTTCAGATCTACCTGAGTTGCTTGAATCAGATTCACTTGAATTCTCTATTGAATAGAAGTTTCTTTTGTTCTTAAATAAATTCTTCTTGCCATCTTTCTTCTTTAAGTTCATCTTTTTCTTGTTATGTTTGTGGCTTTCTTCAGACTGAGTTTCCTTGTTCTTGTTTGGACATTTTGCAGCAAAATGACCTACTTGTCCACAATCAAAGCATTTAAATGGGAGCTTACCTTTGTATTTTCCTGAGCCTCTACTTAGTCTTCTCACGAACATTGCTTCAATCTTCTCATCATCTTCTCCATCCTCTAGATCTGATTATTCTTTTTCTTTCTTGGAATGAGTCTCTTTCTTGGATTTAAATGTAACTTCCTTCTTAGTAGATTTAGATCCAATTGTTCTCATCTCATATGTAGATAAGATACTTTGTAGTTCATCCAATGTTAATGTTTTCATGTCTTTGGCTTCCTCAACAACTGAGACCTTTGCATCATACTTAGGAGTTAGAGATCTTAGGACCTTTTGGAATGTGACAAATTCCTCTAGCTTCTCACCTAGACCTATGATCATGTTGATCACTTCATCCACCCTCTACATGTAGGAAATAATAGTCTCCTCCTCTTTCATCTTTAGGCTCTTAAACTGAGCTCTATAGGTTTGTAATTTAGCTAGCTTTACCTTTTCATCTCCTTCATAGATGTTTTGAAGCTTAGTCCAGATTTCCTTGGCTAAGGTACAATGCATTACCTTAACAAATTCAGTTTCAGTTAGTCCACATAATAGTGCATTCATGGATCTTAAGTTGCATTCATATTCCTCTTTGTCTGGTGTAGAGGTGATTGGAGTGGCTAGAATATTGTAGCCTTTCTCAACACATTCCCATATATCAAAACCAAGTGACATGAGATATGTCTTCATCCTTATTCTCTAGAATGTGTAGTTTGTTCTAGTGAAGAGAGGTGATCTTGACAATGATAATTCACATTGTGCTTGATTTTTTGCCATACTTGTGAAGAAAGGATCTCCTTGAATATGTTAGGCTTCCACTAGAAGGACCAATGCTTTGATACAAATTGTTAGAGATCACAAGTAATGAGAGGGGGAGTGAATAAGTGTAGATTAAAACTTTAAATAATTTCAATCTTGAGATTCTTATTTAGTAACAATAATGTATCAAAATCATTTAATCAAGCACATGCAAGAGAATAATAACACTAAACACATAATTTATAGTGGGAAACCCTTTTGGGAGAAAAACCCACTTTGAAACCAAGGCTTTATTAGGAACACCAATTCCAAAGCATACAATGATTGGTTTCTATTGAGCACCCACTCAACTTATGAAGCACCCATTAGAAGAAATGCCAAGCACCCACTTAGATAATTTAGCAGGCTGCAAATTACAAGGAGAAACCACCCCTATGATCTAAGCTCCAACTTAGAAGAAGATATTATAAATAAATTGATCATATAAAAACTAGATTTCTTGCATAATGGATTATGATCACTTTTCTAATTCTATTTTTACACACGATATGCAATAATTTCTCTCCATCTTCAAGCACTCTCTAGCTCTGTATTAGTCTTTATGCATCAATCTGAATTGATTATGAGTCTTTGTGTTTATCTCTAATCAAACCTTTCATTGAAGATTAATTCCGATCTCTATTTCTGTCTCTACACCTCGACACGATTATACTCTCTTTAGATCATCCACATCTACTTCACTCATGTTCTATCCCACTTAACATTTTTCTCATACGACTTAAATAGATGAGAGTATTTTTATTTTCCCACTCTCGCACTTGATTTTTCTATTTTCTAAGTGCATTAATTGTCCAACATGTTAATAGTGGAGCAAGGAATGGTTATGAGACAATTTCTAAAATAATTTCTCATCAAACTAGGATTTTCAAATGTTTAAAAGGGACGATCTAAAAAATATCTCTCGATATTCCATTATGCCTTAAAATAAGGAATTTTCTATTTTAAGACATATAAAATGCAACCATCTTATGAAAATTCTAAGAACATTAAATTCTAACACTTGGATCTCGAGATATACAAAATTAGTTTTTAATTATTCATGGTACACAAACTCCATATCATCACATTCAGTCCACAATACTCTACCTTTGATCCTTTTCATCAATTTGTTCTCGAAAATTGTTGTCCAAACTGTAATGAACCATTTCACAAAAATTTCAGGTTTCTTCTTTGTATCACGATTTATCATGTGTTCCACAACTTTCCTCCTTTACCCATGAATCTTTCTAGTTATCGGTGGCTTTCCTTCTTTTCTCGTAGCTTCTTTCTACTATCTCGTAGCTCTGCTCTTTTTACTTGAAGCTTTCTCTAATCCTCCGCGGATTCCTCTTAGACATCGGTGGCTTCATTCTTATATCTCGAAAATTTATCTAGCCCTCGGTGATTCCTTCTAGAATTTGGTAGATTTCTTCTTTTATCCACGACATCATTCTTCTATCTGACTTTCTCTAATTTCTCCAAAGGGCTCCTAACTCACCATTTGAGCTGGAAACGGCCTTGAATAATCTTGTAAATACTTTGAATGCACTATGTACTTGTTTGAGACTCGCCGCACACCACTGAAGAATCGAAATATCTATTATCCTTCAATGCCATCATCATGAAATCACCTAGAAATTTTCTTAGATCCAACACTACCATTCATCGCTCACATTTCTCTTGCAAAGTCTTTATTGAACTACTTCTAGATGCTTGTTACAGACTTGTTAACCCATTTTGCCATCAATGCCACTTGACATCAATGAAAACATCGATGACAATGAAAAATATCCAACAACAATATGTGTAAGATGTATGACAATTGATAATGCTAAAAGGTGTGGGGGAGTAAGTGTGATGCCCCCACAAAGTGTGTGATGATGAGTGTGTTATTCGATGAATGATGTTTGGAATAGATAGATAGGTGAGGTGTGAAGATGATGAAGTGTAATTGATAGTGTATAGCTGACATGATAGTTGATGAAATATTGTATCATATGCGAGACTAGCGATAGATAATAATAGATGTATGTATGTATGAGTGATTATGTAATAGATAGAGATGTTGATGAAGCATGTAATGTGAATATGAAATGAGGTTCTTATTATAATAGATCCCTCAACAAATCATGTAAGAACTGTAAGAACATGAGTATGTCATTAGGAAATGATGATATGCATGTATATGTGATAGTTTATGTGTGGTCATGATGATAAAATAAGATTCTTGTTAAATGTTAGGGGGAGAGAATAAGCGTGATGCCACCCAAGTGTGTGGTGATGCATGTGATCAAGTAATGTCATCTAAGTTGTCATTATTGTCATGATCGAAACTGAATGGTGAAACATCTGAGACTTGATAAGCAATGGTTTTGGGTTGATCAAGAAATGATTCGTTGAGATGTAAATTATACATGCCCATAACTCTCATGAGTAAAAGGAGGTGATTGAAAACCATGTGCATGTTAACGAGTGAGATTGGGTGAATAAATGAGAAATGAGTCATTGCAAATGAATACATGGCCAAAAGGCATGGGAAATGAAATATTAGTATGATCAGGATCTAATGTGCCCCCAATGTAATCTAACTAAGACTGCTCGAGTGTGAGTGGAGAAGTATGAGGAGCGTGTGCAAGAAAAACTGTGAGATAAAAGACTCAAGTCCATAAGAAGTAGTGATGCGAACAAACCCATGGTAGAGATGATGATCATGAGGTAGGGGAAAATTATTGTCAATCGTAAATCCTAACCAAGCCAACCCATCATGTGTGCATATAGTGTCATCACAAGTAGGATCAAATGGAATATGCTCCTAATAATAATTATTCATGAAAATCATACATGTAAATGGAGGATGTGCTAATGGTGGATGCATACACAATAGTGAAGTAGGTGGAATGACATCGGAATTGTGGATAGGACCTCGATAAAGTACCATAACAAGTAGTAGAATAGGAGGAAGAGGTTTTGTAGATGAGACTACATCTAACATGTAAATAAAACCTTCAAGCGGTGGTAAATGATCCAAAGTATCCATGTGTTGTGGTTCATTAGTAGTATCAGAGCGTGGAGTAGTAATTATAGTATTGGGATCACAATCGTAATATTTGAATGGGTCATGATCACTAAAAACTATATATTCTATGCCCTCATGTAATAATTTGACACAGTGATGTACTAGTAGAAGGAACTACTTACATGGCATGAAGCCAGCCGAACGACTAAAAAATTATACGAAACCGGAAAGTCAATGACAAAGAAAACTCGTGTTAAGGGTTTTGGGCCATATAGTGATAGGAAGAGTAATGTGACCTACATATGAATGAATAAAACCATCATATGCCCAAAGAGAAAGACACGATGAAATAATATTTGCAACCGAAAGAAAAATCTTTTCAAGGAATGACATAGGACATAGATTGATTTCATATCCATTATTGATTAAAGTACACTTGATACCCATAATGTAAATGTGAATCGTGATATGCTAGGGTATAACATTGTCAAAAATAAAAAGATATCAGAGGATTAGATGGGAAAGAAATATGTTGGGAAAATGCCTCAACAAATGTTTGGTATACTAAATCTGGATGCATATTAGCAGAATGTGAGTGGTAGCAAAGAGATTTCTGATTCTATCTCTTAATTGAGGATTGATAAGCAAGAAATCATTAATGAAGATACTCATGATGAAGAGATCCTAGAAAGATAAGAACAATGGAGGTATGAGGATCCTAAGAGTGTTCAAATCGAGTTTGGGTTCACTAAAATGATTAAGTTAAATGTGGATTTATGCCTAATCTGATGTTATTATAGCAGTAAAATAAATATGCAATTAAGTACATAAATGATACTCAAACAAACTAAGCAATAAATTATGAAACCCTAGTTGCAAGGAGGAGAAGAAGGTACTTAGCTGATTCATAATAAAATCTGGAGTGTACCGAAGTGTTGACCAGGTGAACAAAGTAGTAGGAGTGTCGCACAAAGACCCAAAAAAATGTAGATCTAGAGAGATAGGCTAGACTGGGGCACTTGGAGAGGGACAGGGGCGCTCGTGGGCACCTTAGGCTTGTTTCTAGGCTCTTGGAGTCTCAGTAGAAAATCTCAAGAAACCTCATTTGAGTGGTCATAAAATGTTCACTATTAGTATCCTTTGGTCACTCTGAGGTCGCACCAAGATCACCGAGGTCATTGGAAACCCACAATAAAATATGAACCTGTAAAATCCTCAAATAGAAATCAAATCCTAAAAAGAAAGATGTAAAATGAGGGGTCGGACTATCCTCAACTGTCACAATGGTGAACTTACAATTGAGCGTTGCACTACATCTTAGACCCAATGTAGTTCTATGTGTGTGTGTGCAAAATCATTCCCCATGTGGCTCTTGTGATGGTGGTAGATGGATGTAATGGAGCTTTTAGATGCTTGATCGATGCAAACTTAGGTGGTGATAGCTAATGCTTAGTGCTTAGTCCTTTATT
This sequence comes from Taxus wallichiana var. yunnanensis, assembly GCA_018340775.1. Taxonomy (NCBI): domain Eukaryota; kingdom Viridiplantae; phylum Streptophyta; class Pinopsida; order Cupressales; family Taxaceae; genus Taxus; species Taxus wallichiana. Next base: position 112,063,575 of record CM031233.1, read on the forward strand.
ATGATAACATAATCTTATATTTATATGATTCCCTTTCTTGAATTTCATAATTAACCCCGAAAATTCTGACTAACAAAATGATAAGATGCTCAAACGACTAGAAAGGACCCAAAAAGTTGAGTAAAGTACTAAGGGGTCAGGGGCACCTGGCGCTGGCATCCTGGCTAGGTGCTTGTGTTCAGGATAATAAAAGATGGAGTATAAAAAGGCATGTTGAGTAAGGTTGCAATACTGAAAGGAGAAACAAAAATACAAAGAAATATGGCAAAAGACATGGGTGGATTAACACTTTTCTCACTTAGGAATCATATAAATAGTAGTATGTAATAAGGACTAGATAATTACCCAAGTATGTGATTTTTGTGTCTACACTTTGGGTCAAGGTCTTCACTTCTATTTGTTCTTTGTCACTCTAATTTTACTTGTTAGGGTTATAATCACACCCGTAACCTAAAACAAATCCCTGTCTATCTTCATAAGCTCACAAACACATTAGATCTAAATAAAATATGTAACATGTGAAGTCGATTGACCCGGTGGTCACCTAATGAGTGAACTTATTACCGAGCGCTACACTACATCTCAGACTCCATGTAGTTCTTTGTGCTTGTGTGTGAAATGGTGTCCTTATCCTAGGTTTTCCCTCATGCCAATGATGCCAAGATAACGGGCTATAGCTAGCTTTGATCTAAGAATGCAGATGTGTGGTATGGAATTCAACACTTCCCTTCCTATGTAGTGTATGCAACCCAAAATGCAGTCCCTTTGAGTAGTGGTAGTAATATGTAGATGTGATAGTCCCTCTTGATTTTCCAACCGAATAATAGTTAGTATGTTGTGTATATATATGAGTCCCTTGCTTGAATTTTGACACTAGTGACACTAAAGGCCGACTAAGAATGCTTTGGATAAGGATAAGAAAAGAAATAAGGTTGATCACAAATGGAAAAATGTGCAAAAAGAACTAGGAGGAAGGAGTGCCTAAAAGGGACATGAGCGCCTAGGTGCTAGTGTCCAAAGTGGGCACTAGTGTCCTGAGACCCTAAACAATGGATGTGATAAGAAAAACATACAAGGATCCCTATGATTTTATCGGAAGTGCATACAGAACTAAGAGATGTAGAAGAGAGTCACAATAGAAATCAATCAAAGAACATAGAGGGATAAGGGAAAGTGTCACCAATGTGTACTTTTCTTACTTAGGATTCATGCATATAACAACATACCGATGGCATAGTAAAGTGATGATATGTGCATAGTTTTGTGTATATAGTTCTTCAAGACAAAATAATAGAGGTTACTCCGACTAAAGAGCTTAAACCCCTTAGTATCTCTTAAGGTAATTTTTCAAAAGAAATGAATTTTAACACTTTTTTTCAGTGAGCATTGATCTCCAACAACCTTGCAAATATTTTCATATCGAAAATAACACGGTGGGAATTACTACATTCCAACTACATATTTGTTTATCACATTACTGATATTTTCTTCAAAGCAATAAAAATAATTATTGAACAAGTTGTTTGATCCATGTGGGTACACATTATGAAAGGATAGCTAAAAGGATGAACACTTATTGTAAAAGATGTCAAATATAAGCCTAATTTAGAAATAATATTAAAAGCTGATATTGGTTACATTGATTTCAAGAAAAATTGAATCTCCCTAGACTATTTGTAACAAACATGGAAAAATGTATTTGCTATGATTCAACAATTAGGACCTCCAATTTTTATTTTCACATTTTCTAGAGTGGAATATTGTTGGAAACTACTTGTTACTACCCTTACAAAGATTTATACACATTATAAATGCTTTGTATTCCTTTGGGAAATCCACACTCACTTGATTTACACAATGATTTTTTTTTTTGAAAAATGACCTTGTGACATGAACACGCTACTACAAACATAGATTGAATGCATTAAAACAACTAATTTTCTAAGAAAACTTTTTCTGAGAGATATTTGCTACTTTTGGTACATTGATTTCCAAAATAGAGGAAACACACATAGTCATTGGATGATATGGGTTTAAAATGCACCTTTATAGAGAGAATGCCACAATGGTTGAGAACTTTGTAGACAAATACATAACATGCAACATTGAACCATTCCCTCCACACATTTCAAAGTTACACCAACATCATCATGCAAATATCTACAAAAAAATAGCATATAAAGTGTAGATACAATTTTCCTCTTCCACTAATGAAATGAACTAAGATCCTTGAGCCTTGTGAAGACCCTAACCCAATTTCCATTGCAAATGCTCATTATAGTTTCTCTCGCTCTTAAAAAAATTTATATGTAAAATGGGTTTCATTTGAAATGTTCCTCCAATAACTTAGCATGTATGAGACCCAATACATACACTCACTCCAAAAATACTTAATCAACCAACCTTATTCTTGAAAATAAAATTGTATACACAAAATTATGAACTTTAGACATTATTTAGACTGGTCTTATACTACTATTTAAAAGGTGATCAAGTGAATAAAGTAATAATTAATCCAACCTTTTGGCCATCTTTATTTTATATATTTTTTGTCATTCCTGCATATTTTCTTGCACTTATCCATCCATTTTGCAATTGCCCTCATTCTAGCCCAAAATCAGGGCATTCCAATCTATGCAAATCCTTTTCCAATTCTTTTTGGGGCCTTTCTAGTCGTTTTTCATCCTTATCCTTTTCCCAATTGGCCTTGTTGGGATTAATTACAAAATTAAGCTTGAGATCCCTATAAATATAAAGTTATAAGACCATAATGAGGGTCCTAATGTCACATACTACTATCACTCCATCTAGAGTTGTATCCATTACATCACTTGCATCCACATAGTGTCATACATCAAGGCTAGGAGATCTGCATCACAAACACTACATAGGGGAGGGATTATATTTTATTCCATGCACACATGCTACTTACATTTTCTATGGTTACTATTGCTCGCTACTTCACAAAGTGCAATTGACACGAGAGTACCTAAGGCATGACATGCACATACTTTGGTGGATGAAGTCGGTCCACCCATTCATTTGCATATTTATTTTTTCTAGGGTTTGATACTTCCTTTTGTATTGTATGTCGCTATACATCTCATTTAGCGAATCCACTATGACAGATAAAGGCGGGGTTCTCAACCAACTTGTAACCATACCAGAAATAGGTAATGATATTTTACATAGATCGAGTGCCCAAACCGTAGACCAGTGAGTACCAATGTGCCCCTAAGTACCCTTCCAGTACCTCGGTCTAGTTTTCGTAAGGTCCCCGGGTGATCGCTTGCACTTCCAAATTCTATTTTCAGTCTTGTATGTAGCCTCTTCAAATCAGCTAAGCTATTTCTCTTCCTTCTCTTGCATACTTAGGGTTTTATTTTACTTAGAATAATTATTTACTATTATTCCATACTATTTTAGTTCATTTATATAACGTTTTAGTCCTCCTAATTAGATTAAAATTAATACCCCACTTCTCGGCTTTATTTTTGTCAATCATTTCGGTGAACATGACTCGATCTACACATTCTTCTATCATCCTTAGGATCTTTTCATCATGGCTATTTCCATTCATGAATTTTTGCTTCTTCACTGAGTTACACACTAATATTATCAACCTTTTAATCGGTACTCGTATTCCCGATGACACCCATCCCAATATAGTCTATAATACTTTTGCGATGAATTTTCTAAGCATTTTAGTTTCCATCTATCCCTCATAATGATGGTGTTTATTTTGATAATGATCCACCTTTGTATATCATCTCTCGCATCTATAATGTTGTTGTTAAGCGTACCTTAATTGACAACAGATATGAGCTTAATTTGTGTACCATGCCTTTTCTTAAAGCTTTAGGCCTCACTGATCGTGACATTAATCCCTCTTGTATTTCATTACATGCTTATGATGGTTCCACCCACCCATGTCTTGGTCACATCACACTACCCATCACTATTGGTCCTAAAACTGTCAACATAATATTTTTGTCATGGATTTCCCAGTTGCTTACAATTGTCTACTTGGTTGACCATAGTTGCATGCCATGTAAGTCATCACGTCTAATTCCATAATCATGTTAAATTATTGCATGAGGGCCTGGAGTATACTATTTTTTGTGACTGTGATCCATTTCAGTATTGCGACCAAGCTCCCGACACTAGTCTTCCCATTCCATGCATTATTAATACCAATGATCCGTAACCTATGGATGAACCACCACATTTACCTTTGATTGATGGAACTATTTGTGTGATAGACTCTATTTCCCCTCGCCACCTACTACATCTCATACTATGACCATTCATCAAGGGTCTCTCCCACATATGGACATCTATATCTCACCTCCACATCCATCTTCATCTCCTACTGTGCCACACCCACTTTTCACTTGTACAATTTTCATAACTCTTATTTGGAACACGTCCCGTTTGACCCCACATGCAATGAAACCATTTTTTCTCTTGATGGTATCACTCATCTTGGCTTTAATTTTAAGGACCTACAACCTCCTACTCATGCTTCTCATCTGTATTATGGTTTTTTCACTATCATTGCCACTTATGGCTTGCATGTCTTTGATATTCTAGTCTATCTACCGCGTACCCCTTATTCTTCTCTACTCACATTAGGGGACTCTTGGATTACTCACATCGGAGGTACATTAGACCCTATTCACACAGATATTTCATTTCCTATGATTTTTGGTCATTTTTTCATTAGCAATAGTTCCTTTCTTAGCTATTCACCTAACCTCACTTGATGGTATGCACACGGTTGTCCACATCCTCCATTCACTGACAAAGAATATGCTATGGGCATGTATCGTCTGCATCTCCCCAACTCCTTACATGATCAACCTCATATTATAGCTTACCAAGTTACCCATTTCGATCCATTTGACTTTGATCTAGAGGAAAACAATCTCCTTGATGAGTTCACCTAGTCCCACACACACACTACCTCTGAGGGGTATCACATCAAATACTTACCCCCATTTTTTCACATTAGTACATCCTTTTACATCACACATTCCATATCTATTACTCATTTTCATATCACCACACTTATCACAAGCACCCTCGTCACTCGATGATGCACTCTTGTGCTTCAGTTCACACTAGAATTTTGAGGGATTACCATTACACTAAACCCCACACACCACACTTAGAAATTACACATTACACGTTATACATTAACCATCATACAATTATCTTACATTCTACATTACACTAGTCATTTTATACATTTACACGTTTGACCTCATCACACCCCACGCATTCATCCATTACCTATATTATACGTATTACATTAGATTGCATTTATATAGAGTTATAGTTTCACATTCCATCACTACACATTCTATTTCTATTTACATGTATCACCGCATCTTACATATTTCCTATTCTACACACCCTACATTTCATACACTACATGAGTCACACAATGCATCTATCTGTCATATACATTCTACATGCTACACTAGATTCCATTACATATGGGTCTAGTTTTATCATCATTGCATATTCCATTTCCATATACATTACATATCCTATATACATTATATATCCTACATTACATTATACACATCGTGCATTTACATATTCTATTCATCCTAAAGTCATCTTAGCATTACTACATCTACTAAATTTTTCTACGCACTATACTCATCACCCTATGACACACTTTAGTTCCTCACCCACACTCGATTGCCAAGGGTTTACCAATCAAATGGACCTTAATTTCATCATGTGACATTTTTCTCATCCACCATCTCTAGCATTAGTGACATACACCTTAAGTTAAATTGTCACCTATCTTATCATCTTGTATTGGTATATACTTTAGGCTAAATCACCACCCCCATTATCACCTTGTAGTGGCATACACCTTAGGGTACATCACCACTCCCTTCTTATCCATCTTATAGTGACATACACTTTAGGATAAATCGTCACCCATATTTATCCTTTCATCTTATAGTGATATACGCTTAGGGATAAATCATCACTCGCATAGTCCACAAGTCATGGTATACGGTTAGGCTATAGGGTCCACACACATCTTTCCATATGTATCATACCCATCCACTCATTCTATAGTGATATACGCTTAGGGATAAATCATCACTCATCCATTCAACAAGTCATGGTATATGCTTCGGCTATACGGTCCACACACATCTTCTCCCCATGTCACATTTTCTTCACCACTACACATACACACTCATCACATCGCATTAGATACAACCAACACTACTCAACCATTTCCCGATGATGCACTCTCATTTATAGTTCATTCTTGACTACTGAGGGGGAAAAAAATGAACCTAACTGCATAAACATTCCATCTACTTAGGGGAAAATGATCCTATCATTCCATCTTGCATTCCATTCCATCCATTCATAGCATACTTTGCATTGTCTTGGGGAAATTTACTTTTGCTTACTAGTGTTTTCCATGATCACTTTATTTCACATGTTTTTTTATTAATGGAAAATAGTTTTGGAGGGACTATACCTTGTTACAAGAAAGGCTCAATAGCTAGATCAAACATGAGAAAAACATCAAAAGAAGACCAGAGTCCGAATAATATATAAAGTCCAATAGTAACCCAAACAATAGCTACTAGGAAAAAGCAAAACAAGGATAAAATCGTGATTAAGTAGCCAAAAATAAAATTATCTCAAACAAAGCAACAACAAAAACAGAACCAACCAGACCAAGGGGAGTTATTTCTTGGAGGCCCTATCAATCCTAGATTTGATAGTGCGCAAAGAAGTGAAAAGTGCCAGAGTGGTAGTGTGTGTTGGATCATTCACGTTCAACTTTGAAATAACTTGATTTCTTTCCTTTTCAGTCCCCCAAATGGTTTCAGGAATCCCACTCAACATTGAAATGCTTCTAACTTGTTGCTCCAGAACTCACTAATGGCGTTGAAAATGGCCATATTGTGATCGTGTCTGTTCTTTTCCCTCCCCAATCTATTGTCCAACGAGTTTAACTTTCTGTAAATATCCTCAGTTTGATCAATTTCCATATCCGCATCATCATTCAATTTTCTCTTCCCCTTCTACTTGGTTAATTGATGCAGCTCCTTAATATTCACAACCTCCTTCTCCAATAAATCTAGTCTGAGAAGAGTATTATCCCTCTCATCCTGTGAGGCATGATCCTGACCAACATTGCTAATGTGTAAGATATTTTGAACAACTTCCATTTCTTTGTTGCTCCTGAGAACACGGGCAGAGGGAGGAGAGGCCACTTTACTTGAGTTTGGGGTTCTTGATAGCTCTGGCCTTGGAAGAGGTGGTTGGGTTCTTCAAAGGAGCAGTTAGAATGGGAGAAGGTGGGTCACTGGGGGAGATAGGAATGGTGGGGAATTTGGAGAGGTAGAGTTTATGCAGGAGGAAGATGAGCCCCTGGTGGAGGGGGATGGCCCTGGTGTGCTTTTGGAAATTGAGAATGGAGCATTCAAGTGAATTCAAGAGGTATGCAGAAACAAACTACAAATTGTCTCCTAAAATGGTTGAGAAAGACCAAGTGCTTGGTAGGAATAGTGATAAAGCACCCTTCAAGGGAGATGAATCAAACCATCATTTTAGTAATCTCATCGTAGGGTTTTGGAATGGAACTTACCTTGATGCTCGCAACAAAGATGAGCTCCTCCCCTTCTTTAGCAAACTTTACTACACATGTTAGATTTCTTTCTTATATGTCATTATCATACACACATGTGCATTCACGCCTTTGTCTAGCGTGATCTTAGATAAAGGAATTTACACACGACATGGATGCTTGTTGTCTACCCTTCCTATTCTTGTCATTGGGGGCATCCACATTCATTTTATTTTGGTGCTATTGTTTAATTTTATACTTAACATCTTATACTACTTGATTATACAAAATTTGACATATTTTCCATCACTCTAACATGCTAACGGGTGTTCCATGTGCAACACTTGTTTTGTAGGATTACATGTTTCCATGACTACTTATTTATTTCTACTTGTCTTCTTTATTTTCCATTGTATGCGGGATTTTCCCTTTGCTTGTGTGCACACTTGTCTATTATTTGCAGCCATGATGGCCTTGAGTGTCTTACAACATCGTGAGTGATGTCCCATGTTTGAAACCCACTTTGAGTAGTCTGTTTGTTTTCTTATGTGTTTACACTACTGTGCTTGGTAGTTTCTACAATGTCTACGTATTTTACACTTGTCTTATTGCATGTATGTGTTTACAGACTAACACTTGTTTTGGTTATCCATCCCCTTTTGTGTGAACCTTGGTATCTACCAAGTGTTTTCCCTTCCCCACGTAGGGTAGATTTTTACACAGTCGAGTGCATTCAGTCCTCTTTTGGGGCCACATTATCCTTTCAATGATGTCACATGTGACGTGAAAGAAGGGGGAATCATGAGGGTTTCTACTAACACAACATATTTACACCAGTTCACACATAGTGAGTGAGTTCGACACGATCATGAACTACATACACAACAACCTCAATAAGACATGGTGTCCTTTGGAAATTTTGTGGAGAAATTACGGGATTGGGGTTACGGTGGGTGTGTGTCTCTACACTTATCCATTCAAAGTGGTGTCGATCACCAAAAAAACTAGAATAATAGAGATATCTCTTCACACATGTCAGCAAAAGTGGTTAAAGTTGGAGGATAAAACGCATTTTCTCCCTATACTTCTTCAACTAGGGTGGCGTGAGATCACCTAAAAACTCACGACAATATAGGATATCCTTCAACACCCTCTTTTCTCGATATGGATCAGTGTACATGTTCCATTTAAAATTTTATTTCCAACATATTTTACATTTGCGTACTTTATCCATTTCTATACACATGCGTATTTTACACAACTTTTTACATACATACATATTTGATTGCTTGATCATTTTCTCCTTGCAGAGCCCGTCTATATGAGAAACAAGCAATGCATGTATTTTCCTTTACTAACCATGCGGTACACTACACACAACATCAACTACACACGCATTCCACTTTAGGTTTACTCTCATCATTTCTTATGCAGATTTTCATCTTTAGAATCTATGCTCCTCCACCTTTTTCTTTTTGTCATTCCACACTTGAGTCTAGTCCATTGAGTACGTATTCTTCTACACTCTACATGGATATCAGGTATGCATCTCTATCTACTTTATGTTACCAAACGTTCCGCTCACCAACATAAAGTGGGGGAAAATGTAGACACAAAATTATGTACTTTAGACATTATTTAGCTTGGTCTTATACTACTATTTAGAAGGTTCTCAAGTGAATAAAGTACTAATTAATCCCACCTTTTTCTCATCTTTATTTTATATTTTATTTCATCATTCCCACATATTTTATTGCACTTATCCACCCATTTGGCAATTGCCTTGTCATTCTAGCCAAAAATCAGGGCACCCCACTGTCTTCTGGGTGCCCTGACCCACCCTGGGTGCCCCGATCTATGCACATCCTTTTTGCTTATTTTTGGGGCCTTTTTAGCTATTTTTCATCCTTATCCTTTTCTCAATCGGCCTTGTTAGGATTAATTACGAAATTAAGCTTGAGATCCCTATAAATATAAAGTTATAAGACCATAATGAGGGTCCTAGCGTCACATACTACTATCACTCCATCTAGAGTTGCATCCATTACATCACTTGCATCCACATAGTGCCATGCATCAAGGCTAGGAGATCTACATCACACACACTACATAGGGGAGGGATTCTATTCTATTCCATGCACACATGCTACTTACATTTTCTATAGTTACTATTTCTCGCTGATTCACAAAGTGCAACTGACATGAGAACACCTAAGGCACTACATGCACACACTCACTAGAACTACATCTAGGTCCAAAATATAGTGCAATGCTTAGCGATAAGTCCAATAGTTTGGTGGATGAGGTCAGTCTAACCAATTCATTTGCATCTTTATTTTTCTAAGGTTTGATACTTCCTTTTGTATTGCAGCTCGCTATACGGTTCATCCAGAAAAATCCAAAGCAGACAGATGGTAGGGTTTTGAACCAACTTGCAACCATACCGGAAATAGGTTATGAGATTTTACACGATCGAGCACCCAAACCGCAAACCGGGGAACCCAGGATGCCCCAAGACCCCTTCCAAGTGCCTCGGTCATTTCATATCTTCCAGAGCTGCCTTCGCAGGGTCCTTGAGTGATCTTCGCACTTCAAAATTTTGTTTTCAATCCTACGACAGTCTCTTAAAATCATCTAAGCTATTTCTCTTCCTCCTCTTGCATACTTAGGGTTTTATTTTACTTAGAATAATTATTTACTATTATTCCATACTATTTTAGTTCATTTATACAACATTTTAGTCCTAATTATATTAACACTAATACCCCACTTAGGATTTTTGTTGTTAATAAAAACTAATTCAAACATGGAACAATAGCTTCTTAAAACAAATTCCACCCATATAGAAAGAAAACACATATGTGCAATTTGTATTTAATGCCTATTCAAGCATAACTTATTGTTTTTCTTACATGACTCAAAACAATCGTTCAATGAAAAAAAAATCATTTAGAAGAATTTTATTAAAACATCAAACATTGCATTTGGATGCTATAGAGATGCTCTAAAGCCTCGAAATGCAATGATCAATATGCAACAAATGTCTACACAATAAACATGTCATAGTATTGAATTTTCTACTCAACAAAAATTCTAGAAAGTGTAATTTCATACACTTCTAGTCATACATATCACACATTCATTTTGAAACCTCCAACATTACTAGATTAAGATCCTAATAATTCTATAAACATTATGTGTTAGTCTATTATAGATCATTATATTGCGCATCATGTTTCATAAACATGATTTGTATTGTTGAATTTTTCTCTTCCTATAATAAAGATTGAAAAAGATACACCCATGTAGAAAAGCATGTATCATTCAATTTTTCAATTACAACAAATATATTGACATTGAAAACCACTACTGAGAAAAACTAATGCTTTATGTTCCTTTTAGAGATAATGATGAGTCTATTAAAGCCAATTTCTCTACATGGAAAAATGCATATACATTCCATCAAGAAACAATACATCACAATGAATCTAGATTTTTCTATGCCATTAATAAAAAAATGGGGTGACATGCAAATAACACTTCATGACTTAGAAGTAGATGTAAACTCTACCACCTCATGTTATTCCCGTCTTGAATAATAAACACAAAGCCATGAAAAATATGACATAAAAATTGACTTGCCCATGTAAAATTCCAAATAATCTAGGATCCAAGGGAAAATTGTTTCAAAGTTGATAGTAATCTGTCATATAAGACAATACAACCTTAAATAGAAATATGTGAATGCTAAATGCAAAACAACAAGCTATTGTACATGACCTTGCATATAAAAAACATAAATAAACTGCAAATCCTTTGTAACTTTTCTGACAGAGGAGCTAGTACATTAGAAATATTCACAACTAAAATGATATTCAAAATGTTGTTACATAATTACAATAACTCAATCAATAGTGACCCTTTAAAAACTAAAGGTTTAATCTTGGATTTCACAGAAAATATTCTTATAATGTTAGTGGCATAACACTTCATTAAAATTTTATGCTACCTTTTAATCAATCTGGGCTCCTTCTACTAACCAATGAACGCTTATATGCATTGGAATTTTTTTATAAACAATTACAAAATTCCCTTATAAATGAGGTTTCTTTGGTTAGAGGGAAGCTACTATATACTTTACCGATATGTGTCTAAGAGAAAAAAAAACACATGCCAACTTCATTCTTTGGAAACATTGACATGATATTTTGTGGTGGTTTATACCAAGAAAAATGTTAATAATTGAATTGTATTTGATAACCCTAAAATCACTATAGAAATCATATGACTTCTGGAAATAAAAAGGAGGGTTTTCAAACTAACCAAAACTATGTGATAAAAATACCAACAATTTGTATCTATACTAGTTCACACACCATCTCTGATATCACCTATTTGAACCCAACTTTCTATTGTCACGTGCCAAAAAACCCCACATTTATATATCTTTTCTAAAAATTGAAAATCACAACAATAAGATGCTTCTACTTACACCTAACGAGAAAATTATTTTCCACTCACTTGATAGAAAAGACACATCTTACAATGAAACAAAAACCTACTTGAAAACAATAGAACTACCCAAACAGATTGAACTCAAGGAAGATATACTTGTAGAGATCTTTGCTGGAAATTATGATATTTAAGATGGGCTAGTGAATGGATCTAATAGAATTTTCAAATCTTACACAACAACAACTAAACTTGAATAGATGTGGATTCATTTCAATTTTGTAAACATTGGCCATAAAAATTGTTAAAGTACGCACATATGTATACATATAAAATTGAACCTACACGGTATCCACTGCTCATACATTAGACCCCTTCATAATACAACATATAAAACTCTAGTTACAGTTCATAAATAATTTCTTATTCATCTATGTTGTGCTCATACAATTCATAGAGAAAAAGGAATAACACTAGATAAAATTTCATTTAGAAATTATGGAGTTATTGGCCATGGCCTAATATATACAAATCTCTCTCATGCCGTAAGTGTGGCGGTATGTATTTACTATATCCTCTTACACAAAAACTTCACCCTTAAAAATGTTGTTGTATAAATGACATGATTTCATGTTGAAGCAAAATGGGAACTTCCAAATGATTTCTCCTACATTGATTTTTCTTCTTCCATTCTCTTCTCTTCACTAAACACATGAAGTCTTCAAATTCACAAAGAAGACATTATTCATGACCATGATTTAATGTTATCTCATATAATTTGTTTATAAAAAAATTGGTTATATTCTCTTACCACAAATGAATTTCTCCCAAGCACCCATTGTCTATTCACACACCATGTACATCATGTAAATATATGTGCTAAGAAAAATATACCATTCCTATAGACATGTGGTTTCCATAATACAAATGTGGAAGCATTATTTACAAATGTTATTCTCCATAAAAACATATAATGATCATAAATGTCTATGCATCTCCAAAAGCAAGCTTCAAAAACATCCTTATTGTTTTGGACAAAGCTTTCTCAAATGTTTGTTTTGATACACCTTCATACTTATTCGATACTTCAATATTGATATACACATACAAACAAGCAAATCAAAACTTTTAAGAACATACATGCAACAAAACAAATTCCATTTTTGTATTGCATAAGAAAGTGTGTTTTTACACAATATTGATTATATCTGTCAAATTATGTAGATTATTTTTGTTAATCATATGAGAGACGTGTATTGGAGTGTTCATCATGTTATTTTCTTCTCCTCACAAAGGACAAATAAAATATCCACTGGTAATGTTATTTGTTTTCAATTCCCCTACTCAAATAACATTTAGTTGATTACAACCTTTCTATTCTTTTTCAATTAGATTATTATGGGTTTTATGTATATAGATTATTAACTTTCTACGAATAAGGACTCTGCCAAAAGAATAAAAAAGAAAAATTACTAAAAAAATGGAACTTGAACAATTTCATGACATATAGCCAAAAGCTATCAACAATAATTCTAATCAAGAAATTGAGGCAACATCACTCTAGGATTCCAAACTGTAACTTTGACTCCTCCTTCGATAAAACTTAGTGTCTTGCTTACATTTCATTAATTAGTTTGCACATAAGCTTTAGTTTCATTTCATTCCTTTTAATTTTTCCTTATTCTCAATATCGGTTACTTTTGTCTTTGTAGCAGAAGAACTGATTCAAATCTTCCCCGCACAATATTTGGGCTTTATTCACGAAAACTAGGAATTTTTTTGAAGATGTGCTTGTTGTCTATGAACCTACACATGCCAAAGTTGATTCTCCGTCAAAAGTTGATATTTTTCATGTAGACATGGTTGAAAAAATGTAAAAAATGACAATTACCAATAATATTGTTGATATATTTACACCACACGTTTTCCTAGGATTGGGTTTATGCATTACTAATTTTTCAATCAAGGATAAAACAAAATATGAAAGAGACCATGCTAATTATTGTATCATGGCAGCCTTTGCAACCAAAATGGAAACCATTCCATCTATTTGTGAAACACGAATACTAGTGCTTGTAAAAATAATACATGCTCTCATGAACTCACTTGCATATCTAGTTGGTTCTTTTGGTGCAATTATTACAGGTACTCGTCACACCAATGACCAATAATCCTCTATGTGAAGGATGATGACACCGAACATGACAAATCAATGGTAAAATATTATTTTACTTTAAAAAAAAAAAAATTATTTTCCTCAATCTATATTAATTATTGTTATTTAATCTCAATTTCCATTACCATGTACTCATATCTTGTTCGGTGTAGTTAGGAAGCCTCGTACCTCCTTCTATACCACACGATATAAAATATCCTCAATGTTGGAACATTTCCACTCTTTTTGTTTTAAAAATTACATACAAGGACTACAAGGGTCACGTACTTTGCATGCAAGCCTTTCTTATTTTATTTATCATCTCAATGATGCAAGAAAAAAAGAATATTTACAATCTCTTGTAAATTCCAATACGAGGTTTCTATTCATGTCCTTTCATTTTTGCATCAAACACTTTGGTTGATTTTTCCTACTTAGCCATCCTTTTTTTTTCTTTCACAACTATAACCATAATTGCTTTCTTGTGCATAAATAATAAGATTTATAAGACCAAAAATCATATACCTTTTTCCATTCCAAAATTATGTGTTGATTGTGTTCATACAACTAAAGAAAACTCGGTGGAAGAAAAAAAAATGTACTACACAATGTGTAATCACAAAACACCTTACAAATAAGTACACATGTTACGATGTTTTGTACAAAAAATGATTGCTCCATGGATTGTACTTTGCACCAACCCCTTCTTAGAAAATTCTTCCCCAAATTTTCTGTAATCACATATGAACAACATCAATAGGACATATCCTCTATTTTGTTTCCTCTACTAATTCCGATCAATGGAACATTCACTACGACAATCAACAACAACATTTCCTCTATCAAACCACCGTGATTCCTATACACATCCCCTGTAATATTTTCCATTCTTTTTACACTATATTAAAACTAAATTATTCCTCCTTAAAAATATTCTTTGTTAAACAATGAAACATTTTCCATGTTCACTTTTATCCCCTTCTTTTAACAATTTTCTACTCTTTTTGTTCCATGGTCACATATTTTACTTTCTTAGGTGTATGTTTAAATAAGAACAACACATGTTTCAGAATTTTCATTTTTATCTCTAAATTCAAAAATAATGTAAAAGTTTGTGAGTTATCAAGAATTCATATTAAAAAACTGCCATAATATCCAAACTTGGTTTTTCTATTTCTACCATGTATGTGTGCTTTGGATAAAGAATACTAATTTCCTCTTATTACAACACTGTAAAAAACAAACATCATAATCAATGTACAAATCCATTTAGAAGAGGAATTCCTCAATATTTTGTTATCTTATTTAATGCATGAATCTAAGGATAATTTTTCAATCTTCACTCTCCGACAACAAAGAAATCTACAAAAAAAAATTATCTGTAATAACACTTGCATTTTGTCAAATATTTGACGTGCTTCCAAATTTTGCATACATTTACCACTATTTTCATAGATGTTTTTTTTAAAGTGTTGCATATGAACTTGTTAAGGATGATACACTTTTCATCACTCAAGATGCGTGATATTGACATTAGTGACCCCGATTCCATACCACCTACATACATAGGCATTTAATTTCTATAGGTATATGTTTGCACAATTAAAAATGATTCTTTTGTAAACATTTTCACAATGACTTTGTATGGCATTATGAAATTCACTTATATTTTCTCTTCTATATTTCATTTTACAATATTCTATATTTCATTTTACAATATTCACTCCATTCTAACAAGGATATACATGAACTAACAAGATTTATTTGCATTTTTAACATATTTTGTATACGTCTCAATAAAAAATCTCTCTTAATAAATTTAATCATTCCTTGTCATACCCATATTTTAAAAGTAATAAAGTTGATATATTTTCAAGGAAGGTATCTCTAAAATTGAAAAACATCATAGTGTAGAAAGATGCAAGTTTAGTAGAAGTGAAAAACTAATGTGCATAGGTATGATTTGATTGAATGCAAGGCAATCTGACCAAAATTGCATGTAGAAGATGACTTTGGCATCTCCAACAAATTTATATTTAGGTAGGCGACATAAGTGAAAAAAATTGTATGAAGGAAAGTGATAAAATTGTCACTTGTGAGAGAGTGAACAAGTAATGATAAATTGGGAAGCTCAATCCAATACATAGAACATAGTGATACACATGCACATGACATATAAATTGGGGTGAAATAAATGCATTACATATATGATGTGTCAATGAAAGTTAATTTGATTCACTTTTGCAAAAACAATATGGTAGATTACTTTAGAGAGTAAGATGTTGACAAAAATTGTGAAGTTCTATGTTTGGACCTTCCAATTTCATTTTTATAAAAAAATTTAGTCTAATCCCTTAAAGAAATTTTCTTGATATTATGAAAATGTAATTAATATGATTTGGTCAAACTTTTGCATCAAAATATTTGTTGATATGCAAATTTTCAACCTTAAATTTTTGTTTGATTCCCCGTACACAAAAATTCAATGCCCTATTACATTTGTTAACTAAAAATTAGATCAAAGATGCAATGTAAAACAAATTTAACTTACATAACTATAAAAATAAAAATCCAACGGGTAGTGGCGTAACGGTTCTTGGGTCTCTTAGTAATTGGAAGGTCCAAGGTTCAAATCTCGGCTTCGTGTTAAGGTGACCTACTACCGTTAGTTTGGATACCCTGGTGATAGGGTACCATGATAATGTGGTTTAATCTGTGGGCCAGCCGAGAGCTTAAAATTCCACCCTTAGATTGTTCCATGAATGGTGTGGGCTGGTGATGCCACAAAGGGCTAAGGCCCTCTCCCTACGTAACCTCAACAAAAATTAAAAATAAATAAAAAAATATACTTGTTTAGGTCCTTCATGCAAGCAAACAACTCCGTAGGTTGCACCAAGACTAATTTCCATAATATATGGCCCCTTTTATTTACAATTAGAAGTTGATCCCAACTTATAAGTGGGAAAACTTCATAGACCAACATGTTATCATATGACATTTCTTACTCATAGAAACAAATTAACATGCATTTGTTTTTGATGTTTGAAATATTCTCTTCTCATTTAACAAAATGCACTAACTTCAGCAAGATTTTCCATATCATGGCCTTGTTAATAATAGGTAAGTAAAATAATTAATATATGGTTTTTACATGTAATTTTATTATATTGTTGAAGTTAGGTATCTAGATTTCAATTTTCTATTACTTTATTTATGATCAACCAATTATATATTTTAACACGTGGCATTTTCAATTTGACTATAACATTATATATATATATATATATATATATATGACTAGCTTAAATAATTTATTAAGTCTCTTCATAATTTTTAATTAATAAAAATTAAATGTTCTATGAGTTGTCACTATTATAAAACTCAAATACAAGTGCTAAATTCTTATTTCAAGTATATCTGGACATATTCCACCAAGCGACTAAAAATATAGCTCTCATTGGAATCCAATATTACTAGTTTTGGATTCCAAAACTTTAAATATTAGAATTTAATATACTCTAAAATCACATATATTGGAATCTAAAATCACATATATTGGAATCCAAAATCACATATATTGAAATCTAAAATTACAAATATTGGAATCAAAATCAAAATATTGGGATCCAAAAATTAAAATATTAGAATCCAAAAATTAAATTATTGGAATCCAAAAATTAAATATTGGAACCTGTTATACCTCCTTCTCGAGTCTGATATATTTGATTACAGATTAAATTAATGAATCTGGGAAAAATTGTTTAATGATTTCATGGAATCCAACATTGAACTGCAAAACATTAAACACAATAAGTTTATGTTTTATACATGCTAGTGGCCATTAGGATTTATTTATGCTTTAATATATGGTTCATATGAGTTTTAAAATGCCTTTAAGATTAAAGTACGATGATTTGAATAATTGAAACACCTATCAGCCCAAAAAATGCTAGGATAATGACATACAAGAGATGTGAGACACTTCAGGTTCATTTACAATGATGTGATTGATCCTCATCGTAACCAGAGAATTGCTGAAGATATTTGAAGAAACTAGCAAAGGGCGATGATCGAGACTAGGAGAATAAGTTGGTGATGCTTTTGGATTATGACAAGTTGATCTTATTAAAAAAATAATTTTACGTAATAAGTTCAAAATAGTTTTGGGTACTCATCTAGATAGGGAAGAAGATCAGAAAGAAAGGAAGAATATTGCATATAAAATGGAAATGGGAGAGCCTACCCGTGCTACTATCCTTGAGTAAATACATGCTACAAGGGCCACTGCCAAGGAATTCTATGAGATTCTTCAACGCAACATCAGGGAGGAAGCTATGAAATTAAGAGATGGTGGTCATAACACACATTATATAACATAACATTACACACATTTTATAAAATAACATTACTAAAGAATGACTCACACATTATATAAACAAATTTAAGGCTTTATTTGTAACATGGTTATTCACATATAAAACCATTACTATATATAGACACACATATTAAAGAAATACATTGTATGTTTTTTTGTAACATAGCTATGCAATAATTTGGTTTCAACATGGAAATGCAATTAACTGTAAAACCATTCTAGATATATTTTCATATTTAAATATGGATATGAAATTAATTAAAATTACCTTACTAAAGGTAGATTTGTGGTAAAACATTTTAAGAGTTTTTGAAATCTCTTGTAACACTATTCCCAAAGATGGGCTCCCAAATTAACAAAAGAAATCATACAAAATTTCCCTAAAACAAGCTCCTTATAATTAGGTTTTTGATCTAATAACATCTCAAATGTCTTCCACATCCTTCAATGGTTGCAACAAAGGCCACAACTCATCTAACAAGTAGTTTTCTATAGAATTAGAATTTATGTTAAATGTTTTAGCAATTATGTAGTTCCCACATCATTGAACTTATTTTTCTCTAAAGAGTCATCTATAAGCATTATATTTTTACAATGGTATGATGCATTAAACGGCACCAAATGAAGTTAATATTCTTGAGATATAAGTTGGGATTCCTAGAACCTTGATAATCGGTGGGTTTGGACTCAATGCAATATTCCTGTGTAAATATGAACTCAAATCATCAACGCCTAAGATAATATTTCAAATGAATGAAGGAATCATGTCATTAACATTTGAATTTCTCATTGATGTCCATAACGCTCTTTTGAATTTTTTTGCAACATTGCAAGAACTCTTTCACATTTGGTCTAAGTAAATATTTTTTGAGCTTGATGCCACCAAGATTTTTTAACTTCTCGTGTGATGAATCAACCTTGTGGATGGTGTGTGCCAAAACATTGTTTATATTAAATATTATTAGTTTCATGTTACATGTGTTCTTATTTGTAAATAAAGAAAACACAAAATCAAATCATTAGAGACGATGAACTAATCCCAAAATAAAAACACATCCCCTTTTTTCTTGTTATACCAAAATCAAATGGTTGTGGGTGGTGAATTAAGTCAAAAATAAAAACACATCCCCTTTTTTTGGAATATTGTTTTTGCAGAAAACATTTGAATCGAATGAAATATTTGTGGGTGATGAATATCTACAAAATCTATTGTAACTATTTAATTCTATATGAATGTGGTATACATTTTTATTTTGGAAGCACAAAAGAGTATTCAAACACCAATAGTGCATTTGAAAGTTTTAAATGATCTACACATGTTCTTGTGTTGTCATGTGCATTTCAACTATGTACATAATTGGTTGTAAATAAATGAATCAGTCGTATATGTTCCATAAAATCTCCACAAAGTTGGGGTTTTGAGAATTATTTCTTCTTTAACATCGGAAGACATGAATCTCTCATCATCGATCAAAAGAATATTATTTTCACCATAGACATTACCAAAAATGTCTAGTATCTAGTTGACTAGTATTCCTCTCGGTCTTACATTGTCTCCTTCCCCAAATGAACATGAAGCGAATATCTCATAGCCAACTAATTTTTTCAATGAATCTTTACTTCACAAGTCTTGAATCCATACATGTAGACCATAAGGAAATGTCAAAATATTTTGTTGCAATTCTTATCAAAGAAGTACTAAAATCTCGCTCAAAGTCTTTATAGTTCATGTGTGTAAAATTTGGAACTACATTAAGAGGTATTTTCTCGCAATTCTAGAAATTATAAAAATAAAACTTCAACTCCCAAAACCAATAATTTCTGAGGCTTCCCAATTGCATATATAAAAACAACTCAAAATTAATTTAGGCTTCCCAATTTGATCAATAAAAACTACTCAAATTATTGTTACAATAATATTTTTTTGATAATTCACACACACAACTTATACATTCATACTCTCAACTTATAAACAATGAAGATATAAATACTCCCAACTTATAAATGTATAATCTCAATATATAAAATAAAGAGTGAACATATGAATGTATCTTCTTTACAATGTTAAGAAATATCATTATAATAACATTTTGAAATGATAAATAGTTATTTAGTATTTTCTTGCTCCAAATATTTGACGCCCTCTACGAAATTCAATCCCTAAGACACTATTAGTGATAAGTTTCTGTAAAAATTGGTCATCAATCACATATCTTTAGAATAATTTTCTCCATTTCCTTTCCTCCCTACTATAAACTTTTCTTTAGGGTTTCCCTTTGTACATCTTGTGATACATATTGTGTCTTTAGAATTGAAGGAAATATCATCTCTACTCTAAACCTTTTATACATATCTTATTTCAATTTCATTACTAATATTGTGTTGGAAGCACAATGGAATGAGAGGGGGTGGGTGAATCAGTCCTTACAAACTTAATTCAATTTCATATTGCTTACTTAAACCATAAACCAATTAACCATCCATTAATGTGTGCACAACATCATATAACATGCATTCAATTAACCATGAACAAGAGAGAAAACACCATAACACAAGATATAAGTGGGAAAACCTCAAGGGGAAGAAACCAAATGATTTTTTTATATATTACACATAACAAAGACTCAAGTGAATATTACACATCATAATATATTTCTTTAGTGAGGCACCAACCCCACAAGGAGCACTAACCCCTAAACCCTTGTTAATATGAATAAAAAAATACTTGCATGAATATGAATCATCACACAATATTTTGATAATAATATCACTGATGATATGCTGCTACAATTCAGTTGATGGTGATCAAAATATTCAGCTCCGCACTTCTTCGATCATTGTTCAAACCCTATCTTCTCCAACTCACTCTATCTCTCACTTTCTTCACTTCTATTTAATTAAACCTCTCGAACAAACCATTTAAAACATTATGAAACCAGTCATAAACTCTCTTAGATCTCATAACATGCATTCACACCTACAAAATACTCTCACATAGGTCACACTTTTCATACTCACCAAAACTAGTTCACATTTGAACTCCAAACTCACTTTTATACCTTCCTCTTGATTCAAACTCACTCAAGATCAGTTTCCATATTTTGGTTTGAAAAATGCATATTAAAAAAATCCCAAAATTTTCATAAAAATGTTCACATATGACCCATATAGGTCGGCCATGCCCAAAACCACTCATCTTGCACCAAACATGCTCAAAACCCCATCACTAGGATGAGTAAAATCTAATAATTCCAAAACCATGATTAGTCAAGATAAAAATTCATAAAAATGTATAATCTAATATATAACCATGATCCATGGTCATAAATTTTATTGGACCAATCAAATAATCATAACATGGGAAAAAGGATCATATCCTTTACTAAACAGTTGTTTCCAGTACCTCGTCTTCACCTTTAGGCATCAAGCACACTCCAAATAAACTCAAATATGGAATGAAACCACTCTATGGAATCATCAAGACCTGTAGAAAAAATCCATGTATGTTAGAGTTCATGAAACATCCATAGCCTCAAACTACAACCGCTTTCCTTTTCACCAAAAACATGTTGCCTAGAGACCTATTTTACAAACTCAACTATTTTTCACCCTATCTACATCTTCCAATACATCCAAAGGACTTAAATAGGAATAAAATTAATCCATATTAACTATCCTTATGGTATAAAGAATAAAAAAATCCATCTCATGCTTCAATCACTTCATTCTTTCATCCCGAGGAGTCATGTCCGAAAAATAAGAAACCTTATTGCTCACAAATTGACTGGAAGGAACATAAAAATATCATCATCATAAGATAAAATTTATACCAATGGAAATATATATGAATCCTCTTTCCATAACATATTTTAACTCCTTCCAAATTCAAGTGGAAGGCCTTCAACCAAGCCCATCTTTGCAAACTGCCTGAAACTGCCCCAAAACTACCCTTTGACTAGTCTTCACAAATAGGGCACACTTTGCCATTTAGATGCATCATCATGACTTAAAACCACCATGGAGATCATGAAAAACTAACATAATAAAAATAATTTCCATTTAATTTGCAACTTCTTTGGACAACCTTGTCCCAAACTGAACTTCTTCATAAACATGCCTATTTGAGTGGGGTCCACTCATCACCACATCCACTACCATACATTTATAGAAATATGGAGAAGCTATATACATCATTAAATCATTATCCATGCACTAGAAATAAATTTTGGACACTTATTATCATTATCGTTCCTTGTTCTTTTGAGCTAGGGTTTCAAACACACAAAAAGTTGTTTACCTTCTTAACATTCGTTCATAAAAACGTGAAAATGAAATGACCTCATTATTTTTGTGAAACCTTATAGAATAAATTTAGAAACATCCCTGAAATCAAAAAGGTCCCATGCAAAGCACACAATTTAGGGTGAGCATCAGAAGGTGTAATTCGAGCTAGAAAACACCCTTTCTTAGACCTTGTTTCACCTAAAAATGGTGTAACTTACAAAATTATCTTGAACGAATCCAATTTTTTTCACACCTATAAGAAACATATAGTAATCATCTCCAATCATCATCATAGCTCATATATCTCTCCAAATTCTCATCCCATCTCATTTGTATGACTAGCCATTAAGGGGTTTCATGGTTTAGGCTAGGGTCAATCAAAAACAACAATATAACTAACCATTAAACCTCTTCAAAAGGTTGTAACATTCCTAGAATATATTTTATGATATCCTTGGGTGCTTCTATAAGCTCACACGACTCTACATATCATTCTCATACCTCTTAGCACCTAGACCTGGTCTAGATGAGCACCTGAAACTTGGTCTTTCAACCTGTACCTGTACCCTAAAACTCATGTGATAAAAAAAATACTCTCAAAACATGCTTTCCATATTGTTAATAATCTCCTCAAGTCACCAAGAATCTTTAACCATCATGCACAATCACCTAGCCTAGCTAGGTCACCTAACTAGGTTTGCTAGAATAAGTCATTCTCACTAAATCACTTCATACCATCATATCAAACTCGAATCCCCATGTAATCATCATACTAAGAATAATTTTACTCTACTCCATCATCCTCTTTATCATTAATGGGATTATATATCAGTGACAACACCTATAACACAACATGCCAATAATCTCCCCCTTTGTCATTTATGGAAAACCTCCTAAACCTCTCCTCCTTTTTTACATTAATGACAAAGCATACTTGTACTTAAATTTTGTTCACCTTCCTCATCTTCATAGGGTCACCATTTTCTTAGAAAAATCAACCAAAGTCTTCATAATAGCTCACTAACTAGTCATTTCTTACAAAAATATGTTTTTGGCCACTTTCAAGGCATAGAAATATTGTACTCCCCTACGAAAAGTATATACAACACCTACTAATGTCAATCAATGATGATGAAAAACTGGAAAAATACTTCTCACCTCTCTCTTGGATGCATGCATCACACAACCTCCTTTTTTTGGCTCAAAAACAAGTTTTCATCATCTTATAGCTTATTTTGACCTTCTTCATCTTTAGAGAGCACCTTTGCAAAAAAACCTAGAACTTAAAGATACACCTTATGAACATGAAAACAATGAGAAAACTAAAGAAAAAATCATCATCCATACCTCTTTATTGATCTAACTCAGCCCATCCTTGCCCAAACTAGACTAACTTCTTACATACTTTGACTTCTAACACTCTTGAGGACTAGAATCCCTAATACCAATCTTCACCGTATTCTATACCATCTTTTACAAGCTCTAGAAAACCATAGACTCCATAAAAAAACTTCTCATCACCACCCACAAAATTATATAATCTCGACTAGTAAAAAACACAAGAATTTGACTCCTTACCTTGAAATATTGCCTTGTAGAGGATACAACCACTTAGACACAACCCTAAAACTATTTCTCAGAGTTTTCAATCATATTTGGATGAGACTATACATATTCAAACCATAACTTGCTTGACCTTGGATAAACAAATCACACCATACATCGATACCATGTAGCCATCTAGAGCACCTTCTAGAAGTGAAAATCATGCTCCCATTGCATGAAGATATTTCACTAACTTGTAGCTACTCATTCTTTTCCTTTCACCGTCCCGCAACCCTCGTTAAGGAGTGATCATCACTCAGAAGAAAAGTGATGCAACCTATAATTTACTAAGAATAACCTAGGTGCGCTTAGCACATCACTCAAACTTTGGCTGAGTGCTCACTTGAAGTGCGCAAAGGTACCAAGTCCCTCTTTATGGTTGTTTGTACATGATGTTAGTGTGATGATATTAAGCATATTCAGATTCATAACTAGACATAAACATTCCACAGCATGAACCAAATCTAGATCTTAGAGAATCATGAACTAAACAATAACTATAATAAGATTAACCATACAAGAACTAGATTCAGTTATGTCTAATACCATTATCCAACCAATATACTCCATTGCATTAATACTGTAAAACACAGAAGCTTCATACACTGTAAAGTATCTCCATGAGTCATGTGCACATCAAAACCAAAGAGCACTACTCTACAATAATTCACTACTTCCTTCCTAAACTACATAGTTCAATACATATTTATAGGGGTGGGGAATTGCCCTTCACCACCCATGCACTTCTCAAAATAGGTCACATGTTGATAATAGCCATGCACCTTTACAATAGCATGCACAACATGCAAGTGTTTTAATAATAGATGTCTTATAGTTAACTCCAAGTAGAAATCCTATTATTAGCTTAAACTATGCATGACACTTATCTTCCGCTTGTTCCCAAAATACCATTACATGTAGTGCAAGTATTCATCTCTATGTGTGCTCTACACACTATCTCCAAAAATAGCCCTTATCCACAAAACAACTAATTCCTTATCCCAGGGCGCTTGATACTATAATAGTGACGTGCGCTTCCAGCCGCCTCTATATTCATGCACCCAATACTTAGAATATTTATGGCTGCTCAACATTACAACACACTAGAGTACACCTTGGAAATGGGAATTATTTCGACGTCTCAAATAATAAAGAATAAGAAATGAAAGAATGAAAAGAATGAACCAAACTTTGTACAAAAGGATGAAGTTTATTCTGCAACACCCTCTTCTTCAATTGGAAGGATTAGTTTTAGATATTCATTTTTGATCTCAACCTCCAAGGTCTCCAGTCACTCAGCGCATTCCTCGTTTTCTCTGGAATATCAATGGCTATGTCATCCAATTCATCCTTAGAGAGTTTCTCTTTCTCATTTTGTAGTATCCAGACAACATTGGCCATACCTGACAACATTCCCTCCATGAGGTCCATCTTCTACGCTATGAGTTTTGCAATCTTGATAATTCTTTCCTTATGTGGATCCTGGGCTGCTGTAGGGGTATCACACTGTTGTTTTACCAGTGCCAACCTTTCTACATGCCTAAGTGTTTCATCCTTCATCTCCTTCAGAACTTCATTATCTTCTACCAAAGTTTTGTTCCTTATTATGGCATCTGGTGCCGCATATAAATTAAGAGCTTGATATGTTTACTTTAGCTCATCCTTCAATGTTTAGAGAAATGCCTCATTTATTGAAACTTTTCTATCAATAGTGGCCCTTTATCTTGCTTTGCTTCTTCCTCTGCATCATTTTTCTTGGGGAGGTGCATTGGTCCTTCATCCAAAAGTAGGTGAACTGTTGTGTGCATATAGTGCAACTCAGACTTGAAGTCTTAAGGAACCTTCTCCTGAAACTCAAGCCTTTGTAGTAAAATCTCATCCATAATCTAGTTTGCCATTTTCTTTATATTCTAGGCCTCTCAGAATCGCATTATCGCACTCTTGAGTAAGGCACTTGATCTCTATGTCCTTGTCCTTTTTATCCTCCACCACTTCCCGGATTGTTGCCGCCTTATCCATATTTCTACGTGTTACTTTTGTGAGCACATTAATCAAAGCGTTTCTTACATACTCATCTAAAAACAAATTTGGATTAATGGTCATATGGTGCATATGAGGCACCTTCCTCATTTTCTTCGAAGTGCACACCTCCTCGCAGAACTCAAAATCAGGTTCATCCATGTGAGTCTGCATGCCCCAAGATAGTTATTTTTGAGTGCATGTATTGGCCATTTCAGGGTCCATCCAATCCCAGCCATACAAATGTTTTTTTGGTAGTGTACTTTAGAAATGCATTGGAATAATTTGTGAAGGGTCATTCATATAACCCAAGTCTTGAGTACATATGGCTTCTTCTTCTCCATGCTCACCTGCATACTCGCCAACATCCTCATGTGCTAATACATCCTCTTCTTGCTATTCAGCTACACCCGTATCTGAGGGATAATGTTTTCAGCCACATGGTTGAATTCCTCCTCATCTTTCCCTTGTTTCTCTATGGGGCGCATGAGGACTTCGTATCTCCACCGACACTACTTTCTCCTTCACTAGAGATATCCTCACGAATACTCACATTGGGGTCTATAGTCTCATAGACTATGCACTCACCCATATCTTCATCATCCGGTGTGATGTCCACAGACTAGACTTCATGGTTTTGACATAGGCCTCCTTACCTGGCCATACATATGTTTTGTGCAAAATGTGAATATCTACATCCACCTTTTCTCGCATAGAACCCAGTTGACGGGCATCATGAAATATATTTATTAAGTCCTTAAAATACCTTGCGGTAAATGAAGAGGGAAACTTACACCACAAGCTCTTCTCTCCAAACTTCATGTGGAAGTACCCCAAGCTAAAATGTTGGTAGAATGTAAATTTAGTCTCCTTGTCCACAAACTTGGGTAACTCACATAGGATGCACCATTCTCCCTCAAATTCCCTACGCAGTCTCCAGAACCACTTGTCTAAGTGCTCCTTGTATGTATTGGAAATAGTTCCGTGCAACGTGTACTTGGCATATCTCTTGGTTGGGGACTTGTTCTCCAATGAAAACTCCCATATGTTTTCCCTAGGACCATCTAGTACCCCAACTTCACTAAGAAAAATCAATAACATAATTACACCCCAGTTATCCTCTCACCTTTATCTAATTGGTTGCACACCTCATTCACCAAACTCTCTCACGTAAGGTATCCATTGATGTTGTAGTAGGTTTTTTTGACCATTTTGTGCTCTATATGAAACCAACGCATATTCACCTCATTTCATCACTTAGAGGCACCTAGCTTTCTCCCCTATTAACCATGCTACAACTCCGATGGTAATGTCTGGGATATTGGTGACCTTGAAATCTTAGCCCCCCTTCTTATATTGATATAGGGCTTCTGTGGCATCAATGCCCTCATCATCTGTTAAGTCTCTAGAAATTTCTAAACATGTGTCGCACAACCCTATTACCTTCCTAAAAAACTTGGTAGTAATCCTCATTCTCCTACCCGCAAAATAGAAATAATCTTCATGGACTCACGACATCAACCACTGGTACATTTTCTCAGGATTTCCAAATTAGGACAGCTCCAAGATCTACATTACACCCATGATCTCAAGAAATTTCTTCACCGAGGTATCCAAAATCCTAGTGCCATCCACTAGTCACCGATTAGTCTTTACTCGTAGACTTCTTCCGCCATATCCTTCATGCATTTTACAGTGTGGTGGTTAATATCTGAAACCCTACATTGAGTAATATGTGTTGTCCATGACTACCCTTCAATGACTCCTTTTGGATATAGCATCTCCACCAGCCTAATCCTCTCTTAGATCATCAACATCTTTCTTTACTACCTGGAGCCCTCGGTGGTGCCATTGTTAGGTTAATTATTATTTACCTATATTAATTATGCATTGCATATTAATTAGTGTATTTATTTATTGTTTATATGGTTATATTTAATCATAACCATCTTATTGTTTGTATTCAAAACACTACGGGTGTTGTTATATTGTTTTAACAATATTATTGTCATTATTCATTTGTGCTTCCTGGATGTATTTTGGAAGCTACTGTATTTTAGTTTGGTTGTTGCATAGTTGCAACTCCATATTTGTTTGTATCTAGGCTATCCAATATGTATAAATATTGAGCATGCACTATTATATTTGGTTGATTTGATATTAATAAAATATATCGGAGCTTCCGCCTCGTTGCTCGGTTTACATTTGGTACCAGAGCTGGTTGAAGCTCTTGAAAAGGTTGGAGAGAGGTTACAGAGGAAGGAAAAGTTTTGGAGAAGAAAAATGCTTCACAGAGAGCCAATGCTGCCTCCTGCAGCTTCCCAAAACTCCCTGCAGTCCCACAACCTCCTGTGCATTCTCCAGAGTAAACGAAAAGCAATTTTTTTTGCCTTGGTGCTCTTTGCACCAGGAAAATTTGTTTCTAGAGCTAATAGATATACAAGAATAAAAATAAAATTCCCCATTAGAGGTTTTGTTTTTAAATTGTTTAGTTACAGATAATATTATCTGTACTATCAAATTTTGAGGAGTTTTCATTTGCAGAGCTCCCACATAAAGTTGTCGAGCTCCCACCGAGCCCGTGATCGAGTTATACCATTGCACTAGGTCTCGGGTGCTCATCTATCAAGCTCATTGCATTTGAGCTAGAACGAGCTCTTGGATGAGTCATTCATCGAGCTATTCATCGAGCCAATTCATCACTTTGAAATTTGATTGAGATATTTTCAAATGGATATTGGCGAGTTGCTTTAGCTTCCCACCGAGCCGTCCCCCTACTGAACCCACATTAAAAAAAAAAAGAACAACAACAAATGAGAAGCAACCAAAGATGACCTATAAAAGCAATACAACGAAGCTCAAGCAATCATAGTGTTGAACGATTGAGCATTCAAAAAGTGTGGTGGAGTTAATAAACCAAACACATGACATGAATCACTCCCTTACGACCTATTCATACTCCTATGAGACATGTGTACAATTACAAAATAGAGGCCAAAAAAATTACAAAAGTGGTCTCGTGAATGGATCAATCAAAACAAAATTCAAACTATGCCATCCTCCTCTAGCCGAACTTGCACACAAACAACAAAAAGAAAGCAATCCTACAAAAGGAGATATAGAATAAGCGTCCCATGCTAAAATAAATGAGGGTAAACACAAAAGGAGATAAAAAGAATCAAATCTGGATTCTCAAGTGTATACCCTAATCCATGCCTCCTTAAAACTCATAGTCCACGTGGGACTCCGGTCACATTTTCATTCAACAAGTCACTCAAATCTTTTTAATTTAAATATAAGTTGCTTCAATTTGTCAACCAAGTGCACAAGTGACCTAGCTGGTTAGGTTGATCAACGTGGGAGGGTGAGGTGAGGGGTTCGACCCCCACCCCCAACACTTTTTTTAAAACTAATGTGTTTTTAGTGGAAAATTTGAAAAATGCTAAGTTTGGAGGCAAATTTGGTGGAAAAACCATCATTAAACAACTAGTTACAACTAAACAACCTACTAAACCTTTAGTGAGAAAAACCCTATTTTAGGGATTTTTTTCTCCTATTAGGCTTTTTTTTAATTCTGAGCAACATTTTCCAAAGGGGGGATAGCTAAAAATTACATTTTCAGAGCTTGTTTTTGTAATTCTTTGTAGTTTGGGTCGTATTGGGCTCCTGGAGGCCACGAGGCCGAAAAATTAAAAAAATCCTGCCATTCAATTTTTCCAAATTTTTGAATGTAATTTGTATGCTTTAGTATATTGTACTAATTTGCAAGTTGCCATAGTCAACCACAAAATTTGTAACTACTTAGAAACTGGCAGAATATTGTACTAAAAAACACTAATTTTTTTCTAAATCGCTCACGAGATCCTAAATCTCATTCGCACTGTTCGGTATATATAGTGCCTCATGGGAAGCGCTTACGGGTAAAGTTGTTCGACTACTACTACACTTAACGCCTAATATAGCTGCAACAACATCGTCTGGGCATCAAACCTTTAAATTGACAGGGAGTAATAAGGTCACAATGCACACACACTATGAGCCATCTCATATGTCTGTGAATGATTGCATGACATAAATCCAAAATGAGAAATTATCCAAGTATATAGAAAATTTATGCATGTGTATGAGGATATTTCTTTGAGCCGACTTTAATAATCACACAAACCCCTTTCTTGGTACCACGTAATTCTTTCACGTATCACCTCTTATATAGAAAGGGCGAGATTCTTCCACGTACCACTAGGTATATTAGAAGGGAATGTATATAGAAAGGTTTGGTATATCGATCGACGGTAGATAGATTGGGAGACCTTATACCTAGAGTGATAAGAGCCAAACCACATCGCGATTTTTGTAAAATGGACACCAATGCCCCCAAAATTTTTCTTCCATATTCACAACTACTCAGAGGAAACAAATATGCTTCATGGAAGACAAAAATCAAGACACAACTTGAGTTTGAAGAGATCTAGCCTGTTGTGACTGGTACTATGACCAGATCAACAACTAATACAACACAACAATGGTAGTTTGATAAAGTAGATCAAAAGGCCAAACTCATCATCTTGTTTGGAGTTTCTCGATGATGTGCAACCCCACATTCAAGATGCCAAAATAGCCAAAGAAGTGTGGGATAAATTGAGCACAATATATGAGGCCAAAAACAAGAATGTCATATTGAATTTGCAGAGTCAATTACATACACTCGAAGTTCAATCATAATGAGAAAATTGAAGCTTTCTTAAGAAGAGATGTAGAGTTGAGGGCTTCCCTTCTAGCCTTAGGAGAAGCGGTCACAGATGATGCTTTCATTCCCATTATTATAATAGAAATTACCTCTTTTTACCACATTTTTTCACAACACTAAATGTGTCAGGTACGACAGTTAGTTTTGACAAGCTAGTAAACCTATTGCAACAAGAAAAATCCATGCACAATAAGGATTATGAAGAGGAATAGGCACTTTCTTCACATCAAAAATGGAAAGGAAAAGGTAAAGAAAACCTAATTCCTATCAAAAGTCCCAACATCAAAATCAATATCAACATCAAGGGGACAAACAATAGAAGAAGCAATGTCCAATTTGCAAAAGAGGACATGAATTGAAAGATTGTTGGTATAACACTTATAAGAAAGGTTCATCAAGAAACTCGAATCTCAACACCAACAATCTCACAAGGGACATATGAACTACAATCAAGGGTAGAAAAAGGGGAACTGGAAAAGAATAATCCATCAACAAGGAAATATTGCTGAACAAGAAGAAAATTCAGATAACGAAGACTTCTTACCTTCCATTACTCAATCAAGTGAACCCTCCACGTCATCTAGTGATGTCTGGTATGTTGATTCGGGAGCCACTCGACACATGAATGGCCACAGATACTAGTTTACTTTAATGAGGGACAAACCTTCAAAAAACCATATTTTTTGGGAGATGATTCTTCATATACAATTCAGGGATTGGGAAAATTTCTCTACCCCTTGGTAGATGCAATTGTAGACTATCGGATGTCTTATATGTCCCCGGGTTGACAAAGAGTATGCTTTCACTCACCAACTCCTAGATCACAACTTAAAAATTTACTTTGATATTCATTCTAGCAATAAAATGTGTTTGATTCGAGACAAATCACGAGGCCTAAAGATAGTTGCAAAATCCTCCAATGTGGGACGTATATTCTAGTTTGATTTTGTCCACAGAGATGATCAAAACTTGTGGCTAAGAACTCTACCTCAACACAATTATGGCATCGGAGACTTGGTCATGTTAGTTTCAAGTATCTCAAGACACTTCACCGGCATAATATGGTACATGGGATACCATCTCTTCAAAAGGATACATACAAGTTTCCTCACTTCCTAGCAGGAAAACAACACAGAACTTCATTCCAAAAGAGTACATATCGAGCTCATGGTAAGATTGATTTGGTTCATACCAATCTTTGCGGTTCGATGCAACCAAGTCATTTTGGATTTCATTACTTCATGCTTTGTGTTGACAACTATTTAAGAAAAATGTGGATTTTTTGTCTTCACAAGAAAAATGAAGCTTTTGAAACCTTCAAAAAGTTCAAAGTAGCTGTTGAGAACAAAATTGGTCATCACATCAGAACTCTCCACTCAGATCAAGTGGGGGAATTCACCAGTAATGAGTTCAAATACTACCTACAAGCTCACAAGATTCATCAACAAATGCCTCCTCCACACACACCAGGAAGAATGGTGTTGTTGAGAGAAGAAATCATATAATTATGGAAATGCTACGATGCATGATTGATGACTTAGACTTGTAAAGACATTTTGGGTAGAAGGAACAAAGACAATAGTGTATTTGTTTAACAGAGTGCCCACATTTTCTCTTGATGGAGTAACACCACAAGAAGCATGGTCAAAGTGGAAACCATCTATTACACACCTTAGAGTATTTGGTTGCAAATAAAGTATGCACATAACCAAGCAGAATAGAAAGAAATTGGACATGAAGTCACATAAAATCATCTTCATTGGGTATAGTGAAGAGACTCTTGGGTACATATTGATGGATCCAAAGACCAGAAAAGTCTACACCAAGTAGAGATGTTGAGTTTTTTTTTTGAGAAGAAGGAAGGAGAGTCTCACTTTGTTTCTCATTCTTCCACAAAAAAGCTGAGTATCGTTCTCAAGAGAAAAGTTGATGTGAAGTGATTTGGCTACATGCATACTCAAAGGACTTCCGGATATACCACAGACAAACCGACCACCACGTATGTTGAAAATGAAGGTGTTCTCAAACTTGTTCACAATCCATTTTTACATGAAAGAATAAAAAAATATTGAGTATAACATGGATTTGTTCATTTCCCATAGGTGAGCATATGTTGGGGGAGCACAATATACAACTTCAATTTTGTCCAATGATCTAAAAACAGGCATATATCTTCACAAAGTCACTTTCACATGACAAGTTCGAGTTGTTCAAAGAGTTCCTCTCCTCATCCTTTGAGACAATACACAATTAAGGGGGAATGTTAGGTTAATTATTATTTACATATATTAATTATGCATTGTAAATTAATTAGTGTATTTAATTATTGTTTATATCGTTATATTTAATCATAACCATCTTATTGTTTGTATTAAAGACAATGCCGTGTTGTTATATTGTTTTAAAAATATTATTGGCATTATTCCTTCTCGTTTAGATCTTCCCGGTATGTATTTCTATCGGGAAGCTCTTGTCCGTATTTTAGTTTGATTGATGCATAGTTGTAATCCTTATTTTTTTCTATCCAGTTCTATCCAATATGTATAAATATTTTAGCTTTGCACTTGAGATATCTCAAAGTATTTGGTTGATTTTATATTAATAAAATATAACATGCTTCTTTTCCCTCGTATTCGGTTTCAACCATTACTCCTTTGATTTCACAAACACATAGTGAAAACCGTAGCTCTTTACGAAATGAAACCCTAGTTATGAGGGATGAAAACCACTAGTCACATAAGTGAGTATCCGTCACGCAAACACACCTTATTCGCAATCCATTAATTCATACTTCCATGCACAATACCGGGTACTCAACACCGTGCTTCAAACTTATTCAACCATTTTTTCATGAAATAAAAAAGAACATTGAGGTTTACTTTCGATCAAGCCAGAATGTTCTTTGTCTCTTCAAAAGTCTTCTTCGCACTTCACAATTTTTTTCTCCTCAAGTCCTGCAAGGTAGAAAATGACATTAAGAACACCAAATTTAAACCAAGTTTAAAACTCCTACATTAATTACTCCATGTACCACCATACATGAAATTAATTCTTGAGTGCATTACACACCTCCTTCTCCCATTCTTATCTCTCACGCCTCAAAAATTTGATGCACCTCGGTAATTTCCTAGTGTGCCGCTACCTATCCGTCACTTCTGGATTATCTCCTCTTTAGGCTTCCTTATTATGGAATATTTTTGACTCCAATGTGAGCCTCAACTAACACTATGTAGTCTTTATTTCCATGACCTTCCCTTGAATTATCTGGTGCCCAATGCTTTACTCATGGTCTTAATTTTTAGCAATTCTTTGAAGTTTACATGAATTTTGAAAGGAAAGAATCCTTTTGTTCCTCCTATGGTTACCCATGAGTTCATTTATCTTCCATACTTCCTTTAGTTACCCCACATTAAGTGGTATGTGTATTCTTTTACACATATAAACACTTTAGATTGTGATTAGGTTATTGTCCCATCAAATGTGCTTATTACACTTGCTAAACTAAATTGAAAAAACATAGCGATGAAGAAGGAAATACATGAAATAAAATACAATAAGGGAAATCTATGCACCTAGGGAAAGGATGTTATGATGTATATGTATTGATGGAGATGCCGACATGTGGTACACATCCCCTTATCTTATTATATCATTCATTTATGATTTATTATGCTTAGGAGGTCGGCCTTAGTATTGGCCATAGGTTAGAATGGTATATATAGGGGTTAGAAGGTTATAGTTAATCATCATATTGAGTATTGGAGTGTTATTGTATGGTTTGGAGGTTACCCCCTCGAAGTGGTATTGGAGGTTGCCCCTCGAAGTGGGAAAGCTATTATTATGAGCATATTGTCATCATTTATCTATATTTTGGTGTTCTCTCATGTTATTCATTTGTATATGTTCTAATATAAGTTATCCTTACAAGTGGTATCGAGAAACGATTTTGGCCAAAATTAGGGCAAAAACCCTAATTTTTGTTTCAAATATATCTTGAATAGGTATAAAAAATTTTCCCAATTTTTGCATCATAATTTGAAACACTCTAAGTCAGAATATCTGAAAATTTCAGATCCATTGGATCTTTTTTGCGGATGTTATTGGTGTTTTAGGTTTTTCATAAATTCACTTTTTAGGAAGCAAATTGTGGTATTTTTAGTGAAAATTTATATTTTCGGAAAGCTCTTGAAATTTCAGTTAGGGTTTGTTCTTTGTGTTTTTATCCATCTACCGAAATATTTTTAGAATTCCTAAACCCTAATCATGATCACGGGGATAACAAATTTTTATGGAAATGGTGAGATGGATGCTAAAGAATGGTGGATAAAATTTAAGAATATATATTTCTCATATTTCATGACAAGGAATAGGTTTTCACATTATCTTGGTGGTCCTGCATGGATTTGGTTTTCTGAGTTAAAAAATGACAGGAAGGATTGGTCTTGGGAGGAAATGGAACAAATTTTTATGGATAGATGGGACCACAAAGAGGAAGAAGAGTCAAAGGAAGATGATGGGGAAGAATATATTGAAGAATCAAGAGAGAAAGAAGATGAAGAGGAAGGTGAAGAAGATTCAAGGGAATATGATGGTGTAGCATATATTGAAGAATCAAATGTAGAAGAAGTTGAAGAAGACTAAGAAGAAGAGGAAGAAAAACAAGATATTGATGTAGAAGAAGATATTATAGCTCCCAAGAAGGAAGATACCATATTTCAGTTTCATGGATGCATTCAAAGGAATAAGATAATTGTTTCCATAAACCCTAACAACAAGTATAACTTCATCAATAAGGATATGGCTCAACATCTACATATTCAAGAAAGTAATATCAAAGAAGCTCAAGTGAATGGTAAGAAAATTCAAGTTTTTGAAGATTTAAAACTTACTATGGAAAAATATACTTTACATTCATATTTTTTTGCCTTATATATGGATGGTTTGGATATTGTTCTTGGGTATCTTTGTTAGAGACATTGGGGACAATTAATATTAATATGAAAAATAAGTTTATGAAGATTTGGTACAAAAAGAAGAAGGTCACTTTACAGGATATCAGGCTTAATGGAAATCAAAGAAAAGTCAATATAGACCATGAGGATGATTTAGAATATGGAGAAGAAGGGAATAAGGATGATTCAAAAGAGGAACATGAAGAAAAAGAAGGAAATGATGATTCATCTACTCAAGAGAAAAAGAAAATATCAAATGCAAAGGTGGAAGAAGAAAAGAAAGTTTAGAAACAGGTTGATAAGGTTGAGGATACTACAACTCGCAAAGATATGGAAATCCACATCAACATGAGAGAAAAAATCATGGAGATATCCTAGGGCACATCATATTTCCAACCAATATAGATATACAGGTAATTGGAGGAATAATCACTTTATTTATACAGGGGATCAATGGAGCAACAATTATGAAGCATGGAATCCTTATTATGGTTATACATGGAATCCTTATTATGGTTATGCATTGAATCCTTATGTTGGTTATGCATGGAATCCAAGGATGATAAACTATGGTCATGAATGGAATCAAAGTAGCGCAACAAAATATGGATATTAGTTCAGATATGTATCATCTACCAGGATCACATATGGATGGATGATTGATCATGGCGCAAAGTGTGTAAAAATTTACAACACACTCATTACATGGTTTCTTCTTATGTTTCGGGACGAAACATGTCAAGGAGGGAAGGAATGCTATGCACCTAGGGAAAGGATGTTATGATGTATATGTATTGATGGAGATGCTAACATGTGGCACACATCCCCTTATCTTATTATATCATTTATTTATGATTTATTATGCTTAGGAGGTCGGCCTCAATATTGGCCATAGGTTAGAATGGTATATATAGGGGTTATAAGGTTATACTTAATCATCATATTGAGTATTGGAGTGTTATTGTATGGTTTGGAGGTTACCCCCTCGAAGTGGTATTGGAGGTTTCCCCCTCGAAGTGGCAAAGCTATTATATGAGCATATTGTCATCATTTATCTATATTTTGGTGTTCTCTCATGTTATTCTCGCTATATATGTTCGATTTATAAAAGTAATATCCTTACAAAATCTAATCTAAGTAGCAATACTACCTTATTAAAACACCAAGAAGGATTATTTATAGTAGGGCTTCACCTTTTCTCTCATTTAAGTAATCGGGTAATCGTGTTCCATCAAGCTTCTCTAACTGGAAAGTTCATGAGTCAAGTATATGAGTGATAACATACGGTCCCAACCAACGCACCTTAAGCTTGCCTAGGTGGCACATAAAACTTGAATAATAAATAAGTACCATCTACCCAAACTCAAGCTTCTTGTCCATGATGTGTCTGTCATGCCATGCCTTTTGTCTGGCCTTTTCTTGCTTCTGAATCTAACCTACTATGGATCACCTCTCATCCAGCTGTATTAACTTATCAATTCTTTCTTCCAATTCTTGCTCATCAGCTGGACCTCCCGCACGCACAATACGTAAAGAAGGTAACATGAATTCCATGGGAATAACTACTTCTACGCCAAACACCAACTAAAAGGGTGTGGCCTTATTCAACCTTTTGTAGGTTTTTCTATATGCCCAAAGTATAGCAGAAACTTTATCATCCCAATCTTTCCTTCCAACATCACAAATTTTTGTCAAGTTCTAGCTCAATATATTGTTGAAGGCCTCAATAGTCCCATTTTCTTGAGGGTGATAAGGTGTAGTCTTGTGGTGCGTGACCATAAATTCATCCAATAATATCCTGATTGTCTCATTCAAGAAGTGTGTGCCCCTATCACTTGTCAGACTCAACAGACATCCATACCTAGTAAGAATATTTTCCCATAAGAACCTTGTTGTTATAGCCATTGTACAATACTTTGTAGGTGCTACTTCTACCCATATGTATAAGTGATGATGTAGTGCAATCTGTTCTATGCGCGGTTGGGAAATAGGACCCACAAAGTCTATTTCCCATTTTTCAAATGGCTTTGCACTAGTAATAGGCCTTAAAGGCATTTCATCTCTTTGCCTAGGTTTTCCAAGGTGTTGAAAGTGATCACACGCCTTATAATACTCTTTACAATCCTTGTACAGGGTCTCCCACCATAAAACAACGAGTAGAATCTTATGCACGGTGGTGTCACCTGTATAGTGCCCACCTACAATACCATCATGATCCTCTTCCATGATATCTGTGTTCTCATGTTCTAGTACACACCGACGCAATACTTCATCTCGACCTAGTTTGTATAAGTCACCACTGATCAACATGAAAGGTGTGGCATGAATTGCAAGTTGTTTCTTCTCCAAGGCTTTCATTCCTTCAGGTGCTATACCTATGCATAAACATACAATAATATCCTCTAATTTCAAAGGTGGTAGTTTAACCTTTACAACCATGCATTTATAATTGTATCTTCAATTGTCTGCATGTCCTCTCCTGATTGAATTCTTGATAAGTGTTATGGGCCGAATTACTTTTACCTAGTTTTACCATGACTATAAATTCAAACTCCTAGAATAATAACACCCATCGACATATGCAACCCTATAAAATGAGCTTATTTACCAAGTATTTCAATGCCATGTGATATGTATAAAACATAAAAGGTGTTCCTAGAAAGTATTTTCTAAACTTATGTAGATCATAGATAATCGACAAGGCCTCACACTCTATAGTTGTATAATTCTGTTCTACAGAGTCAACTTTCTACTAGCAAAACAGAGATAGGATGATCACTAATACCTTCTCGGGATGAGCTAATACTGCACCAATGGTCATGCCGAGATGCATCCATGTGTACGTGAAAACGTTGGTTCCATGACAAAAAGCACAAAATAGGTGTTTTAGTAAGCCTCTCCTTCAATGCTTCAAATGCACGCTACTGTGGTTCTCCCCAATAGAATGTCCCTTTTCCTTTTAGTTACTCCTCCAAGTGTGTGGAAATATTAGCATATCCTTTGATAAATTCTCTTAAATACCCTGTGTGGCTCAAGAATTCGTGCACCTCACTTTGACCGGTAGGATCCTCCAAGCCTACGATAACTACGACCTTTCTTGGATCTACTAACAAACCTTCCTTGTAGATGATATGTCCTAGCGAGTTCTAAAAGGTATAGCAAATACACGATTCTTGACGTTTAATGAGATGTTTAACTATATACATATTTCAAACACTAAGCACAAGTTTTCACAATGATCCTTGAGAAGCCCATATACTATCCAATCATCCAAGTATACCTACAAGAATTTGTGAATAAAACCCTGGAATGCTTGAACAACTATGCATGAAAATACTACGAAGTGCGTTCTTCGCACCAAAGGGCATCACCGTATATGCAAAACTTTTCCATTTAGTCATGAATGTTGTTTTCTCTTGATCTTCCTTACCAATTCTCTTACCTGGTGATATCCAGAGAATCCATTTGTAAAGAGTAGATTTCATGCCCTGTGCAACGCCTTCTAATATTTTTTTGGTGAAACGTGTAGGAAAAGGATCAGTTGCACATGCAACATTCAGCTCCATTTAGTCCGAAAAAATCCTAATCCAACCATCTTTCTTTATACTAATTACCATGTGGCTAACCTACTATGATTATTCTAGGGGCTTAAAGATGCGAGAATTCAACATCTTATCAATTTCTTCTTTAAATTTTACGTGTAGGTTAGGGTTCATCTTGTAATGTCTCTTCCTAACTAGGCACACACATTATTTTAGCTTAATCTTCATCTCACCCAAAGACTCATGCACTCCCTTTAACTCATGGTAGCCTCTAGGAAATAAGTCCTGGAAATCACGTAGTAACTCAATTATCTTAGCTACCTTAGAATCAGACCAATAATATCCAATTATGGCCTCCTTAGATTCAACATCCGTGTAAATGTTCACTTTCTTAGTCTTCATAGGTTCATGATAGGCACGAGCCTTCTCATCTACATTATTCAAGACCTCGCACATACCTTTTGAATGATAAATGTTCAAATTTTCTACTTCTTCATCATCTACTATGTAGGCCATATTTTCTTTC
The DNA here is from genome assembly GCA_018340775.1 of Taxus wallichiana var. yunnanensis. Classification (NCBI taxonomy): domain Eukaryota; kingdom Viridiplantae; phylum Streptophyta; class Pinopsida; order Cupressales; family Taxaceae; genus Taxus; species Taxus wallichiana. The sequence goes on from CM031233.1 coordinate 112,103,853, forward strand.
TCCTTCTCAAGGCAAGCAAGCTTAAGTAGTTCAAAGATATGTCTCATCTAATTCATCAAAATGTGTTCTGGGTCTTCCTCACCAAATAACTCCTAAATGAGTTCTTCAACCTTTGCATTGTCTCCCATAGTCAAGTACTCCATAACCCATAATTCCTCTTTCATCGAGGTTTAGTGGATAAGTAGTCAAAATTATGGATCATTCTTACAGTCAAGTCTTGCCAATTTCCAGTCTCCCTATGCAGTTCCGCATAAACATACCAAGCATGTGCACAACCACATAAAGTGAAATAAATTTTGTGCACCCATAGTGAAGGTGGTAAAGCTTCCTTCCCCTTTGTCCAAAGTCTCTCACACTATTGAACGTGGTGTTGAACAAGTTGATTACCATGATATATGCAGATTTGAGTAGGCACATTGCTCTTGAAGAACTAGGTTGTTAGAGAAATTCTTACTTCATTCCATTCTATGAGATTATCCCTGTGAACCATCCACCAGCGCATTGTTGTCCCATGCAGGGTATACACTAACATATTTCTTTTGTCCACTTGATCCTTCCATTGTTCCTCCATGGCACACAAGAATACTATAGGGTCTCCTTCTCCAGTGTACTGGGCTACAGAGTTGTTACCTATCCTCCTAATACAACAAGGTTTCCCTCTCCATGCAAATGCGCTTCTTACTTCATGCCCAACCATCTCATAGGTGTCATGTGTCCAATTATCATAAGAAATACTTTTAGTATCACTAATAGACTATACATCTTCCCATTGGAGGATTCCTTCCTTAGATGGCTCAATTATTTCCGGATCTTGAATGCCACTCATAAATTTTGTTCGGTCTCTTCCTCACTCAAAGGTTCAACATAAGGTGTAGATTTCCCATCTTTCAAATGGATAATAGCTCATTCTTCCTTATTCTCAAAACTTATATACGCCTTTATGATCCATAGATCAACATTATTTGCATAACACCAAGGGCACCCAAGTAGAGCTTGGGAAGGCATGCGCTTCGCAAGGGCTAAAACCTAAAAGTCCCAAAGTGAACTTGGCCCCTTGTATAGTAATGGATGCATCCTTTAAAACTCCTATTGGAGTGGCCTTAGTTCGGTTTGACATAAATACTACATTAAAGGATGGATGTAATGGAGGTCTTCCCATTTGCATCCATGCATCTAAAGTAAGCACATTAACTTATGCACATGTGTCAATCAATATATTGCTCAAAATCCACCTATCCAAAACAAGATTTAGAGTGATCTCCTTATCATAATCCAAGCTACAAGGGGGAGATTAACATGCAGGATCTGCCATCCATTCTCAATACCTGCGCGTGAAGTGTTTTCCTTTAACCAATTCCCTAGTAATGGAATAATATTCTCTTGCACAACATCTTGCATACCTCTTTCAAATCATCAACATCTAACTAGACCGTCTCTATTGCCTTCTTTTGTTCCAACTTCCGTGATTGTTCCTTTAAACATTGTATTTCACCCTGAATATTTCTAAGCACCTCCATGGTTTCCTAATAAACCTCCTTCTAATGTGTAGGATCTGGGTATCTTGCATGTAAAACCTCCTCCTTAGTAATGGTAGGCTTCATTGCAACATTTCTCTGGCACGCGCAACTTCAATGCATGTAGTAATTTTCACAAGTACTATCTCAGGTTTCAATGCCAACTTTGGCATCCATTTATTTTCCATTGTGCATTGTATTATAACCATCCTGTGCCCTTGTCCTCATGCTTGCTAAGATTCTCATATAAGTCCGGGAACTCCTCATAGTTATGATTATTTCCACAAAAAGAACAAGTAATATTATGAGGGCATTCATGCTTGTAGTGGTCAGGATATCCACACGTATAACATGTTCCATGAGGAAACTCACCTCGTCCACCACCATGGCCTTAGCCCCTGAATCCACCACGGTATCCTCGACCTCTGCCACGACCTCCTTCAAAGCACCCTTCATTTTGATCATAGCACCCTTGAGTTTGATCATGATCATGGTGCTCACTTTTACCTTTAGAGTTATCTAATACTCCTATCTGATCATACACCAATATCAATGACATCATGGATCTGACAAATCAACCTACAATCTTCGGTATTATGAGTCGTACACCGATAAATCTTACATTAGCCAGATACGTTCTTCCTTATTACGTGTTGTTACAATGGGTAGTGGCTTGCATAATGGTCTAAATGACATATATCGCAGATTCAGCAACAATGAATGCAACACCGACTGGGGGATAACTATCCTTCATATTCCCCTCTACTTCACAATCTATAAACCAAATCCTAGTGTGCATCTCTTGTGTTGAATTACATGATATTTTCTCCAACTACTTTTCTATAGCTGCAATCTGAGCTTCTAGGAATAGGATCACTCTAGTGTCTATACTTCCCGACTATTGCCTCAACATGCAACGCTTTTGCTTGAGTGCTTCACACCAATCCGTATATGTCTTATGTGAAAATGCCATCCTAAAAGGTGTGATCAAGACTCTAACGAACCATTGTGCATGATGGCTTGCATGGATATCATAAGAAAGTTTAGACAAAAGAATTTTGAAATGGGAATCATATTCTCAAACACTCTTAGTAGTGCCTTGCTTAATATCCTTGAGCACGCTTATACTCTTATGCTCAAACTCAAGGATATAAATTCCTTAAGGAAAGTATCTTGTAATCTGTATAATCTATGTAAGTCTGATCAAGGTCAAACTTCCTGTACCAACTATGTGCATGCCCCTGCAACGTAGTTGAGAATTGACTTACCTTGCGCTCAAAATCCATGATCCTTTTGCATGCCACAATATCTCACACATGTGCACATGCTCAGTAGCATATTTTATTCCCTATACTCTGGAAGATGAAGTGACATCTCCATGTAAATATTCTAGGGTTAGTGAGGACCATGCCCACCTGATCCAAAACCCCCTGTGTTACCTTTGCCTCTAGATCCACTAGATCCACCACTCCACTAGAACTAGAGCTACATATGCCCCCTGATCCTCCACCTATAGTAGGAATTGAACTAGAGGATGTACTTCCCTGTGTCCCAATAGTGGTACTAAAATGAACTCCTATAGTCTGTGAGGTGGTATTACTCCCAGGAGTGAGTCTAAAAATATGCGCACCTATGTTTTGCACCGATGACACACTGAAAAGGTACCTCCAAATAAAACGGAATACATCTGCTTGGTCATATATATAATTGTTATTTGATTCACTCCTGTTATTGTACTACCCAAACTAGCTTGTTGACTATTGGTTGTAATAGAAACATGAAAACCAAGCACAAGGGACAAGTTGCAGGTAGATTCGAGATGCGCGCCCGCAGCCCATGTCGTCTCTACTTTGCACACTCTCATAAGAGGCCGATGAGGGTTCCCTATCATGCTTTCCTAAATGGGGGAGTTCCAGATGCTCTGGCTCCATGCCCTCTACATGAGCTCTAAATACTTCACAAGTCATCTCTCTCCTCAATGCCATTCATTCTACAATCTCACACTTTGTTTCTCTAACTCCCTCATGCACACCTCATTGTACTTAATCTACCATTCTTCTCTTTAGCTCCCTGCCACTAGGTCTGTCATCCTTCACCAAATGTACTCCTGCCCCCGCGTGTGGTGGGGTTTAGCTAGCCATCAAATTTTCTTCCAAATTTAGGGTTACCATCAAGATTTTGATTTCCATTGGAATGCCTTGTAGATAGGTTCCCATGGGATAACATGAAAAATGGAACTAAGTTACCTCCGGAAAGAATAAGTGGAAATTGAGTACTCCAAAATATAGCTATTCAAAACACCACGGAACCAAGTAGCTATAGTGCGTGTCCAAATTAGATCATCATCATAGAGGGCTGAAGTTCTTCTTGCATCCAAAAAGTGTGAAAAACCTCCAATTCCTTTTAGACATAGAATAAACTAACCACTCATACAACTCGATCAAAGATAGCAAAGAAACTCTCATATAAACAGTCATATAAGATCTCGCTCCACCCACACACGTGTTTCAAACTCATATCCAGTGCTAAATATTTGAGCATATTCTTCTTCAAGATTTACTATCCACTTCGTAACACTTGATAAGGTCAACTGATACGTCATCATCCCGAAACATCCTAAATACAACTAAAAATAGGTCTTGAAAATGGAACCAATGATGTAGCCTAGAATTTACTAAGAATAACCTAGATGCGCTGACACATCACTCAACCTGAGCTAAGCACTCACCCAAAGTGTGCAAAGGTACCATGTCCCTCTTTAGAGTTACTTGTACATGATGTTAGTGGGATGATATTAAGCATATTCATATTCATAACTAGACATAAACATTCCACAGTGTATGAACCAGATCTAGATCTTAGAGAATCATGAACTAAACAATAACTATGATAAGATTAACCATACAATAACCAAATTCAGTTATGTCTAATACCATTATCTAACCAATATACTCCATTACATTAATACTATAAAACACAAGCTTTATACATTGTAAAGTATCTCCATGAGTCATGTGCATGTCAAAACCAACAACACAACTCTACAATAATTCACTACTTCCTTCCTAAACTACAGAATTCAATACATATTTACCGGGGTAGGGAATTTCCCTTCACCACCCATGCACTTCTCAAAATAGGTTGCATGCTGATAATAGCCATGCACCTTTACAATAACATGCACAACATGCAAGTGTTCTAATAATAGATGTCCTATAGTTAACTCCAAGTAGAAATACCATCACTAGCTTAAATGATGCATGGCACTTATCTGTGCTTGTTCCCAAAATACCATTGCATGTAACAAAAGTCTTCATCTCTATGTGTGCTCCACATGCTATCTTCAAAATACCCTTATCCACAAAACTACTAAGCATCCCATCTCCGCTTTAATACATTATATCGCCACGCGCTTCTAGTCTTCATCTCATGTGTGCTCCACATGCTATCTTAAAAATATCCCTTATCCTGAAAACTACTAAGCCATTCCTCTAGCTACTATTATATCGCAAAAACAGTTCTCTATATTCATGCTAAAATATTTCTAGCTACTCAACAAAAAGAGTCAACTAAATGAGTCTTGATAGATTGATTTTTATCAAACACCTTCATACCACCTTGCTTAAGATCTTGAGAATTGAATTTTCTCCCCTACCTTAAACACCACATTTAGACTCCCAGTAGAGTGCAATTTTGCTCAATATTGTAGCATCCCAATAAACCTTTAACTTACCTTTCTCATTTGATATTATTATAGTCTTGCTTCTTACTTTCTTGAGATTAGTGTGCCCATATATCATTACGTGAAGGACTTCAAGTCACCAATACCTATGTTAGTCTAACTTCAACATGTATAGACACACTTGACCTATCACTATGCAAATTGTACCCTTGATACATAGTCATCAAGCAACTTCTTCAAAGACTAAGCCAACTAAACACATATTTAACTTCTTCTCGAGGAGACATACACTTTCTAGATCAACTAGACAAGTTCAAGAGCTTCTCAAGACATCATAAATGGACTTAAACAAACACCTCGTACATGTAGAAGCTTCATGCTCTACCTCTTGCACATTCTCTATATCTCGAAGCATGACATATTTAATCGATGGAGCAATAATTAGACCATGTACTATTTAGGTCTTTCTATACCATCTTAAATCCTATAGAATCTCCCTCATATGAATATTCATACTCACCAAATATAAAACCCATTGAGGATGGTACAAACCAATCCTCATATCTCAAGTATTTCAAATAATACCTTATGGCTAAATTTACTTCATTATCTCATACTCTTCTTCATAGTGATTCACCATTTGAATAAGATGGAAAAGTAGATCACTCTCCCTTTATTAGGACACAATCTCAAATCTAGTATACTTATGCACACAGGCATTAAGAATTCTTAGAATTCATCAAATAATGATCTCATGGGTATGAGACTAGTCATTCAATTTTAAACAATGTATCTTGTTGTTTCAAGAGAGCAAAGATAACAAGAATCACACATTTTGACCTTGCTCAACTTCTAGGAACCATTTCGAGACTTTTACAACCTCATTGATGCCGAGAAAAAATTGTTAAAACACCAAGACAAAGTCTAAATCATTCTCACCTCTTCATATTGTGCACCCAGGACTACTAGCCCTTCTATATGAGAAAAACACACCTATATTTTGATGCACTCACATTTATGGAGAAATATTACCAGTTTGACTACCCATTTGGCCAATTTTCCACTTCCATGAACCTTGAAGCATGACATAGAGGGAGATTAGTACAACTTGCAACATTACCTCTAGAAAATAGGTCTTTTAGCACTTCTCACCGTTAAGATTGAACATTGTTAATAATATTTTGAGATATTATTAGAAAATAAAAATTCTTGAATCATGATGTAGACATAGTCTAGATGCTTTGTTCCAAATTTTAGCTTTGTATTCCACTATCTCGCACCTTCAAGCATAACTTTTCTTTCATACCACTTCTTGTGAGCTCCTAGAACCCAGTCGGGATAGAGACACCTCAAAATGCACATATTTTGGTTTCAAGGTCTCAAATTTTCTACCATCATTATTGTTATCACCAAATCAAAACACCCTCTGATTTTCACAAGTGTGTGTTCTTGAGCTTACAAAGTGTGACTGGATAACATGGGTACTATCTCCAAGTTGTGGGACTTGTTACTTGAGATACACCTCTAGAGAAACCTAGTTCTTGCTCCTAAAATTCCTGCCACAATCTACTCTAATATAGGCATAACTATCTTATCCTAATGTAACTTTCCATGGGACCAGAGGGAGAGAGAGAGTGTATGAAACCAAAGCCTACACTAAAGTGGTGATACACCAGAAAAGGGGATGAGAATAACTTCCCAATGTGTGAAAGATGAAAGCAAAGTACATACTAGAGATGATGATAATAGTTCTCCGAGAATCTAGCAATCTGCATTCACAACAATATTTTATACACACACAACGATAATGAATCATTGTAAGATTATAAAATAGGCTCAATATAAATTTCAATGAGGTTGAAAGGGAAAGAAGAATACAAACAAACACAATAGGGAGGATACATCCACAAACTTGCATCTATTGCTTCATGATATACACAATTTAATCTATTAAAAATAAGGGCTAGGATCACCACGCAAGGAGTCCACTATAAGGGCTCATGACACATTGGCTTCACAAAACAAAATTGATAGAGTTTTGGTACTCAAAACCATCCCCTTAGAAATGAGCCCAACATTCTTATTTATAGAGTTTTGGAAGAGGGGGAGAATGAGAAATGAAAAATCCTGAAATTTTACTTCCCATCAATTGCAAGATGTCATAAATGGAGTGAATTGATAGTATGTTTCTTGCAAAAAGGCTTCCCATGTTGTCCCATGACTTTCAAGTAGTAAAAATTTCTGCATGCCTCATTAAATGCATCTCCAACCACTAATAGGCTCATTGTTCAAAACCTGGTACATTTTCCTTAAAATCGTCATCTATTATTTATTAATTTATACATTTATTGACTTTTGTGCATTGGGATAAGAATCATGATTCCAACGAGACTATTTTTGTGAAAATCCATTGAGAATTGCAAAAGTTATGGTCTTCTGAGTGTGAGCAACTATTTTGGGTTTGCCAAAGATTTCATGCCTTTTACGGGATTGGGAATTTAATTTTTCAGAGCTGAAGATGTTTTTTTTAATTTTCATCCACCTAACCTAATTAAAAACAAGAAATCTAGTTTTTTTGGCATAGAGGATGTCAAAACCTTTCCAACAATATAAGGTTTGTCAAATTTCAAGCTCTGGATCAAAAGTTATGCTTATTTGAAAATTCACGCGAAAAGGAACATTCTATGGACTTTGTTTTCCTTTTTCCGGACTTTTGTTTTGCAGAATTTTCTTGTGACACTTTCCACATACTTTGTTCTGTGGAACTTTCCATGGAATTTTTTCTTTGGAATTTTCCACGGCACTTTCCGGTAAATTTGTTTTGTGGCACTTTTTCAAGCTTGAAGAAATTGTGCAAGTTATCAAAATTACCTTGGGGGTGAATTTTGGATAACAATTTGGTGACTTAGTGGGGTTATCTTCCTACCAGATGAAGTGATCAATGACCTTGAAGTATCCATTGGGCACAAATTCTACTTGGTAACCTTAAATCTGATATGAAACTGAGGACCAACATCCATGAGTCATTGAAAACTTGCTTTCGCTTTGGACTGGAATTTCCTTCCGTTTTTTGTACTCTCATCTTTTATAAGAGAACCTATAATTTTTTTGTGAGAGTAGAAAATTTCTTGATTTGGAATTTTTTTCCCTCACTTGACTCTCTACAAATCTGATATGTTGGAGTGCAATGACAACACCTGAACCTACCCCGATATTGATACCTTGCTAATTTAATCTCCTATGGCTGCAAATTCTCTTCCAGGGAGTGTGATGAACTATATAAAAGCATACACTAGAAGCAATAGAACATGTACACTAGCACTTAGGGAAATTAAACCTATTCTAACAACAACAATGTGCACAAGCACTTGGAGGAATTGAAAATCCTAGACTAATATGTACAAGGGTGAAAACTTCTCCTTTTAGTAGCAATGTTTGAGATATATTCCATTGATTGGAATATATAATTCTTCACCATCTAACTTGGCCAATTGAAGGCATTTCTATTTTTGCATTCAGTGATCATATATGGACCACTCCATATGGCATCAAACTTGGAATGCTTTCCTGATTTTACATGATCAACATCCCACTTTAGTACCAAGTCTCATGCTTAGAATGTCCTAGCTTTAGCTTTCTTATCAAATCTCTTCTTGATCAATGCTTGATCCTTTTCCATGGTATGCATAACATGTTTTCTCTTGTTTCTTCTAATTCCATCAACTCTACATATCTGATTTCCATGGGCTCAAACTTAACTAGTTCCAACTGCTTTCATGAGTTCCAATGCTTAGCAACTCAAGTGATATAGGTAGGTAGATCTTGCTTCCTTTCCGTATACAAGCTTGTATGGAGAGCTACATGTAGACCTCTTAGGTGTAATTCTATCAGCCCATAGAGCTGATTTGAGCTTCATATGCCAGGTTCTCTGTATTCTCATCAAGAGTTCTTCTTATGATTCTTAAACAAGTTTCTTGTTTGTAGACTTTGTTTGGCCATTACCCTGAGGGTAATAATTAGAAGAAGTGTTGAGGTAAATACCATTTTTAATAGCCCATTCAAGTGATTTTTTGCCAAGAAATGCCAATGCATTATATGATATGATGGTGGCAGGGACTCCAAACCTTGTGACTATTCCCTCATAGAAATCCAAGATGTTGGATTCATTTTCCTCCTTGAGTGCCACCGCTTCAGTCCATTTGGTGAAATAGTCTATTTCATAAGTATCCACTTGTGGCCTTGACTTGAATTTGGATTGATAACTCCAATGAAGTCCAATCCCCATTGCATGAATGGTTGATCCATTAAAATGGGATGAAGAGGAAGGGCTGCTAACCTTTCTTTTCCTGTGAAGAATGCACACCTTTTGCATTTCTTGATCCATGAGTAGCAATCAACAAACACTGTAGGCCAATAGTAACTAGACCTTCATGATTTTGAGAGGCTGTTACTCATGGAGAAAAGTGGCCTCCCACTTCTCCATCATGGAACTCATGTAATATCTTCTCGATATGATTTGTTGGGACACATCTCAATAACACCCCATTCACATCCTTTCTTGAATAGGATGCCATCAATGAGCACATACGGGATGGATTGTAATCTGAAATATCTTCTCTTAGCTTTGTTCCATTCTGGAGGGCACAAACTTGTTTGGAGATAATGCACCATGTCTTGAGTCCAACATGGAATGGGTGTATTGTTAGCTAACTTGTTCTTGATCATTCTGTAGTAGCAAAAAACCTCTTCTTCACCTTTTGACTCATCATGTTGTTTGGAAGCAAGCTTGTCTCACAAAAACCTTTTCCACAAACCAGCTTGGTCACTTTGATTTCAATATCATATTCCATTACCCGAGTGATCCAACCTTCTCTCTTCTCATTCAAATCCTTTGTTTAGGAGAAATTCCTTGACACCAACATGAGACACTAGCAATTGAATCTTGTTGTTTGAGACCAAGTGTCTGAACTTATTCAAACTCCTAATGACAACAAGAACATGATTTTCAATAAAATAATACTTACTTCGTAATCTTCCAGGATTTGACTAAAGAATGCTATGGGCTGTTCTGAACCTTCTCTATTCAGTTGTACCAAGATAGCTGAGATTGTGTCTGATCCTCCAAAAGCATACAACATGAAGTCCTTTGAAAAGTTTGGGTTGATAAGAGTTGAGCTTGTGATATTGCATGCTTGATGGCCTCAAAACTCTCTTTTCCTTCTATTGTCCATTTGAATGCAAGAATCTTCTTCAACATCATTGTTAATGGGCTTCACAAGAGTGGAAAAATCAGGCACAAATATGCAAACAAAGTTTATCCTTCCCAAGAATCTTTGGAGAGATTTCTTGTGGTGTGGCAATGGAAGTGTTTGGATGGCTTCAACTCTTTCAGGATCAATTGTCAACCCTTCTCTTGAAACAATGTGGCCCAAAAATTTTCCTTCATGTGCCAAGAATACACACTTTTTTCGGATTCAAAGACACTCCAAATCTTCTACATCTCTAAAATACTTGCCTTAGGTGAAAGAGGTGGTCTGTTGCATTTTTTGAGAACACAATGATATCATCTAGATATACAAGCACTATTTTTTGATTAGTCCTTTGAATGCCATATCCATAGCTCATTGAAATGTTGCTCTGGACATTTGATAGTCCAAATGGCATCTTCTTATAAGCATATGTGCCCCATTTCGTAGTGAAGGTTGTCTTGAACTGATCTTCTTCCTTCACCATTATTTGGTTATATCCTAAGTAGCCATCTAGCAATGAAAACCTTTCGAACCAGCTACTACTTGTAGAATTTTCTCCATTGATGGAAGTGGATAATGATCTTTGAGTGAAGCTCTATTTAGATCATGAAAGTCTACACAATCTGATTTCTCCATTTCTCTTTCTCACTGGCACCAAGTTTGCAACCCAACTTGAATGTTTGATAGGAAAGATGATGCTAGCTTCAATTATCTTGTTCAACTCTTTTCTCATGAGAGGTTCAATGTGAGGATTCACTAGCCTTTGCTTTTATCTGATAGGCTTGGATTCTAGATCTAGCTCAATAGTATGTTGTGCTAACTTTGGGTTGAAACCTCTTAAATCCTTATAAGTCCAGGTGAAAAGACATCTAGGAATTCTTGAAAAAGTTGAACAAATTCAGATTTCTCTTGTCGGTATTTACTTTTCCAATTTGCAATGTCTTGCCTTCATCTACTAAAATGGGCTCTGAATCTTCACCCTTTACTTGAATGTTTTCCTTTTCCTTCCGAAATTGATCATTTGGGTTGAAGATTGACTCCAAAGTTACAAGACCTTTTGGTAATTTGTTAGTTCTCAATTGTACCACTTGGTCACCATATTGTTGCTCCAACTTGTCTTGGTTTCTAGCAGAGAACTCAACTTCTTCTTGTAGAAAATTGACAATTTGTTGATCATTCTCAAGACTTGCCAACTTGTGTTGTTATCTAGGCACAACTGGTCTT